>OX063271.1:8675202-8732702 GCA_944039245.1 Nebria salina
ATATATATATATATATATATATATATATATATATATATATATATATATATATATATATATATATATATATAGTGGTTAGTTGTTTGGGTAAGAACAGAAATTTTAAAAATCGTGTTACAATGAGCCACCCTAAGTATGCAAGCGAATTATCTGCTTTTTTGAAATTAGAACAATAGGTACATTTACTCGAACTAGTCGATTTATTATCACATATTAATACTCATATCAAAAATCGTGTTCACGTGCCTTTATGTACTAAATTAACGGTAATAAAGCCGACGATGAAGTGCAAGCAACAGTGTTTGACAATTTAACTTATGTTACTTGGCTTGCTTATATTAGGGGTAGGATTCATATTTAATGCAAAATTATTCAAATGTATATGTAATTTATACATTAAACGATTTCTAACAGTACATCTCATCTACTTATATACTTTGTATACCTTTCCATGAAATAAAAGCAAAATACAATGTTCAATACAATAAAAAAATCAATGTTGAGTTTCACAAATGAATTTTAGAACTGTTTAAAGTGTAGTTGGTCCAAAGTCCCATAGTTTAATATTATTTTACATTACAGGCTCTCTTAATTTATTGTTGTGCACAATATAATAAATAGTTTTGAAATCACTTTAAACATTTTCTCTCTTTTAACAATAGACCTCCCGAACCACAAAAGTGATAACGTCATAAGAGCGTGAAAAGTATATATATATGGCCGCTGAGAAATTGATGTCGTATTAAATATAATACGGTCGTAAACTTATACGTTGAATTCATCTGTCTGAGATATACTAATTACATAAAATAACAATTCTCGGTGTAAGTTTCACAAATATATTTAATAGAGACGACTATCTTCAGGTCTGATATGAGAATACAAGATAACAAGCTTATAGACTTCAAATGATTTAACTATAATACAATGAAATACAAAAATTCTCTCAAAAAGTTATGGGATTAAGCAGTAAATGATGGAAATTCCAGATAGATGGGTAAAAACCAAACTTTGTCGGAGATGATATAATATAATATAAAAATAAAGGCAGATTATGGCAGGTAGGGTAACGAACATTGGAATACATCTTATTATGGTAATATTTGGTTCAGGTATGGGATTATTTCAGATTCGAATATGTCTAACTGTTCATTTAGTATGGGCTTCTTTCTGGTTAAGGTTTTGTTTATTTCTACAGTATCTATAAATGTTAATTTAGCACCCTGCTCTGCTGTGTGTAATATTTTTAAATTATCTATCTTGCATGTATGGTTTTTCTCAATTAAATGGTTGGCTAAGCTGGAGTCAGTTTTTTTCAATTTTCAAGGGCGCATATGTTCATTTAATCTTTTGCCAAAACTTCGATCTATTTGCTCTATATAAAATGATCACAGTTACTGCATTTAATTTCATATATACCGGATGAATAATAGTATTATCGATGGAGACGGTCGACGGGATGGTCCACAGAGCTACTTGCGCGACTTCCTAGATATTCTGTAATTAAACACAACCATGTGTGGGTTATACTCAGTGAGAAAGCTGTACAAACAATAATGTCAACAGTACTCAACATATATCACAAAAGGATGACAAAAGGATAGTATAATATTTAACTGTGAAATAAACACCCTCACTCAAAGCAATATAGCAAAGATCTGTGAGTACTAGGCTCCGCTCCACGTAGACATGCTGTGTGAATCTGCGAATCTGCGAATCTGCCCCATTGGCTCCGCTCTACACAGACAAGCTGTGTGAATCTGCGAATCTGCCCGTTGGCCCCGCTCCACACAAAAATGCTACGTGAATCTGCGAAACTGCCTGTTAGTTCGCTCCACACAGACTAGCTATGTGAATCTGCGAGAGCATGACACCCTCAACAAGTGATCTGCATGTGTAAGAGTGTGACTGGGATGTTCACCTCTTATTGTGCTTGGGTTCTTGCCAAATAGACGTGAGGCTGAGAAGGGAATAGGGGCGACCAATTTAACGAACACTAAGTGGATGATAATAATTAGTTATATTGAATAGTACTTACTAGTATGTTATACAATCGGTGGAACAACTACCTATCGTTGTCCACATAGAGTTCTTATATAGTCGGTCAAACTGCTGACATAACAATATGCGATATATTGTTATTTATACATTGCGGTAGGTTGACCTAGTAACTTCACGGAAGGTAATGTTATTATGATGTTTCAGCATAACATTTGCAATGCTTACATTCCTCCCCCCTTTAAAAATTTTCTTCCCTTGTGGGCACAATTTACTATTACGCGATAAAGTTTTGCTGGACTATATATGGACTCTTTACAAAATTTTGACATTATTTTTCTTATCTTCCTACTCTACCCAGCACTGAGGTGGGGCACTTGTTTCGTTAGTTGTCAAGACCTCTCTTAGCTCAGGGTCCCTGTCCATGTTTTGGGTGGTGGCATTTTGTCGGTGGACCACGTGATGTGTGAGGGTGTCCCAAACACATGCAAGTATTCCAATACCGCATCCTATGGACCGGTATAACATATATCCGTTTAGCATTGACCCCAGCACATATTTAATCATTGTAAATACTGCGTAGAAACCAATTAAACCGGATACGAATACTTCTATGTCGGAAAACCACCCCCATGCCTGTTTGACTACCGAATTTGCTAATTTTTTTATTTCCCCGGAAGTAAAAAGGTTCAGTGCAGACATCCCTTGGTTTGCTGATTCTAGTCCTGCTATTTTCCTGGTTAGCAAATTCGCTACTGCATTCCGTTCCACCCCGAAAATTATGGACTCCTGTAGTGTCTTGATTTCTTTCTCTGTGTATATCCCGGCGGACCCCAGTTCTTGTACCGGACGGAAATTGAATACTGGCTCCTGTCGTATTTGTAGCACTTCCGGTTGGATCCCCGTCTGTATTTCTGGGCTGAATCCAATCCACTTATTGTCAATGTGATAGAGTGGTGGTGCTAAATTTCTACAGTCCACTTCTTCTGCTTTCTTCTGCAGAATATGCGTGAGAGGAGCTAAAAATAGTTCCTCCTCGTCTGCCATGACTGGCAATTCGTTATAGCATTCCTCCACTCTTCGCAGATTCACCATCCTTGGTGTGCATTGCATGATGTGGATTACTTCGCCCAGAACACGACCTACGTACCCTAGTTGGTGTTTTAACAGTGTGCTTACCGCGTCAGGGAGTAATGGAGCCAGCATCAATCTGTTCCGTAGTGTTTCTCTCTGCAGGAGGCATTGTCTGTGAATTATATCTCTGTACATATCCCATATTTCTCTTTTGAATGCCTGTTCTATGTACAGAAATTTTGTATTCACGTATGCCAGCATATCAACGTTCCGGGCTTCAATACCCTGTGCGGAGTACTTGAACCCGAAACTTTTTCTTTTCTATTACTATTGTAGGAGTTATTTTTCTTTTTACTAGAGTTGGAAACACTGCCCCTTCTATATGATAACCGTTTGTCTTTTGTCAATACACACATAAGAAAAACATCAGAAGTTGTTTACAAGTTATTGTTATTGTTGTTAAAATAAAAAATCATTAATTGAGTCTCTGCCTTTCATATAATTAATCCTGAATATAAAACCAACAATGGTTATGGGCCCAGGTGCGCGATATGCGAGGTAGAAGATTATAGTGCTCGATCGTTGAAGGACAATACGTATTCTTTCGAAACAATAAAAGAAAATGGCGGAAACAAAGTACGCAATAGAGAAGCTGAACGGCGCAAATTATGCTTCGTGGTCGTACCAAATGAGGATGGTGCTGACGGAGTGTGATCTCTGGTCAATCGTCATTCCCCGGGGAAGACGAACCTGCGGAAAATGCCTCCGCAAAAGAGAATAAGGACCATATCACACGTCAAGGTAAAGCTCTCGCTAAACTTGCTCTTGCAGTCTGCGACGAACAGCAGATGCATATCCGCCAGCTGACAACTGCAAAGTCGGTGTGGGAGGAACTTCAACGATTGTATGCTCCGACGGACAGTAAGTTCCGAACAGTTCAACTGCGGCGAAAATTGTACTCGTGTAAAATGTTGGATTACGAGTCAATGGAATGTTACTTGGGCCAAATTAACAGAACAGTTGCAGATTTAGCGATTATCGGCGACAAAATAGAGGATGGAGATTTGGCCATGACGATTCTCTACGGATTATCCGACGAGTGGGACACAGTAGTCTCCGCATTGTGTAACCTACCAGAAGTAGACTTCACAAGCGCAACTGTCAAGAGACGCCTTCTTGCGGAATATGCCTGGCGTACTGAGGGCAATGACATCAAACAGAAGGCACTTGTGGCGAGGATGAAGAATCAAGGAAACTGGAGGATACATAAGTCAGGGAAGTCATCGGAAGGCGCACCGCACGACAGGAAGGATGACCAGGAGAAGAAGAAGCCCCCGCAAAAGGGGAATCTTATCTGTTTTAACTGTCAAGGAAAGTGGCCACATCGCTAGATTTTGTCCTGAAAAAAAAAGAAAGTTCACAAGACTCGGATGGCGACGATGAGCGCCTACTGCGGGGACAAAAGAATCAACAAGGACAGTTGGATCATTGACTCCGGAGCTACTCATCATATGACGCCAATTGAGGACTATTTCTCGGACATAGACAAGAGGACCGCTACCGATGTCATAACCATGGCAGATGGCAGCACGACACCTTCTGCCGGGAGGGGCACCGTAAAGGCGAAACTTGTTAATAGCCTTTCTGATTTCCAGGAATTCATAGCGAAAGAAACGTTGTTGGTCCCAAACATCGGTCACGGCATCATCTCCGTTCGGGCACTCACAAAGAACGGGATGAGGGTGATTTTTGATCACAAAGGAGGCTACATTGAAGATGTGGCCGGGCGGTTGCTGATTCGTGCAGAGAAGCGGAATGAGCTCTACGTCATCAACGCGAAGCCATGTACCAAGGTTAAGTTGAACACGCTCTCAAGCGGAGATAAGCCGGAGTCAATTGACCTGTGGCACCGTCGGTTGATGCACATCAGCAAGGAGAAGATACTCGAGATGGCAAAAGCGGACTCCGTCGTGGAAATGAAGGTCGAGCAGGGCTCCCTTACCCCATGTAGCAGCTGTTTAACAGGTAAATCTACACGGCAGCCTTTTCCCAAGAATTCTAGCCGGAACTCAAAGACAAAGACAGAAGTACTCGAACTGGTACATTCCGACCTGATGGGGCCAGTTGACGTAACGAGCTGGGGAGGAAAACGGTACCTACTCACCATGATAGATGATGCTAGTAGGTATGTTTTTGTGCGTTTCCTGGAGAAGAAAGGGGATGCTTTAGGCAAGTTCAAGAAGTGGAAAGTTGAAGTTGAAAAGCAAACCGACAAACAGCTGAAACGGATCCGGACCGATAATGGGCACGAGTTCTGTAACAAAAATTGGACAGCATTCTGCGAAAGCGAAGGTATCCGTCATGAAACGACGATGGTGTACACTCCGCAACAAAACGGCGTGGCGAAACGCCTAAACCGCACGCTTCTTGATTTAGTTCGAGCGCAAATTCGAGAAACCTACCTACCAAAGGGCTCTTGGGCTGCGCTAACATGCACAGCGGCGCATGTGAGAAACCGCGTCACAAATTCTCATGACAAGAAGCAGACTCCGTACGAATTATGGACCGGAAAGAAACCTAGCATTAGATATTTGCGAGCCATAGGCTGCAACGTGTTTGTACACATTCCAAATCAAAAACGCAAGTCCAAGCTGTCAGCAAGAGCCGATAAAGGGTTGATGGTCGGATACGCATTGCACGGTCGAGGATACCGTATATGGAGACCTGGAACGCGACGAGTTGATGAGTCGCGTGACTGTGTATTCGTCGATACGTCTCCTGAAAAGGGCATTGGGCAGAAGCATTCGAGAATACGCGAATCAACGGCTACTGCAAGTAACGACCACCTGGAGGCCTCCACCGGCAGGCCTGGGCAGGAAGTCGACGAGAACTCGAATTCCGAGGAGGAATCTCATGAAGAACAGGATGAGGAAGTCCCGGCGGACAACGACATACCTGAAGACTCTGAGGCATCGGTGAGAAAGCGTGGAAGACCGAGAAAGGGCACTGGACTGGTGCGAGTAGAAAGCATCAACAAACATGGGATGACACTTCGCCAGAGGACACGGGATCCACCTCGATCGAATGTCATGACAGGTGTGGATGAAGATCCTTCCTGCTACCGGGACGCCATAAATTCCACGAACTCATCACAATGGTTGGAGGCGATGGCTGAGGAAATGAACTCGTTGAAGGAACATGATTCATGGCAACTTGTTCCACGACCTGCTGGAGTGACACCTGTAAGATGCAAATGGGTTTTCAAGAAGAAAACAGCGGGTTACACTCATCGATACAAAGCGCGCCTCGTAGCAAAAGGATTCACACAAGGAGAAGGTATTGATTACAACGAGATTTATGCTCCTGTTTCGAAACCATTTGCTTATTGGTGGCTGCTAGCGTCGAGAAGAATTGGATCATCGATCAATACGACGTGAAGAGTGCTTACCTTCACAGTGACCTAAAAGAACTCTTGTACATGGAGCAACCCGAGGGATTTGTACAGGCTGGGAAGGAATCGTTCATCTGTCAGTTGAAGAAGTCAATTTATAGGCTCAAGCAGAGTGGCAGATGCTGGAACGACCATCTAAACATCTCGTTGACAAATAAGAGGTTTGTGCGTAACCCAATCGATCCATGTGTTTACGAGTTCACAGGAGAACACGGCCGGGCCATACTGACCGTATACGTCGATGACATGTTGGCCATAACGGAAAACGAAGTTACTAAACAGAAGGTGAAATCCCTGCTTGGCAGATGTTTTGAAGTTAAGCACATTGGGGAAATTTCACACATGCTGGGAGTTAAATTTGAGAAAAAGAAGAACGGAAGTCTCGAATTTTGTCAAGAGGACTACATCGACCAGCTGATCAACCGATTTGGATTACAGGATGCGAAAGGAGCCTCAACGCCAATGGAAGTCAAGCCGAAATTTTTTGAGGAGGACAGCAATGAGGATTGTCCGGAACTTCCATACCGGGAACTAATCGGCGGACTTCTCTATCTTTCCCAGAGGACTCGACCAGACATCGCATTCGCCGTCGCCAAATTAGCCCAGTTTTGCTCGAAATTCAACAGGCAACACTGGATTGCAGCGAAGCGAATTTTGAGGTACGTGAATGAGACGAAGCAGTTCAGGATCATTTATCGTCCCACAGGCCAGTCAATGCATGCGTACACCGATGCAGATTGGGCCACATGCACGAGCGACAGAAAGAGGACCAGTGGGTACCTGATCACGTTGGCAGGCGCCCCAGTCTACTGGAAAAGCGTGAAACAGACGGCTGTCGCGCTGAGCACAATGGAAGCGGAGTACATCTCGTTGGCTGCCTGCGCAAGAGAGATCACCTGGATGAAGGAGCTTCTCAAACTTCTGGACTTGAGTGAGTTGGTTGGGGAATCGACTCTGATCTGGTGCGATAGCCAAGCGGCCATCGCACACGCCATGAACTACATCGACAAGTCCAGTACCAAGCACATCGCTATAAAACATCACTTTATCCGCGAGAGGATCATGGATGGAACCATACAGCTGAAGTATGTATCTACGAATCAGAATCCAGCAGATTTATTGACAAAGCCACTGAGCCGGAATCTACACGAGGATCACCGTGCCCGAATGCTGCAGAACTCCCATTGAAGAAGATGGAGGACAGGCGAAATGATCATCGCGATGTAGCAGAGATCCTTCCGAGGGGGGGATTGTAGGAGTTATTTTTCTTTTTACTAGAGTTGGAAACAATGCCCCTTCTATATGATAACCGTTTGTCTTTTGTCAATACACACATAAGAAAAACATCAGAAGTTGCTTACACGTTATTGTTATTGTTGTTAAAATAAAACCAAACATCATTAATTGAGTCTCTGCCTTTCATATAATTAATCCTGAATATAAAACCAACAACTATCAACTTGGGGTACCCCGTTAGCCAAATTTCCTGGTTGCACTTCTGTGAGAGTTCTGTTAGTTTGACTGCAAATACCTTGTCCTTTTGCTCTACCACTATGTAGCGTCTCCCTCTCAATGATTTGTTGTATTTCTCTGTTACTAGGCCGGCGTTTCCCTCGTATATTACAGTGAATTTGGAATTTTCACACCCTGTTGATTGGGTTCTTTCCCACACGGATTCCCCAATCTCCGTGTTCAGTAAATGAACACGTAACGCCCCCTAACAAGCTTACTTCGTTTGTCTCTAGCTTCACTGCTGCTGGATAATCCCGGAGGGAAATCTTCAGTGTTGCTGACACAACTAATTGTGCCCAGTTGATCCCATTTTCGATGTAGGTTGCTCCGTTGCATTTGCCGTCCAGTGATATTGATCCGGCCAGATTTAATGAAAATGACGTTGTTCCATTTAACACTAAATTGTTAATTATCTGGTTGTGGAATCCAATAAAAATTTTCGATCTATGCATGTTTTTGCATTCTTGGGCTCCTACAGCGTGCACGTATGTTAGTAACCCCTGGTGTACTGCTGATGTATGGCTGTGCATCCCACAGGACTGAATTAACTGGGTTACTTCTACTAGGCATGTTTGGATCTGCACGCTTTGGTAGTCGTTGTCTTGAAGTATTTGAATCTCTTGCTGTGTTTCGGTATACCCCGCGTCCAGGTTTGGACAGTCCGCGACATCCTTTAGCGATATGGTGGTGATATTTTTGTTTGGTCCCTTGCAATCGTATCCTATTAGCGCTTCTGCGCTGCTTATTAGGGCGATGGTTATTATTGCTTCCATTCCTGTAACATATTATGCATTGCTTATACCTAAACTAAACCACCTCTTTCTTTTGAATTATTGATTGGTGGGTGACCATATCCAGGGTGGTTCAGTAACAGGCCCCCTACTTCGGGTATGAATTCTAGGATGGAAATTGTGTTGCAAGAGAAATTTTTCGCCTTCTTCTATCTCAAATTGTCTGTGTATTTCCTCGAGTTCTGCCGTGGTTGGAATTTTTGTATTTTCACTTTGTGGGGAGTTTTCCATCTCTTTCTCTTTTACCTGAACCTCTTCTATATATGCTTTAAATGGTTTCAACCTGTTTACATGTACTTCTATGTCTTTTCTTTTTGTTTCCTCTGTAATTTTGTAATTTACTGCACTCAATTTTTCTTTTATCCAGTACGGTCCTGTCCATGGTTTTACTAATTTTTTTGGTGTTCCAGCAAGTTGTATTTTTGTCGGATCATGAAAATAAACTTTGTCTCCTATTTCGAAATCTGTCTGCTCGGCTTTTTTACTAAACTGCTTGTTTCGCTGTTCAGTTGTTTCTTTCAATTGTGATTTTACTCGTTCGAACACAATTCGCATTCTTTCTCTTAACTCGGCCGCATAGTTGTCATCATAATCGTATCTTAACGTTTTTGGTCGTGATATGTCATCGTAGGGCATCTCCATATCTCTGCCATGCATAATAAAAAACGGTGTCTCCCCTGTCGATTTGTGTACGGCTGATCTATATGCCATGAGAACATATGGTAGCCATTCATCCCAATCGGTTTGGTCTCGGCTTATGAAATGAGACAACATATCTTTAAATACTCTATGGCTTCTTTCGATCACTCCATTTGTTTGAGGGCGGTATGCTGTTGTTTGCAGTTTCTCAATGTTGAATAATTTGCACACTTCTTTCATAGTATTTGAGATAAAATTTTTTCCTTGATCCGTTTAAAGCTGCCTTGGTGCTCCGTGTCTGGCAATAATTTCTTGCGCAAATATCCTTGCTATCGTTTCTGCTGTTTGGTATGGGATCGCAAATGCTTCTGGATACTTGGAAAAATGGTCTTGGAACGTCAAGATGTATTTGTTCTCTTTTCTGGATGTGACTAATGGTCCTACAATATCCATTGACGTCCTTTGAAATGGTGCAGTTATTTCTTGGAATACTTGCAGTGGAGCTGGTTTTAAGTTTGATGGTATTTTTCTTTCATTGCATGAGTGGCATTTATCACAATATTCTTTTATCTCTGTGTTCATATTCTTCCACCAAAATTTGTCTTTAATTCTTTTTAGTGTTTTCTCGTGTGCCTGATGGCCTGCATACGGTAGATTGTGATAGTCGTGTATCACTTGGAACGACATCTTTTTGGGTATGACTAACTTCTGATTTCTCTCTTCTCCTGTTTTTTCCTTAAATTTTAATCTTTCTTCGTCTTGGAAGAAACCTTCTTTTGATGTGAGTTTCCTGATCTCTTCGTCATTTCCTTGCAGCTTCTTAATTTTATCTCCGTCCCAGATCGGTAAATATATATTATCTGTGTTTGACACTGAATTAATTGGTATTCGTGACAGCACATCTGCATTTATATGTTTCTTTCCAGGCTTGTGCAATACTTCGTATTCGAATTCACTCAGAAGTAGAGACCATCTCATCAGACGAGAGTTCGGATCTTTTAGTGACATTAACCATTTCAGTGGTTTATGATCGGTTATGATGGTAAATTTTCGTCCATACAGATAGCAGCGATAGTGTTTCACACCCCAAATTATAGCTAGACATTCTCTTTTTGATGTGTCGTAGTTTGTTTTCGCCTTGTTCAATTGCCTGCTTGCAAATGCAATTGGTCTTTCGTATCCGTTCTGCTTCTGACTGAGAATTGTACTAGCTGCTAATCCACTTGCGTCTGTTGATAATATGAATTCTTTATTAAAGTCTGGGTGCGCTATTAACATTTCTGTGCATAATGCTTCTCGTAATGTTTCAAACGCTTCCTGGCAATCTTTGGTCCATGTAAATTCTTCATCCTTCTTTGTTAATTGAGTTAATGGGACTGCAGTTTTAGCAAATCTTGTTATGAATCTCCGGTAGAAGCCTACTAGTCCTAGGAATGCCCTTATTTCCTTCACAGATTTTGGTATTGGATAGTTTCTGATTGTAGAAATTTTTTCTGGTTCCGGCTTAATTCCGAGTTGACTTATCACATGTCCTAGGTACTTCGTTTCACATTTTAAGAATTTACATTTATTTGGTTGTAATTTTAGATTTGCTTTTCGCAGACGGTCGAAAACTTTAGTCAATCTAGCTATGTGATCTGCTGTGCCTTCTCCGTTAAATATAATCACATCATCCAGGTATATTAAACATCTTCCTCCGGTTAATCCTGCCAGTACACTATTCATTAATCTTTGGAATGTGCTTGGTGCGTTTGCTAGTCCAAACACCATTTTCGTAAGCTGGTAGTGTTGCCCTCCGGTGGTGAATGCCGATTTTTCCTTGTCGTTTTCTTCTAATTCTACTTGCCAGTAACCTGACGCTAAGTCCAGTATTGTAAATAAATTCACGTTTCCCAGTTGGTCGAGCGTTTCCTGCATGTTTGCTACTGGGAAGTGATCTTTTTTTGTTACTTCATTCAGGACTCTGAAGTCTATGCAAATCCTTATCTTGTTTTCTTCCTTTTCCGATTTTGGTACGATTACTACTGGTGAGGACCATGGAGAATCCGATGGCTTGATTACCCCTTCTTCTAACATTTTTGCTAATTCCTTCTGCAATAGTTCTTTCTGACTGATTGGGACCCTATATGCAGTTTTCGCGATTGGTGGTACTTCTTCCGTAATTATTTTATGTTTTACTTTATGCATACACCCCAGTTTTGCACCTTTTAGTAGAAAAATATCCTTGTACTCCTCTAGTATGCTTATCATTTGCTTTTTTGTATTTACATCGAGATGTTTTAAATCGAAGTGGTCTTCCAGTTTGTGTGGTTCACTTTGCTGCGTGCTATCCCATTGTATTCCCATGGTATTATCCTCCTCATCCTTCGTTGGTTTTGCCCAATTACAATTACATATATTGTGCATTATATCACATTGGTTCCTTGTTTTCTCTGGTACTTCTCGTCTTTCCGTATTTCTATTTTCCTGGCGTGCAATCTTCATTATACGTTCCTTGATACGTTGCAGCTCCATTCTCTTAACTTGTATTTCATCTTGTCTTCTTGAAACTCTTCCCTGACTATATTCGTTGATTATTTTGATTAAATTAGCTAAACATTCTACTTCCTTAATTTCTATTTCTCTTAGTCTCCTGTCTATGAATTCTGTTAGATTTTGCTTATTTTCTGTCTGACCCTTGAATACTTCTGCCCTTCCAATTACGGTTCTCTTCGGAATTGTCACTGTGGTGTTCGCTATGTTTATCAATCGGATAGGTATCACTTTTTCGCTCTTGGTTAGTATCCTGGCAGCCATGAGGCCGTATATGTTTGTTTCTTCTGGTTCGATTAATAATTCTTTACCTGGCTTGCAAAGTTTTTGGGTAGCGTGGCATACATATTCACTTCTTCGTGGAATTTTTATTTCTTCTTTTACCCTGATCTTATTTTCTGCTGATACTGTTAATTCCTTGTACCTTTCTTGACCTGTATCAACATTGTTTTTATATTCTGTCTGCGTTGCTATTTCTGTGGTAACCTTGCTGATGCTACATTTCGCGTCCGTGTTTATGTTCGCTATGCTGTGCTCAGCGAAAATTTTTATAAACGTATTTCCAAGCGTGATGCAATTTGTTTGGTAATTTATTTTAGCTTTGTATTGTTCCAGAAAATCTCGGCCAAGTAGTCCATCTGCTTCCAATGCCAGTTCGTTTGGACAGATTACGCAGTCGAATGGAAAATCATTATTGTTTTTCTTAAATTGTACCCTCGATGTTCCTTTGTAGGTTAGCTCTCCCCCCGATATTGACGTTAATGTGCCAATACATCGTCTTTTTATTCGGTGTTTTTCTACGTATGCTTCCTTTACTAGTGAGATAGCTGATCTTGTGTCTATTAATAGCCTTAATGGTCTGTTGTTTACTTTTAGTATGATGAGATTAGCTATGTCGTTTGGTTGTCTTCTGTTTATGTTTGGTACTATTAATATACTATTACTATATATATATATATATATAAATATATATATATATATATATATATATATATATATATATATAAATATATATATATATATATATATATATATATAAATATAAATATATACATATAAATATATACATATAAATATATACATATAAATATATACATATAAATATATACATATAAATATATACATATAAATATATACATATAAATATATACATATAAATATATACATATATATATACATATATATATACATATATATATACATATATATATACATATATATATACATATATATATACATATATATATACATATATACATACATATATACATACATATATATATACATATATATATACATATATATATACATATATATATACATATATATATACATATATATATACATATATATATACATATATATATACATATATATATACATATATATATATATACATATATATATATACATATATATATATACATATATATATACATATATATATACATATATATATACATATATACATACATATATATATACATATATATATACATATATACATACATATATACATACATATATATATATACATATATATATACATATATATATACATATATACATATATATATACATATATACATATATATATATACATATATATATACATATATACATATATATATACATATATACATATATATATACATATATACATATATATATATATATATATATATATATATATATATATATATATATATATATATATATATATATATATATATATATATATATATATATATAGTGGTTAGTTGTTTGGGTAAGAACAGAAATTTTAAAAATCGTGTTACAATGAGCCACCCTAAGTATGCAAGCGAATTATCTGCTTTTTTGAAATTAGAACAATAGGTACATTTACTCGAACTAGTCGATTTATTATCACATATTAATACTCATATCAAAAATCGTGTTCACGTGCCTTTATGTACTAAATTAACGGTAATAAAGCCGACGATGAAGTGCAAGCAACAGTGTTTGACAATTTAACTTATGTTACTTGGCTTGCTTATATTAGGGGTAGGATTCATATTTAATGCAAAATTATTCAAATGTATATGTAATTTATACATTAAACGATTTCTAACAGTACATCTCATCTACTTATATACTTTGTATACCTTTCCATGAAATAAAAGCAAAATACAATGTTCAATACAATAAAAAAATCAATGTTGAGTTTCACAAATGAATTTTAGAACTGTTTAAAGTGTAGTTGGTCCAAAGTCCCATAGTTTAATATTATTTTACATTACAGGCTCTCTTAATTTATTGTTGTGCACAATATAATAAATAGTTTTGAAATCACTTTAAACATTTTCTCTCTTTTAACAATAGACCTCCCGAACCACAAAAGTGATAACGTCATAAGAGCGTGAAAAGTATATATATATGGCCGCTGAGAAATTGATGTCGTATTAAATATAATACGGTCGTAAACTTATACGTTGAATTCATCTGTCTGAGATATACTAATTACATAAAATAACAATTCTCGGTGTAAGTTTCACAAATATATTTAATAGAGACGACTATCTTCAGGTCTGATATGAGAATACAAGATAACAAGCTTATAGACTTCAAATGATTTAACTATAATACAATGAAATACAAAAATTCTCTCAAAAAGTTATGGGATTAAGCAGTAAATGATGGAAATTCCAGATAGATGGGTAAAAACCAAACTTTGTCGGAGATGATATAATATAATATAAAAATAAAGGCAGATTATGGCAGGTAGGGTAACGAACATTGGAATACATCTTATTATGGTAATATTTGGTTCAGGTATGGGATTATTTCAGATTCGAATATGTCTAACTGTTCATTTAGTATGGGCTTCTTTCTGGTTAAGGTTTTGTTTATTTCTACAGTATCTATAAATGTTAATTTAGCACCCTGCTCTGCTGTGTGTAATATTTTTAAATTATCTATCTTGCATGTATGGTTTTTCTCAATTAAATGGTTGGCTAAGCTGGAGTCAGTTTTTTTCAATTTTCAAGGGCGCATATGTTCATTTAATCTTTTGCCAAAACTTCGATCTATTTGCTCTATATAAAATGATCACAGTTACTGCATTTAATTTCATATATACCGGATGAATAATAGTATTATCGATGGAGACGGTCGACGGGATGGTCCACAGAGCTACTTGCGCGACTTCCTAGATATTCTGTAATTAAACACAACCATGTGTGGGTTATACTCAGTGAGAAAGCTGTACAAACAATAATGTCAACAGTACTCAACATATATCACAAAAGGATGACAAAAGGATAGTATAATATTTAACTGTGAAATAAACACCCTCACTCAAAGCAATATAGCAAAGATCTGTGAGTACTAGGCTCCGCTCCACGTAGACATGCTGTGTGAATCTGCGAATCTGCGAATCTGCCCCATTGGCTCCGCTCTACACAGACAAGCTGTGTGAATCTGCGAATCTGCCCGTTGGCCCCGCTCCACACAAAAATGCTACGTGAATCTGCGAAACTGCCTGTTAGTTCGCTCCACACAGACTAGCTATGTGAATCTGCGAGAGCATGACACCCTCAACAAGTGATCTGCATGTGTAAGAGTGTGACTGGGATGTTCACCTCTTATTGTGCTTGGGTTCTTGCCAAATAGACGTGAGGCTGAGAAGGGAATAGGGGCGACCAATTTAACGAACACTAAGTGGATGATAATAATTAGTTATATTGAATAGTACTTACTAGTATGTTATACAATCGGTGGAACAACTACCTATCGTTGTCCACATAGAGTTCTTATATAGTCGGTCAAACTGCTGACATAACAATATGCGATATATTGTTATTTATACATTGCGGTAGGTTGACCTAGTAACTTCACGGAAGGTAATGTTATTATGATGTTTCAGCATAACATTTGCAATGCTTACATTCCTCCCCCCTTTAAAAATTTTCTTCCCTTGTGGGCACAATTTACTATTACGCGATAAAGTTTTGCTGGACTATATATGGACTCTTTACAAAATTTTGACATTATTTTTCTTATCTTCCTACTCTACCCAGCACTGAGGTGGGGCACTTGTTTCGTTAGTTGTCAAGACCTCTCTTAGCTCAGGGTCCCTGTCCATGTTTTGGGTGGTGGCATTTTGTCGGTGGACCACGTGATGTGTGAGGGTGTCCCAAACACATGCAAGTATTCCAATACCGCATCCTATGGACCGGTATAACATATATCCGTTTAGCATTGACCCCAGCACATATTTAATCATTGTAAATACTGCGTAGAAACCAATTAAACCGGATACGAATACTTCTATGTCGGAAAACCACCCCCATGCCTGTTTGACTACCGAATTTGCTAATTTTTTTATTTCCCCGGAAGTAAAAAGGTTCAGTGCAGACATCCCTTGGTTTGCTGATTCTAGTCCTGCTATTTTCCTGGTTAGCAAATTCGCTACTGCATTCCGTTCCACCCCGAAAATTATGGACTCCTGTAGTGTCTTGATTTCTTTCTCTGTGTATATCCCGGCGGACCCCAGTTCTTGTACCGGACGGAAATTGAATACTGGCTCCTGTCGTATTTGTAGCACTTCCGGTTGGATCCCCGTCTGTATTTCTGGGCTGAATCCAATCCACTTATTGTCAATGTGATAGAGTGGTGGTGCTAAATTTCTACAGTCCACTTCTTCTGCTTTCTTCTGCAGAATATGCGTGAGAGGAGCTAAAAATAGTTCCTCCTCGTCTGCCATGACTGGCAATTCGTTATAGCATTCCTCCACTCTTCGCAGATTCACCATCCTTGGTGTGCATTGCATGATGTGGATTACTTCGCCCAGAACACGACCTACGTACCCTAGTTGGTGTTTTAACAGTGTGCTTACCGCGTCAGGGAGTAATGGAGCCAGCATCAATCTGTTCCGTAGTGTTTCTCTCTGCAGGAGGCATTGCAGGAGGCATTGTCTGTGAATTATATCTCTGTACATATCCCATATTTCTCTTTTGAATGCCTGTTCTATGTACAGAAATTTTGTATTCACGTATGCCAGCATATCAACGTTCCGGGCTTCAATACCCTGTGCGGAGTACTTGAACCCGAAACTTTTTCTTTTCTATTACTATTGTAGGAGTTATTTTTCTTTTTACTAGAGTTGGAAACACTGCCCCTTCTATATGATAACCGTTTGTCTTTTGTCAATACACACATAAGAAAAACATCAGAAGTTGTTTACAAGTTATTGTTATTGTTGTTAAAATAAAAAATCATTAATTGAGTCTCTGCCTTTCATATAATTAATCCTGAATATAAAACCAACAATGGTTATGGGCCCAGGTGCGCGATATGCGAGGTAGAAGATTATAGTGCTCGATCGTTGAAGGACAATACGTATTCTTTCGAAACAATAAAAGAAAATGGCGGAAACAAAGTACGCAATAGAGAAGCTGAACGGCGCAAATTATGCTTCGTGGTCGTACCCAAATGAGGATGGTGCTGACGGAGTGTGAACTCCTGGTCAATCGTCATTCCCCGGGGAAGACGAACCTGCGGAAAATGCCTCCGCAAAAGAGGAATAAGGACCATATCACACGTCAAGGTAAAGCTCTCGCTAAACTTGCTCTTGCAGTCTGCGACGAACAGCAGATGCATATCCGCCAGCTGACAACTGCAAAGTCGGTGTGGGAGGAACTTCAACGATTGTATGCTCCGACGGACAGTAAGTTCCGAACAGTTCAACTGCGGCGAAAATTGTACTCGTGTAAAATGTTGGGATTACGAGTCAATGGAATGTTACTTGGGCCAAATTAACAGAACAGTTGCAGATTTAGCGATTATCGGCGACAAAATAGAGGATGGAGATTTGGGCCATGACGATTCTCTACGGATTATCCGACGAGTGGGACACAGTAGTCTCCGCATTGTGTAACCTACCAGAAGTAGACTTCACAAGCGCAACTGTCAAGAGACGCCTTCTTGCGGAATATGCCTGGCGTACTGAGGGCAATGACATCAAACAGAAGGCACTTGTGGCGAGGATGAAGAATCAAGGAAACTGGAGGATACATAAGTCAGGGAAGTCATCGGAAGGCGCACCGCACGACAGGAAGGATGACCAGAGAGAAGAAGAAGCCCCCGCAAAAGGGGAATCTTATCTGTTTTAACTGTCAAGGAAAGTGGCCACATCGCTAGATTTTGTCCTGAAAAAAAAAGAAAGTTCACAAGACTCGGATGGCGACGATGAGCGCCTACTGCGGGGACAAAAGAATCAACAAGGACAGTTGGATCATTGACTCCGGAGCTACTCATCATATGACGCCAATTGAGGACTATTTCTCGGACATAGACAAGAGGACCGCTACCGATGTCATAACCATGGGCAGATGGCAGCACGACACCTTCTGCCGGGAGGGGCACCGTAAAGGCGAAACTTGTTAATAGCCTTTCTGATTTCCAGGAATTCATAGCGAAAGAAACGTTGTTGGTCCCAAACATCGGTCACGGCATCATCTCCGTTCGGGCACTCACAAAGAACGGGATGAGGGTGATTTTTGATCACAAAGGAGGCTACATTGAAGATGTGGCCGGGCGGTTGCTGATTCGTGCAGAGAAGCGGAATGAGCTCTACGTCATCAACGCGAAGCCATGTACCAAGGTTAAGTTGAACACGCTCTCAAGCGGAGATAAGCCGGAGTCAATTGACCTGTGGCACCGTCGGTTGATGCACATCAGCAAGGGAGAAGATACTCGAGATGGCAAAAGGCGGACTCCGTCGTGGAAATGAAGGTTCGAGCAGGGCTCCCTACCCCATGTAGCAGCTGTTTAACAGGTAAATCTACACGGCAGCCTTTTCCCAAGAATTCTAGCCGGAACTCAAAGACAAAGACAGAAGTACTCGAACTGGTACATTCCGACCTGATGGGGCCAGTTGACCGTAACGAGCTGGGGAGGAAAACGGTACCTACTCATGATGCTAGTAGGTATGTTTTTGTGCGTTTCCTGGAGAAGAAAGGGGATGCTTTAGGCAAGTTCAAGAAGTGGAAAGTTGAAGTTGAAAAGCAAACCGACAAACAGCTGAAACGGATCCGGACCGATAATGGGCTCGAGTTCTGTAACAAAAATTGGACAGCATTCTGCGAAAGCGAAGGTATCCGTCATGAAACGACGATGGTGTACACTCCGCAACAAAACGGCGTGGCGAAACGCCTAAACCGCACGCTTCTTGATTTAGTTCGAGCGCAAATTCGAGAAACCTACCTACCAAAGGGCTCTTGGGCTGCGCTAACATGCACAGCGGCGCATGTGAGAAACCGCGTCACAAATTCTCATGACAAGAAGCAGACTCCGTACGAATTATGGACCGGAAAGAAACCTAGCATTAGATATTTGCGAGCCATAGGCTGCAACGTGTTTGTACACATTCCAAATCAAAAACGCAAGTCCAAGCTGTCAGCAAGAGCCGATAAAGGGTTGATGGTCGGATACGCATTGCACGGTCGAGGATACCGTATATGGAGACCTGGAACGCGACGAGTTGATGAGTCGCGTGACTGTGTATTCGTCGATACGTCTCCTGAAAAGGGCATTGGGCAGAAGCATTCGAGAATACGCGAATCAACGGCTACTGCAAGTAACGACCACCTGGAGGCCTCCACCGGCAGGCCTGGGCAGGAAGTCGACGAGAACTCGAATTCCGAGGAGGAATCTCATGAAGAACAGGATGAGGAAGTCCCGGCGGACAACGACATACCTGAAGACTCTGAGGCATCGGTGAGAAAGCGTGGAAGACCGAGAAAGGGCACTGGACTGGTGCGAGTAGAAAGCATCAACAAACATGGGATGACACTTCGCCAGAGGACACGGGATCCACCTCGATCGAATGTCATGACAGGTGTGGATGAAGATCCTTCCTGCTACCGGGACGCCATAAATTCCACGAACTCATCACAATGGTTGGAGGCGATGGCTGAGGAAATGAACTCGTTGAAGGAACATGATTCATGGCAACTTGTTCCACGACCTGCTGGAGTGACACCTGTAAGATGCAAATGGGTTTTCAAGAAGAAAACAGCGGGTTACACTCATCGATACAAAGCGCGCCTCGTAGCCAAGGGATTCACACAACGAAAAGGTATTGATTACAACGAGATTTATGCTCCTGTTTCCAGCTTCGAAACCATTCGCCTATTGGTGGCTGCTAGCGTCGAGAAGAATTGGATCATCGATCAATACGACGTGAAGAGTGCTTACCTTCACAGTGACCTAAAAGAACTCTTGTACATGGAGCAACCCGAGGGATTTGTACAGGCTGGGAAGGAATCGTTCATCTGTCAGTTGAAGAAGTCAATTTATAGGCTCAAGCAGAGTGGCAGATGCTGGAACGACCATCTAAACATCTCGTTGACAAATAAGAGGTTTGTGCGTAACCCAATCGATCCATGTGTTTACGAGTTCACAGGAGAACACGGCCGGGCCATACTGACCGTATACGTCGATGACATGTTGGCCATAACGGAAAACGAAGTTACTAAACAGAAGGTGAAATCCCTGCTTGGCAGATGTTTTGAAGTTAAGCACATTGGGGAAATTTCACACATGCTGGGAGTTAAATTTGAGAAAAAGAAGAACGGAAGTCTCGAATTTTGTCAAGAGGACTACATCGACCAGCTGATCAACCGATTTGGATTACAGGATGCGAAAGGAGCCTCAACGCCAATGGAAGTCAAGCCGAAATTTTTTGAGGAGGACAGCAATGAGGATTGTCCGGAACTTCCATACCGGGAACTAATCGGCGGACTTCTCTATCTTTCCCAGAGGACTCGACCAGACATCGCATTCGCCGTCGCCAAATTAGCCCAGTTTTGCTCGAAATTCAACAGGCAACACTGGATTGCAGCGAAGCGAATTTTGAGGTACGTGAATGAGACGAAGCAGTTCAGGATCATTTATCGTCCCACAGGCCAGTCAATGCATGCGTACACCGATGCAGATTGGGCCACATGCACGAGCGACAGAAAGAGGACCAGTGGGTACCTGATCACGTTGGCAGGCGCCCCAGTCTACTGGAAAAGCGTGAAACAGACGGCTGTCGCGCTGAGCACAATGGAAGCGGAGTACATCTCGTTGGCTGCCTGCGCAAGAGAGATCACCTGGATGAAGGAGCTTCTCAAACTTCTGGACTTGAGTGAGTTGGTTGGGGAATCGACTCTGATCTGGTGCGATAGCCAAGCGGCCATCGCACACGCCATGAACTACATCGACAAGTCCAGTACCAAGCACATCGCTATAAAACATCACTTTATCCGCGAGAGGATCATGGATGGAACCATACAGCTGAAGTATGTATCTACGAATCAGAATCCAGCAGATTTATTGACAAAGCCACTGAGCCGGAATCTACACGAGGATCACCGTGCCCGAATGCTGCAGAACTCCCATTGAAGAAGATGGAGGACAGGCGAAATGATCATCGCGATGTAGCAGAGATCCTTCCGAGGGGGGGATTGTAGGAGTTATTTTTCTTTTTACTAGAGTTGGAAACAATGCCCCTTCTATATGATAACCGTTTGTCTTTTGTCAATACACACATAAGAAAAACATCAGAAGTTGCTTACACGTTATTGTTATTGTTGTTAAAATAAAACCAAACATCATTAATTGAGTCTCTGCCTTTCATATAATTAATCCTGAATATAAAACCAACAACTATCAACTTGGGGTACCCCGTTAGCCAAATTTCCTGGTTGCACTTCTGTGAGAGTTCTGTTAGTTTGACTGCAAATACCTTGTCCTTTTGCTCTACCACTATGTAGCGTCTCCCTCTCAATGATTTGTTGTATTTCTCTGTTACTAGGCCGGCGTTTCCCTCGTATATTACAGTGAATTTGGAATTTTCACACCCTGTTGATTGGGTTCTTTCCCACACGGATTCCCCAATCTCCGTGTTCAGTAAATGAACACGTAACGCCCCCTAACAAGCTTACTTCGTTTGTCTCTAGCTTCACTGCCGCTGGATAATCCCGGAGGGAAATCTTCAGTGTTGCTGACACAACTAATTGTGCCCAGTTGATCCCATTTTCGATGTAGGTTGCTCCGTTGCATTTGCCGTCCAGTGATATTGATCCGGCCAGATTTAATGAAAATGACGTTGTTCCATTTAACACTAAATTGTTAATTATCTGGTTGTGGAATCCAATAAAAATTTTCGATCTATGCATGTTTTTGCATTCTTGGGCTCCTACAGCGTGCACGTATGTTAGTAACCCCTGGTGTACTGCTGATGTATGGCTGTGCATCCCACAGGACTGAATTAACTGGGTTACTTCTACTAGGCATGTTTGGATCTGCACGCTTTGGTAGTCGTTGTCTTGAAGTATTTGAATCTCTTGCTGTGTTTCGGTATACCCCGCGTCCAGGTTTGGACAGTCCGCGACATCCTTTAGCGATATGGTGGTGATATTTTTGTTTGGTCCCTTGCAATCGTATCCTATTAGCGCTTCTGCGCTGCTTATTAGGGCGATGGTTATTATTGCTTCCATTCCTGTAACATATTATGCATTGCTTATACCTAAACTAAACCACCTCTTTCTTTTGAATTATTGATTGGTGGGTGACCATATCCAGGGTGGTTCAGTAACAGGCCCCCTACTTCGGGTATGAATTCTAGGATGGAAATTGTGTTGCAAGAGAAATTTTTCGCCTTCTTCTATCTCAAATTGTCTGTGTATTTCCTCGAGTTCTGCCGTGGTTGGAATTTTTGTATTTTCACTTTGTGGGGAGTTTTCCATCTCTTTCTCTTTTACCTGAACCTCTTCTATATATGCTTTAAATGGTTTCAACCTGTTTACATGTACTTCTATGTCTTTTCTTTTTGTTTCCTCTGTAATTTTGTAATTTACTGCACTCAATTTTTCTTTTATCCAGTACGGTCCTGTCCATGGTTTTACTAATTTTTTTGGTGTTCCAGCAAGTTGTATTTTTGTCGGATCATGAAAATAAACTTTGTCTCCTATTTCGAAATCTGTCTGCTCGGCTTTTTTACTAAACTGCTTGTTTCGCTGTTCAGTTGTTTCTTTCAATTGTGATTTTACTCGTTCGAACACAATTCGCATTCTTTCTCTTAACTCGGCCGCATAGTTGTCATCATAATCGTATCTTAACGTTTTTGGTCGTGATATGTCATCGTAGGGCATCTCCATATCTCTGCCATGCATAATAAAAAACGGTGTCTCCCCTGTCGATTTGTGTACGGCTGATCTATATGCCATGAGAACATATGGTAGCCATTCATCCCAATCGGTTTGGTCTCGGCTTATGAAATGAGACAACATATCTTTAAATACTCTATGGCTTCTTTCGATCACTCCATTTGTTTGAGGGCGGTATGCTGTTGTTTGCAGTTTCTCAATGTTGAATAATTTGCACACTTCTTTCATAGTATTTGAGATAAAATTTTTTCCTTGATCCGTTTAAAGCTGCCTTGGTGCTCCGTGTCTGGCAATAATTTCTTGCGCAAATATCCTTGCTATCGTTTCTGCTGTTTGGTATGGGATCGCAAATGCTTCTGGATACTTGGAAAAATGGTCTTGGAACGTCAAGATGTATTTGTTCTCTTTTCTGGATGTGACTAATGGTCCTACAATATCCATTGACGTCCTTTGAAATGGTGCAGTTATTTCTTGGAATACTTGCAGTGGAGCTGGTTTTAAGTTTGATGGTATTTTTCTTTCATTGCATGAGTGGCATTTATCACAATATTCTTTTATCTCTGTGTTCATATTCTTCCACCAAAATTTGTCTTTAATTCTTTTTAGTGTTTTCTCGTGTGCCTGATGGCCTGCATACGGTAGATTGTGATAGTCGTGTATCACTTGGAACGACATCTTTTTGGGTATGACTAACTTCTGATTTCTCTCTTCTCCTGTTTTTTCCTTAAATTTTAATCTTTCTTCGTCTTGGAAGAAACCTTCTTTTGATGTGAGTTTCCTGATCTCTTCGTCATTTCCTTGCAGCTTCTTAATTTTATCTCCGTCCCAGATCGGTAAATATATATTATCTGTGTTTGACACTGAATTAATTGGTATTCGTGACAGCACATCTGCATTTATATGTTTCTTTCCAGGCTTGTGCAATACTTCGTATTCGAATTCACTCAGAAGTAGAGACCATCTCATCAGACGAGAGTTCGGATCTTTTAGTGACATTAACCATTTCAGTGGTTTATGATCGGTTATGATGGTAAATTTTCGTCCATACAGATAGCAGCGATAGTGTTTCACACCCCAAATTATAGCTAGACATTCTCTTTTTGATGTGTCGTAGTTTGTTTTCGCCTTGTTCAATTGCCTGCTTGCAAATGCAATTGGTCTTTCGTATCCGTTCTGCTTCTGACTGAGAATTGTACTAGCTGCTAATCCACTTGCGTCTGTTGATAATATGAATTCTTTATTAAAGTCTGGGTGCGCTATTAACATTTCTGTGCATAATGCTTCTCGTAATGTTTCAAACGCTTCCTGGCAATCTTTGGTCCATGTAAATTCTTCATCCTTCTTTGTTAATTGAGTTAATGGGACTGCAGTTTTAGCAAATCTTGTTATGAATCTCCGGTAGAAGCCTACTAGTCCTAGGAATGCCCTTATTTCCTTCACAGATTTTGGTATTGGATAGTTTCTGATTGTAGAAATTTTTTCTGGTTCCGGCTTAATTCCGAGTTGACTTATCACATGTCCTAGGTACTTCGTTTCACATTTTAAGAATTTACATTTATTTGGTTGTAATTTTAGATTTGCTTTTCGCAGACGGTCGAAAACTTTAGTCAATCTAGCTATGTGATCTGCTGTGCCTTCTCCGTTAAATATAATCACATCATCCAGGTATATTAAACATCTTCCTCCGGTTAATCCTGCCAGTACACTATTCATTAATCTTTGGAATGTGCTTGGTGCGTTTGCTAGTCCAAACACCATTTTCGTAAGCTGGTAGTGTTGCCCTCCGGTGGTGAATGCCGATTTTTCCTTGTCGTTTTCTTCTAATTCTACTTGCCAGTAACCTGACGCTAAGTCCAGTATTGTAAATAAATTCACGTTTCCCAGTTGGTCGAGCGTTTCCTGCATGTTTGCTACTGGGAAGTGATCTTTTTTTGTTACTTCATTCAGGACTCTGAAGTCTATGCAAATCCTTATCTTGTTTTCTTCCTTTTCCGATTTTGGTACGATTACTACTGGTGAGGACCATGGAGAATCCGATGGCTTGATTACCCCTTCTTCTAACATTTTTGCTAATTCCTTCTGCAATAGTTCTTTCTGACTGATTGGGACCCTATATGCAGTTTTCGCGATTGGTGGTACTTCTTCCGTAATTATTTTATGTTTTACTTTATGCATACACCCCAGTTTTGCACCTTTTAGTAGAAAAATATCCTTGTACTCCTCTAGTATGCTTATCATTTGCTTTTTTGTATTTACATCGAGATGTTTTAAATCGAAGTGGTCTTCCAGTTTGTGTGGTTCACTTTGCTGCGTGCTATCCCATTGTATTCCCATGGTATTATCCTCCTCATCCTTCGTTGGTTTTGCCCAATTACAATTACATATATTGTGCATTATATCACATTGGTTCCTTGTTTTCTCTGGTACTTCTCGTCTTTCCGTATTTCTATTTTCCTGGCGTGCAATCTTCATTATACGTTCCTTGATACGTTGCAGCTCCATTCTCTTAACTTGTATTTCATCTTGTCTTCTTGAAACTCTTCCCTGACTATATTCGTTGATTATTTTGATTAAATTAGCTAAACATTCTACTTCCTTAATTTCTATTTCTCTTAGTCTCCTGTCTATGAATTCTGTTAGATTTTGCTTATTTTCTGTCTGACCCTTGAATACTTCTGCCCTTCCAATTACGGTTCTCTTCGGAATTGTCACTGTGGTGTTCGCTATGTTTATCAATCGGATAGGTATCACTTTTTCGCTCTTGGTTAGTATCCTGGCAGCCATGAGGCCGTATATGTTTGTTTCTTCTGGTTCGATTAATAATTCTTTACCTGGCTTGCAAAGTTTTTGGGTAGCGTGGCATACATATTCACTTCTTCGTGGAATTTTTATTTCTTCTTTTACCCTGATCTTATTTTCTGCTGATACTGTTAATTCCTTGTACCTTTCTTGACCTGTATCAACATTGTTTTTATATTCTGTCTGCGTTGCTATTTCTGTGGTAACCTTGCTGATGCTACATTTCGCGTCCGTGTTTATGTTCGCTATGCTGTGCTCAGCGAAAATTTTTATAAACGTATTTCCAAGCGTGATGCAATTTGTTTGGTAATTTATTTTAGCTTTGTATTGTTCCAGAAAATCTCGGCCAAGTAGTCCATCTGCTTCCAATGCCAGTTCGTTTGGACAGATTACGCAGTCGAATGGAAAATCATTATTGTTTTTCTTAAATTGTACCCTCGATGTTCCTTTGTAGGTTAGCTCTCCCCCCGATATTGACGTTAATGTGCCAATACATCGTCTTTTTATTCGGTGTTTTTCTACGTATGCTTCCTTTACTAGTGAGATAGCTGATCTTGTGTCTATTAATAGCCTTAATGGTCTGTTGTTTACTTTTAGTATGATGAGATTAGCTATGTCGTTTGGTTGTCTTCTGTTTATGTTTGGTACTATTAATATACTATTACTATATATATATATATATAAATATATATATATATATATATATATATATATATATATATATATAAATATATATATATATATATATATATATATATAAATATAAATATATATATATATATATATATAAATATATATATATATATATAAATATATATATATATATATATATATATATATATATATATATATACATATATACATATATATATATACATATATATATACATATATATATACATATATATATACATATATATATACATATATATATACATATATATATACATATATATATACATATATATATACATATATATATACATATATATATACATATATATATACATATATATATACATATATATATACATATATATATACATATATATATACATATATATATACATATATATATACATATATATATACATATATATATATATATACATATATATATATACATATATATATATACATATATATATACATATATATATACATATATATATACATATATATATACATATATATATACATATATATATACATATATATATACATACATATATACATATATATATATACATATATACATACATATATATATACATATATACATATATATATACATATATACATATATATATATACATATATATATACATATATACATATATATATATACATATATACATATATATATACATATATACATATATATATATATATATATATATATATATATATATATATATATATATATATATATATATATATATATATATATATATATATATAGTGGTTAGTTGTTTGGGTAAGAACAGAAATTTTAAAAATCGTGTTACAATGAGCCACCCTAAGTATGCAAGCGAATTATCTGCTTTTTTGAAATTAGAACAATAGGTACATTTACTCGAACTAGTCGATTTATTATCACATATTAATACTCATATCAAAAATCGTGTTCACGTGCCTTTATGTACTAAATTAACGGTAATAAAGCCGACGATGAAGTGCAAGCAACAGTGTTTGACAATTTAACTTATGTTACTTGGCTTGCTTATATTAGGGGTAGGATTCATATTTAATGCAAAATTATTCAAATGTATATGTAATTTATACATTAAACGATTTCTAACAGTACATCTCATCTACTTATATACTTTGTATACCTTTCCATGAAATAAAAGCAAAATACAATGTTCAATACAATAAAAAAATCAATGTTGAGTTTCACAAATGAATTTTAGAACTGTTTAAAGTGTAGTTGGTCCAAAGTCCCATAGTTTAATATTATTTTACATTACAGGCTCTCTTAATTTATTGTTGTGCACAATATAATAAATAGTTTTGAAATCACTTTAAACATTTTCTCTCTTTTAACAATAGACCTCCCGAACCACAAAAGTGATAACGTCATAAGAGCGTGAAAAGTATATATATATGGCCGCTGAGAAATTGATGTCGTATTAAATATAATACGGTCGTAAACTTATACGTTGAATTCATCTGTCTGAGATATACTAATTACATAAAATAACAATTCTCGGTGTAAGTTTCACAAATATATTTAATAGAGACGACTATCTTCAGGTCTGATATGAGAATACAAGATAACAAGCTTATAGACTTCAAATGATTTAACTATAATACAATGAAATACAAAAATTCTCTCAAAAAGTTATGGGATTAAGCAGTAAATGATGGAAATTCCAGATAGATGGGTAAAAACCAAACTTTGTCGGAGATGATATAATATAATATAAAAATAAAGGCAGATTATGGCAGGTAGGGTAACGAACATTGGAATACATCTTATTATGGTAATATTTGGTTCAGGTATGGGATTATTTCAGATTCGAATATGTCTAACTGTTCATTTAGTATGGGCTTCTTTCTGGTTAAGGTTTTGTTTATTTCTACAGTATCTATAAATGTTAATTTAGCACCCTGCTCTGCTGTGTGTAATATTTTTAAATTATCTATCTTGCATGTATGGTTTTTCTCAATTAAATGGTTGGCTAAGCTGGAGTCAGTTTTTTTCAATTTTCAAGGGCGCATATGTTCATTTAATCTTTTGCCAAAACTTCGATCTATTTGCTCTATATAAAATGATCACAGTTACTGCATTTAATTTCATATATACCGGATGAATAATAGTATTATCGATGGAGACGGTCGACGGGATGGTCCACAGAGCTACTTGCGCGACTTCCTAGATATTCTGTAATTAAACACAACCATGTGTGGGTTATACTCAGTGAGAAAGCTGTACAAACAATAATGTCAACAGTACTCAACATATATCACAAAAGGATGACAAAAGGATAGTATAATATTTAACTGTGAAATAAACACCCTCACTCAAAGCAATATAGCAAAGATCTGTGAGTACTAGGCTCCGCTCCACGTAGACATGCTGTGTGAATCTGCGAATCTGCGAATCTGCCCCATTGGCTCCGCTCTACACAGACAAGCTGTGTGAATCTGCGAATCTGCCCGTTGGCCCCGCTCCACACAAAAATGCTACGTGAATCTGCGAAACTGCCTGTTAGTTCGCTCCACACAGACTAGCTATGTGAATCTGCGAGAGCATGACACCCTCAACAAGTGATCTGCATGTGTAAGAGTGTGACTGGGATGTTCACCTCTTATTGTGCTTGGGTTCTTGCCAAATAGACGTGAGGCTGAGAAGGGAATAGGGGCGACCAATTGAACGAACACTAAGTGGATGATAATAATTAGTTATATTGAATAGTACTTACTAGTATGTTATACAATCGGTGGAACAACTACCTATCGTTGTCCACATAGAGTTCTTATATAGTCGGTCAAACTGCTGACATAACAATATGCGATATATTGTTATTTATACATTGCGGTAGGTTGACCTAGTAACTTCACGGAAGGTAATGTTATTATGATGTTTCAGCATAACATTTGCAATGCTTACATTCCTCCCCCCTTTAAAAATTTTCTTCCCTTGTGGGCACAATTTACTATTACGCGATAAAGTTTTGCTGGACTATATATGAACTCTTTACAAAATTTTGACATTATTTTTCTTATCTTCCTACTCTACCCAGCACTGAGGTGGGGCACTTGTTTCGTTAGTTGTCAAGACCTCTCTTAGCTCAGGGTCCCTGTCCATGTTTTGGGTGGTGGCATTTTGTCGGTGGACCAAAGGGCTCTTGGGCTGCGCTAACATGCACAGCGGCGCATGTGAGAAACCGCGTCACAAATTCTCATGACAAGAAGCAGACTCCGTACGAATTATGGACCGGAAAGAAACCTAGCATTAGATATTTGCGAGCCATAGGCTGCAACGTGTTTGTACACATTCCAAATCAAAAACGCAAGTCCAAGCTGTCAGCAAGAGCCGATAAAGGGTTGATGGTCGGATACGCATTGCACGGTCGAGGATACCGTATATGGAGACCTGGAACGCGACGAGTTGATGAGTCGCGTGACTGTGTATTCGTCGATACGTCTCCTGAAAAGGGCATTGGGCAGAAGCATTCGAGAATACGCGAATCAACGGCTACTGCAAGTAACGACCACCTGGAGGCCTCCACCGGCAGGCCTGGGCAGGAAGTCGACGAGAACTCGAATTCCGAGGAGGAATCTCATGAAGAACAGGATGAGGAAGTCCCGGCGGACAACGACATACCTGAAGACTCTGAGGCATCGGTGAGAAAGCGTGGAAGACCGAGAAAGGGCACTGGACTGGTGCGAGTAGAAAGCATCAACAAACATGGGATGACACTTCGCCAGAGGACACGGGATCCACCTCGATCGAATGTCATGACAGGTGTGGATGAAGATCCTTCCTGCTACCGGGACGCCATAAATTCCACGAACTCATCACAATGGTTGGAGGCGATGGCTGAGGAAATGAACTCGTTGAAGGAACATGATTCATGGCAACTTGTTCCACGACCTGCTGGAGTGACACCTGTAAGATGCAAATGGGTTTTCAAGAAGAAAACAGCGGGTTACACTCATCGATACAAAGCGCGCCTCGTAGCCAAGGGATTCACACAACGAAAAGGTATTGATTACAACGAGATTTATGCTCCTGTTTCCAGCTTCGAAACCATTCGCCTATTGGTGGCTGCTAGCGTCGAGAAGAATTGGATCATCGATCAATACGACGTGAAGAGTGCTTACCTTCACAGTGACCTAAAAGAACTCTTGTACATGGAGCAACCCGAGGGATTTGTACAGGCTGGGAAGGAATCGTTCATCTGTCAGTTGAAGAAGTCAATTTATAGGCTCAAGCAGAGTGGCAGATGCTGGAACGACCATCTAAACATCTCGTTGACAAATAAGAGGTTTGTGCGTAACCCAATCGATCCATGTGTTTACGAGTTCACAGGAGAACACGGCCGGGCCATACTGACCGTATACGTCGATGACATGTTGGCCATAACGGAAAACGAAGTTACTAAACAGAAGGTGAAATCCCTGCTTGGCAGAAGTTAAGCACATTGGGGAAATTTCACACATGCTGGGAGTTAAATTTGAGAAAAAGAAGAACGGAAGTCTCGAATTTTGTCAAGAGGACTACATCGACCAGCTGATCAACCAATTTGGATTACAGGATGCGAAAGGAGCCTCAACGCCAATGGAAGTCAAGCCGAAATTTTTTGAGGAGGACAGCAATGAGGATTGTCCGGAACTTCCATACCGGGAACTAATCGGCGGACTTCTCTATCTTTCCCAGAGGACTCGACCAGACATCGCATTCGCCGTCGCCAAATTAGCCCAGTTTTGCTCGAAATTCAACAGGCAACACTGGATTGCAGCGAAGCGAATTTTGAGGTACGTGAATGAGACGAAGCAGTTCAGGATCATTTATCGTCCCACAGGCCAGTCAATGCATGCGTACACCGATGCAGATTGGGCCACATGCACGAGCGACAGAAAGAGGACCAGTGGGTACCTGATCACGTTGGCAGGCGCCCCAGTCTACTGGAAAAGCGTGAAACAGACGGCTGTCGCGCTGAGCACAATGGAAGCGGAGTACATCTCGTTGGCTGCCTGCGCAAGAGAGATCACCTGGATGAAGGAGCTTCTCAAACTTCTGGACTTGAGTGAGTTGGTTGGGGAATCGACTCTGATCTGGTGCGATAGCCAAGCGGCCATCGCACACGCCATGAACTACATCGACAAGTCCAGTACCAAGCACATCGCTATAAAACATCACTTTATCCGCGAGAGGATCATGGATGGAACCATACAGCTGAAGTATGTATCTACGAATCAGAATCCAGCAGATTTATTGACAAAGCCACTGAGCCGGAATCTACACGAGGATCACCGTGCCCGAATGCTGCAGAACTCCCATTGAAGAAGATGGAGGACAGGCGAAATGATCATCGCGATGTAGCAGAGATCCTTCCGAGGGGGGGATTGTAGGAGTTATTTTTCTTTTTACTAGAGTTGGAAACAATGCCCCTTCTATATGATAACCGTTTGTCTTTTGTCAATACACACATAAGAAAAACATCAGAAGTTGCTTACACGTTATTGTTATTGTTGTTAAAATAAAACCAAACATCATTAATTGAGTCTCTGCCTTTCATATAATTAATCCTGAATATAAAACCAACAACTATCAACTTGGGGTACCCCGTTAGCCAAATTTCCTGGTTGCACTTCTGTGAGAGTTCTGTTAGTTTGACTGCAAATACCTTGTCCTTTTGCTCTACCACTATGTAGCGTCTCCCTCTCAATGATTTGTTGTATTTCTCTGTTACTAGGCCGGCGTTTCCCTCGTATATTACAGTGAATTTGGAATTTTCACACCCTGTTGATTGGGTTCTTTCCCACACGGATTCCCCAATCTCCGTGTTCAGTAAATGAACACGTAACGCCCCCTAACAAGCTTACTTCGTTTGTCTCTAGCTTCACTGCCGCTGGATAATCCCGGAGGGAAATCTTCAGTGTTGCTGACACAACTAATTGTGCCCAGTTGATCCCATTTTCGATGTAGGTTGCTCCGTTGCATTTGCCGTCCAGTGATATTGATCCGGCCAGATTTAATGAAAATGACGTTGTTCCATTTAACACTAAATTGTTAATTATCTGGTTGTGGAATCCAATAAAAATTTTCGATCTATGCATGTTTTTGCATTCTTGGGCTCCTACAGCGTGCACGTATGTTAGTAACCCCTGGTGTACTGCTGATGTATGGCTGTGCATCCCACAGGACTGAATTAACTGGGTTACTTCTACTAGGCATGTTTGGATCTGCACGCTTTGGTAGTCGTTGTCTTGAAGTATTTGAATCTCTTGCTGTGTTTCGGTATACCCCGCGTCCAGGTTTGGACAGTCCGCGACATCCTTTAGCGATATGGTGGTGATATTTTTGTTTGGTCCCTTGCAATCGTATCCTATTAGCGCTTCTGCGCTGCTTATTAGGGCGATGGTTATTATTGCTTCCATTCCTGTAACATATTATGCATTGCTTATACCTAAACTAAACCACCTCTTTCTTTTGAATTATTGATTGGTGGGTGACCATATCCAGGGTGGTTCAGTAACAGGCCCCCTACTTCGGGTATGAATTCTAGGATGGAAATTGTGTTGCAAGAGAAATTTTTCGCCTTCTTCTATCTCAAATTGTCTGTGTATTTCCTCGAGTTCTGCCGTGGTTGGAATTTTTGTATTTTCACTTTGTGGGGAGTTTTCCATCTCTTTCTCTTTTACCTGAACCTCTTCTATATATGCTTTAAATGGTTTCAACCTGTTTACATGTACTTCTATGTCTTTTCTTTTTGTTTCCTCTGTAATTTTGTAATTTACTGCACTCAATTTTTCTTTTATCCAGTACGGTCCTGTCCATGGTTTTACTAATTTTTTTGGTGTTCCAGCAAGTTGTATTTTTGTCGGATCATGAAAATAAACTTTGTCTCCTATTTCGAAATCTGTCTGCTCGGCTTTTTTACTAAACTGCTTGTTTCGCTGTTCAGTTGTTTCTTTCAATTGTGATTTTACTCGTTCGAACACAATTCGCATTCTTTCTCTTAACTCGGCCGCATAGTTGTCATCATAATCGTATCTTAACGTTTTTGGTCGTGATATGTCATCGTAGGGCATCTCCATATCTCTGCCATGCATAATAAAAAACGGTGTCTCCCCTGTCGATTTGTGTACGGCTGATCTATATGCCATGAGAACATATGGTAGCCATTCATCCCAATCGGTTTGGTCTCGGCTTATGAAATGAGACAACATATCTTTAAATACTCTATGGCTTCTTTCGATCACTCCATTTGTTTGAGGGCGGTATGCTGTTGTTTGCAGTTTCTCAATGTTGAATAATTTGCACACTTCTTTCATAGTATTTGAGATAAAATTTTTTCCTTGATCCGTTTAAAGCTGCCTTGGTGCTCCGTGTCTGGCAATAATTTCTTGCGCAAATATCCTTGCTATCGTTTCTGCTGTTTGGTATGGGATCGCAAATGCTTCTGGATACTTGGAAAAATGGTCTTGGAACGTCAAGATGTATTTGTTCTCTTTTCTGGATGTGACTAATGGTCCTACAATATCCATTGACGTCCTTTGAAATGGTGCAGTTATTTCTTGGAATACTTGCAGTGGAGCTGGTTTTAAGTTTGATGGTATTTTTCTTTCATTGCATGAGTGGCATTTATCACAATATTCTTTTATCTCTGTGTTCATATTCTTCCACCAAAATTTGTCTTTAATTCTTTTTAGTGTTTTCTCGTGTGCCTGATGGCCTGCATACGGTAGATTGTGATAGTCGTGTATCACTTGGAACGACATCTTTTTGGGTATGACTAACTTCTGATTTCTCTCTTCTCCTGTTTTTTCCTTAAATTTTAATCTTTCTTCGTCTTGGAAGAAACCTTCTTTTGATGTGAGTTTCCTGATCTCTTCGTCATTTCCTTGCAGCTTCTTAATTTTATCTCCGTCCCAGATCGGTAAATATATATTATCTGTGTTTGACACTGAATTAATTGGTATTCGTGACAGCACATCTGCATTTATATGTTTCTTTCCAGGCTTGTGCAATACTTCGTATTCGAATTCACTCAGAAGTAGAGACCATCTCATCAGACGAGAGTTCGGATCTTTTAGTGACATTAACCATTTCAGTGGTTTATGATCGGTTATGATGGTAAATTTTCGTCCATACAGATAGCAGCGATAGTGTTTCACACCCCAAATTATAGCTAGACATTCTCTTTTTGATGTGTCGTAGTTTGTTTTCGCCTTGTTCAATTGCCTGCTTGCAAATGCAATTGGTCTTTCGTATCCGTTCTGCTTCTGACTGAGAATTGTACTAGCTGCTAATCCACTTGCGTCTGTTGATAATATGAATTCTTTATTAAAGTCTGGGTGCGCTATTAACATTTCTGTGCATAATGCTTCTCGTAATGTTTCAAACGCTTCCTGGCAATCTTTGGTCCATGTAAATTCTTCATCCTTCTTTGTTAATTGAGTTAATGGGACTGCAGTTTTAGCAAATCTTGTTATGAATCTCCGGTAGAAGCCTACTAGTCCTAGGAATGCCCTTATTTCCTTCACAGATTTTGGTATTGGATAGTTTCTGATTGTAGAAATTTTTTCTGGTTCCGGCTTAATTCCGAGTTGACTTATCACATGTCCTAGGTACTTCGTTTCACATTTTAAGAATTTACATTTATTTGGTTGTAATTTTAGATTTGCTTTTCGCAGACGGTCGAAAACTTTAGTCAATCTAGCTATGTGATCTGCTGTGCCTTCTCCGTTAAATATAATCACATCATCCAGGTATATTAAACATCTTCCTCCGGTTAATCCTGCCAGTACACTATTCATTAATCTTTGGAATGTGCTTGGTGCGTTTGCTAGTCCAAACACCATTTTCGTAAGCTGGTAGTGTTGCCCTCCGGTGGTGAATGCCGATTTTTCCTTGTCGTTTTCTTCTAATTCTACTTGCCAGTAACCTGACGCTAAGTCCAGTATTGTAAATAAATTCACGTTTCCCAGTTGGTCGAGCGTTTCCTGCATGTTTGCTACTGGGAAGTGATCTTTTTTTGTTACTTCATTCAGGACTCTGAAGTCTATGCAAATCCTTATCTTGTTTTCTTCCTTTTCCGATTTTGGTACGATTACTACTGGTGAGGACCATGGAGAATCCGATGGCTTGATTACCCCTTCTTCTAACATTTTTGCTAATTCCTTCTGCAATAGTTCTTTCTGACTGATTGGGACCCTATATGCAGTTTTCGCGATTGGTGGTACTTCTTCCGTAATTATTTTATGTTTTACTTTATGCATACACCCCAGTTTTGCACCTTTTAGTAGAAAAATATCCTTGTACTCCTCTAGTATGCTTATCATTTGCTTTTTTGTATTTACATCGAGATGTTTTAAATCGAAGTGGTCTTCCAGTTTGTGTGGTTCACTTTGCTGCGTGCTATCCCATTGTATTCCCATGGTATTATCCTCCTCATCCTTCGTTGGTTTTGCCCAATTACAATTACATATATTGTGCATTATATCACATTGGTTCCTTGTTTTCTCTGGTACTTCTCGTCTTTCCGTATTTCTATTTTCCTGGCGTGCAATCTTCATTATACGTTCCTTGATACGTTGCAGCTCCATTCTCTTAACTTGTATTTCATCTTGTCTTCTTGAAACTCTTCCCTGACTATATTCGTTGATTATTTTGATTAAATTAGCTAAACATTCTACTTCCTTAATTTCTATTTCTCTTAGTCTCCTGTCTATGAATTCTGTTAGATTTTGCTTATTTTCTGTCTGACCCTTGAATACTTCTGCCCTTCCAATTACGGTTCTCTTCGGAATTGTCACTGTGGTGTTCGCTATGTTTATCAATCGGATAGGTATCACTTTTTCGCTCTTGGTTAGTATCCTGGCAGCCATGAGGCCGTATATGTTTGTTTCTTCTGGTTCGATTAATAATTCTTTACCTGGCTTGCAAAGTTTTTGGGTAGCGTGGCATACATATTCACTTCTTCGTGGAATTTTTATTTCTTCTTTTACCCTGATCTTATTTTCTGCTGATACTGTTAATTCCTTGTACCTTTCTTGACCTGTATCAACATTGTTTTTATATTCTGTCTGCGTTGCTATTTCTGTGGTAACCTTGCTGATGCTACATTTCGCGTCCGTGTTTATGTTCGCTATGCTGTGCTCAGCGAAAATTTTTATAAACGTATTTCCAAGCGTGATGCAATTTGTTTGGTAATTTATTTTAGCTTTGTATTGTTCCAGAAAATCTCGGCCAAGTAGTCCATCTGCTTCCAATGCCAGTTCGTTTGGACAGATTACGCAGTCGAATGGAAAATCATTATTGTTTTTCTTAAATTGTACCCTCGATGTTCCTTTGTAGGTTAGCTCTCCCCCCGATATTGACGTTAATGTGCCAATACATCGTCTTTTTATTCGGTGTTTTTCTACGTATGCTTCCTTTACTAGTGAGATAGCTGATCTTGTGTCTATTAATAGCCTTAATGGTCTGTTGTTTACTTTTAGTATGATGAGATTAGCTATGTCGTTTGGTTGTCTTCTGTTTATGTTTGGTACTATTAATCTTCTCCATTTTGTGGATTTGTGGGCCTCTCGCGGCGGTATCCGGGCGAGAGGCCTTAAGCGTTTAAATTACGTCTGTTTTCTCGATCTCCGTAATATCTGTCACTTTGCTCTTGGTACTGATTTCTACTCTTATTGGGGAGCCTTGTACGACATTCGGCCACTCTGTTTCCTGGTTTACCGCAGCGAAGACAGTTTTGGTTATTCCGACAATTTTTCCGCATTTATAGCATTGAATTTCTCTTCTGCCTTGATCCCGGTATCTTGATGTATGTGTATACGGTGTTGCCGCTTCAGTTCTTCTGACGGCATTTATATCCCTGGATTCCCTTTCTTCTACTTGTTCTTTTCCTTCCGCTATTTCCACGGCCCCTTCGAACGTCAGATTTGGTGTTACCTCCATTAATGTTCTGGTCTGTTTTTCGATATGTGGGCGCAGACCCGATTTGAATTGCGCTAGAATTAGGTTGGCCGATACTACCCCCCAGTGCACTGCTGTTTGGTTCTACTACTTGCGTTTTTAGATCTCTTTGTAGTTCTTTTTTGTATTTTGGTAGTTTGTTGGCAAACTCCTGTACTGTTTCATTTCCCTTCTGAGTGCATTGTGCAATTACAATGAAGATTTGCCCCGGTAATCTTGGTGGTTCGAATCTCCTTATTATTTCTCTTTTCAGATCTTTGTATCTTGTGTTCTCCGCTTGTAAGTCTGGCCGTTGAGCTACGATCTGATATGCTTCCCCTCCTAGCCGTAGTAATAATATCGCCTTGGTTTGCTGCTCATTCCATCCTTCTAATTTTGCTCGGTATTCTAACTTTTTGAAATACTCGCTCGCCTCTTGTCCCGTGAGTTGCTCCATGGTATTAGCCACCATGCCATACGCCATCTTTGGCCCTCCTGGTGCTGTAATACCCTCTCCGCTATCTCCTGGTTTGCGTTCAGTAGTGCCTCCCATTCTTTTGGTATCTCTTATCCAGTCGCAATACAACCAGACAACTGGCTGATCTTTATTTGGCACAAATATCCGTAAACCGCTGCCACCAATGTAAGAGTGTGACTGGGATGGTCACCTCTTATCGGTTGTACTTGGGTTCTTGCCAAATAGACGTGAGGGTGAGAAGGGAATAGGGGCGACCAATTGAACGAACACTAAGTGGATGATAATAATTAGTTATATTGAATAGTACTTACTAGTATGTTATACAATCGGTGGAACAACTACCTATCGTTGTCCACATAGAGTTCTTATATAGTCAGTCAAACTGCTGACATAGCAATATGCGATATATTGTTATTTATACATTGCGGTAGGTTGACCTAGTAACTTCACGGAAGGTAATGTTATTATGATGTTTCAGCATAACATTTGCAATGCTTACACATGGTATCAGGAGAAAGAGTTATAGTCGAGTTAAATCTCAGTCTCCACCAGCACACTCGAAGGTGCAAGCGAAAATTGGGCTCCTCCTGATCATAACCCTATAGCTGGCAGGCAGAGCACCGCTGGCACCAGACCGGTACGTGGTACTTCGATGGACGCATCTCGACTATCCACCGCACGCAGCGGTTACAGGGCTAGCTTCTTATACAAAGGTTTAGGGTAGGATTCACAAACAAATCACACACATGGACCAGTGACAAATCATACTGGTGTCTATACTTATTTAGGCAGAAATGTAATGGACAGAGACAAACTTTACTCACCGTTCAAATAAGCATAAAATACACAGAATTCACGAATAGATCTGTTCACTTTAAACGCCGGCATTAAACTGAAAGAGAATAGTAGGTAACAAATTATAGATGGATTACGAATACATAATCTTCTATGACGCTGTTAACGTTAAATTTTATTAAGAAATAACTAACGAAAAGGATTGAATAAGACGTACACAAAATTACCGCTAACATGAGAAAGACTAATTATCCCACTATATACTTCTTTTTGGAGTGGTTTGTTTTAATTTTGTTAATCATTTGGTATATCAAGTTATGGTCATACCCATTGTTAATAGCAATCGTTTTGATGATATTTAGTTTTCTATTATAATTTTAAGAGACACAGTTATATTTATGAGTCGATGAATTGAAAGATGACAATTTTATATTAAGTGGGTGATTAGATGAATAAAGTATAATTGAGTCCGTGTATGTATGTTTCTTTCCTATAAATATAGTAACGCCTCGCTAAAATTTGAATTTTTAATTCCTTCCCGCTAATAACAATTGGTACAGTATTATAATATAATTATTATATTTAAATATTTAAAATCTTAGTAAAAGAATATCATACTCGCTAAGTATAAATTTACGTTTTTGTTCTGTTTAGTCTGACAGTAATTATTTCACACCCACAAGTGTTAGTTAGGCCAGACGCTATAAAATCCAAGGGCACGCGCCGCGGCACACAGCCAGCCGGGGTCACCGTTTGTTTAGGGAAGAATTGTCTGGATGATAGAGATTTCACACGACTTCGGAGTGGGATAATTTATCGTCCGCCGATTCGTGAGAACGATACAACGCTACCACCGTGGCGAGACCTCGTGATCACATCAGTTCGTCTTCGTATTGGTCACTGGGAGAAAACAGCCCTAACAATAATCTTTCATTTTTGTCTTTCTTGTGTATGTTCACTAGCTAGCCTCCATCCCACCACCGTGTTGGACCCTAGGGAGGGATACGATGAAAAAAGCATAAAACCCCTGACAACAGTCACCAAGGGGAGGAAATGAGTCGAGAGAGCAGTCAGAGAAGGAAGTCCACCCTGCGCCCAGACCAGCCAAGCAAAAGCCGACCCGCGACCAGCCCAGAGCCGAGACCAGTCCGCCCGCTAGAGCCAGTCACCAAGCCCGAGCCTAGCCCGCCGACCCGGCAACCGACCGTTCGCTGTCCGCTGCCGCTGCCCGGCGAACGAACGCACGAGTCCCGAGCCACCTGCCTAGCTAATGCCCGGTAACATACGTCGTACGGCCCGCATCAACACGGCATTGCCCACATATATTTGTCAAGCGTCACATACACAATTTTGAGTAACTATAGCCCGCCCGTAACGTAACGTATTGGATATTCCAATACTACCCGATTATTATTATTTGTTAAACATTATTCAGTACAGAAATGACAATCTCGTTATGATTTCTTGATTTTAATAAGGACGGTATGTTTGCATACGTTTCTTGAGCTCAACGTACATCTCTACTGATTATTCTTATTAAATAACTACCACCAATAGTTGACCGTTGTCTAGCTGCCCAACGACCAAGTTCACTGATGCCAAAATGCTATAGCCCCAATCACGCCACACATATCTATTTTATCGTCGTGTTAGGCCTGTAGTAACGATTCTCACAAGCCCAAGAAGGCAGATAACGGATACGTACGCTAACATTTACCGTGTATAGCATCATTCAGTGACTCGTCGAATAAATGTGATATCGGTTGCATTTGGTGATATCTTGCAACCACATATTTCATTGAATCAGTAGTCATGTGCTGGGGGAGCGAGACTCAGATGTCTTACTGACGAGCCCGACCTTTTGCATTCGAGCCATGAAAACATAACTAAAAAACTGTTGTAATATAGAATATTCTTTGCGTGATGTTGACAATAAAACTATCTGTTGTGATATGAACTCTATCATTTCAAATGTGACCTTTTCCTTTCCAATCTGTGACGATTTCAGATTCGAATTGTATTACTACCAAACACAACGTAGGGGAATAACAGACGATCACACCCAGGCCAAACACTCATTTTACACAAATTCAAATCTCGCGCGTTTAGATTTAAGCGTTAGGCAACCAACTTAACATTCATGTAGGTACACTAGCAAACACACAAATTATACACAACTGCCGCGTTGCAATATTAATGTCAATTGATTTTTCTAAACGCGTTAAGGTTATATATCAAGGAAATCTAAACTGCGATTTTCTTCTTTTTCCATAGTAAATTATATTGCATTATTTTTGGTATTTAATAAATTCAAAAATTGGTATAAATCTAACGTAGCGATACCAGAATATTACATTTTTAATTCTTCAAAATTATTCATCAGTTAAATGAAGGCTGCGTGGAGAACCTATAGGTAAACCATTGTTCTGTTTATAAAATAGGTTTTGAAAAATTTGGAAATCATTCTGATCTAGACAAACATTTAATGTAATTAAAATGTGTCACCAAGTGGCAACAGCATCATCTGTTATCGTTTTATATAATAATCATGTATAGTACTAATTTGCATACATAAATAAATATTAAAAAAAATGTTTTACACAAAAAATTAATTTAAAAACATTTTTTTTAGTTTATATTATCTAGCAACGTTTTGTATTTACACAAAGAATTTACATTTAAAACGTAGCTTATCGAACAAAGTAACTAAACTATTTTCAGGAGACATTACGAAAATTATTCCTCTTAAAAGTACCGTAAATATTAGGGACATTTACTTATTAACGCTTAAACTAACTTTGAGTATTTTAGAGCTTAAGGATAGTGGGATTTTTAATTCTACAATTTATCCCATATTTAAACTTAAACTTATAGGTACATGAATTAAAACTTGCAATTAAGATATATAATTAAAAACTTATAATTAAAACTTGAATATCTTGAACGATGATTTGAATTAAAATTTTTAACTAAAATTTAATTTTCGATTTTGACAGTCCAAGGAGGTACAGAACTGGAATTTTGTTTGAAATAAATTTGACTTTTCTATTGGAGATTTATATTCATTATAATACTTCGTTTGTAGTTTTCTAATTCTAAATATTGTTGTTGGTTATTTTAAATAAAAACACACTTATGACGAAAATATATGTTTCTTTTTATTAGAGAAAAGTTTGATTAAATATACACGTCAACGTAATTAAAACAACTTAATTCAACAGAACAATTGACAATATAAAACATGCACACTAGACTTTGTTATTTTTCCAACACCCCTCCTCAAAAGCTAGTGTCATTTTTAATATTTATATCCGCTAGTTACTTTGATACTAGACCGAGTTCCGATTTGAACAATTGGAATATTTCTTTGGATAGAGGTTTAGTAAAAATGTCCGCAGTCATCTGACCTGTCGGACAGTAACTAAGCGCAATCACTACATCATCACGCAGTCCGCGTAGATGGTGATGGCTCACATCTATGTGCTTGGTGCGAGCATTGCTTCGGTCCGACTCTATCATTTTGATGCACCCTTGGTTGTCTTCATACATAACAGTCGCACCAATTGCCGGTATTCCGAAGTCATCAAGTAATTTGCGTAACCACTGTACTTCGCGGCCCGCTAATGACGCCGCGACGTACTCAGCCTCGGTGGACGAAAGGACTACTGTGGTCTGCTTCTTGCTTGACCATGCCACTGTGGAGCTTCCGAGTTGAAACAGATATCCGCTGGTGGACTTTCTGTCGTGACGATCGCCTGCCCAGTCTGCGTCCACGAAACCACACAATTCCGATCTTCCGATTGCCGAGAAGATCATCTTATAATCAACGGTGGAAACGAGGTACATCATTACTCGCTTCACCACACTCCAGTCGCTCTCCGTGGGCGTCTGGACTCGTCTGCAAAGGATGCCGACCGCTAGTGCGATATCTGGCCTTGATACTGTGGCGAAATAGAGCAACGAACCAACCGCCTGCCGGTGCAGCTTGTTGTTCGGCATTTTGGCACTCTCCGCGTTATTCGCGAGAAACCCTGTCTCCATGGGTGTCGCCACTGGTTTTGCATCCAGCATACCATGTTCCTCTAGCATTTTTCGAATCTTGTTTGCTTGATGTACCGCGAAAGATCCATAATGATCGCGTTCAACTTGAATTCCGAGGTAATGTTTGACTTCGCCGAGATCGGTCATCTCAAAATAGCTGTTCAGCTGTTTTCCTACTTGTTCGGTTACCTCTGCATCTTTGCCAACTACAAGCATGTCGTCCACATACAACAGCACGTGGATCAGCTCACCATTCTTTTCGAATCGCGTAAACAGGCATTTATCCGCGGCACCCTGCTGGAATCCGGATTTATTAAGAGTTGCAATCGCTGTCTTATTCCATACTCGTGCAGCCTGTTTCAAACCATATATGCTCTTCCGGAGCCGCAGAACTTTGGTCTCTTTCCCGGTAGTCTCGAAACCTTCTGGTTGCTCGAGATAAAGTTCTTCATCTAGTTCGCCATTGAGATACGCGCTCTTCACGTCGAGATGACGTACATGTTGATTACGTGCAGCCGCGTATGCCAGTAGCACTCGGACAGTTTCATGCTTTACTACTGGAGCGTACGTTTCATCGTACTCTTCGCCATATCGCTGGGAAAACCCACGAGCAACCAGGCGAGCTTTGTATTTGTGGACGTCACCGTTGGCATCCAGTTTGACCTTGAATACCCATTTAGATGTGATGGCGCGTTTTCCAGGCGGTAGGTCTGATACTTCAAACACCCTATACTGCTGGAGCATCAACATCTCTTGATTAGCTGCCTCGATCCATCGTTCCCGCTCTGGTTTGGATAGTTTCAACATCGCATTCCACGTGGTGGGTTCGCAGATACTGTTGATAATTACTTTGTTACAATACCTGATTGGATGTTTTCCTTTTGTTTCACGTGTTGATCGCCGCAAATCCTGCTTTGGCATTACTATCTCCCCTCCTTGCACTGGAGGAATTCCATCAATTTGCGTAATTTGCCGCTGACTTCGTGGACGGCTCCGTCGGCGAGGTTCTCCATCATCAGGTACTGGTATAGTTATCGCTGGAGACATCTCGATAGGTGCCTTGTCCTGCTCGTTGTCGTCTTCATCCTCTGAGTCGGTTTCTACCTCCCTTTCATGTACTGGCGTCACAGTTGCTTCGTCATCGTCATAGGTCCGCACACATCCTTGTGCACCAAATCGAGCGGTTGTTTCGCACGCGAATCACTGGGAGCGTAGTGCATCCGAGCCAGTTTTCCTTGTATGCACACCTCGCATTTGGAGCTGTCATGCTGGTCATGATCGTCCATTTCGATACCGACGGCCAAATGCTTGCTAATCATGTGCTGAATTGCCGCCGAATCGCGATGTCCAAATCGTCGGTGCCACAACTGAGCACTTGCTGTACACCCTCGCTCTTGCCTCTGCTTGCTGTTCTTGGCCTTCGTTGTCAGAATGTATAGTCCGTTTTTCCTAACACCTTTCGCGACCAAATTTCCCGTAGAAAGATCACGAATTTTGCAGCCTGCTGCAAAATCAACAACTGCGTTTTTATCCCACAACTTACCTACTGATACGAGTGAACCCTCAAGATCAGGCACGTAGTAGACGTTTGAGAGATTTAGTTCATTTGTGATTCCATTGCCACAAGGACACTGGAGCATACCGGACCCAATGCCGGTTGCCTGAAGTGCGTGTCCACCACCAGCTAGGTCGATTTTTCTGTCGAGAATTTCTAGCTTCTTGAAGAATGTCCGGTCACTGGTCATGTGACTGGTCGCACCGGAGTCCACAATCCAGACTGACTTCTTGTTCTCGGTAACTTCCGCGCGTTCTCGCATCCCGTAGCTGTAAACGTTGCTCCGTGCATTTTTGTCGGAATATCTAGTGTGACGTGTCGACTGTTTCTGCACATTTGACTGCCTTGTAGACTGCTCCGCTTTGAGCTTGCGACAGTCGGCTCTGACATGACCCGGTTTGTCACAATAAAAACACTTACGCATCTCTTTGTGCTTACTGTTTTGAGTACGTACGCCATTGCCACTGGCTGACTGGTTTTGGTACTGAGGTTTTGTGTACGGTCTAGACGCGGATGAATACAGTGCACTGTCTAAATTTAATCCTTCAGTGCCGTTTTCATTACGCCGTTGGTATTCATCGAGCAATTTAGTGCTCACGAGTGCTTAACTAAGCTGGTCTTCGTCGCGATTTTCTAATGCGGTTACCAACCCGTTGTAGCTGTCCGGGAGACTGGCCAAGAGAGCTGCGATTTCGTCTCCGGGTTCCAACTTGATGTTAGCCGTTCTTAGTTGACTAGCCATGTCCTGCATCGCTGTGATGTGATCTCGCATGTTGCCGGTTTCGAACCGTATCGTCCAGTACTTCCGGCGCAGATACACCTTACTGCTGAGTGTGTCTCGTTCGTATATTTTTCGTAATGCATCCCAAGCATGAGCTGCTACGTCCAATTCTCGAATATGAACCAGCTGGTCCTCGTTGACTGACAGCATGATTCGAGACATTGCGACTGTATTCATTTCTATCCAAGACTCGCTCATCACTTCCGGTTTAGGATTAATAATAACATCCCAGGCCTTCTCCTTCATTAAAGCCCATTTCGTTGTAGCTTTCCAATTTGCATAGTTGTGTGCATTGAGAATAAGCAACTTACGCTTGCCTTCCTTTTCAGCCATTTTTGTGTTTTATTTAATTTATTATAACGAAAATACAATCGTGCAAGCCTGGGCCCATAACCTGTTGGTTATTTTAAATAAAAACACACTTATGACGAAAATATATGTTTCTTTTTATTAGAGAACAGTTTGATTAAATATACACGTCAACGTAATTAAAACAACTTAATTCAACAGAACAATTGACAATATAAAACATGCACACTAGATTTTGTTATTTTTCCAACAATTGTGATTCAAACCCGGCCTGTCTGAATAACTAATAGTAGAATTTAAAAGTTCTTGTTTAGAATTTGTTTGTTGATTTTGGGCTAAATTTCAATTTCGAAACGGTGAAATATTAAAAAACTTCGAAATCTAAAATAACGAATAAATTAATAATAATAACATGAAATACATTTTAAAGAATAAATATTGAAATTACCTTATACTGACAATTGCATTTTCGACTAGTAGTTTGTCCATCTTTGAATTTTGAAAAATTACTTATTGATATTTAATTTTTTTGGTTATATTATATATAATTTTGAAATCTGGTTCTAATATTTCAATCTGGAGTAGTAAAAAACATGCTGATTTTCGGAAAAGAATCTACATTTTAAAATTAAATAACTATTTATTAATTATCAATTTCGAAAGAGTAATAATAAAATGCGATACCTGCCTCATATAAAAATCAAAATTTCTATCTATTTGCATGTTGGTTGTTTACTGCAATTGAAGTAAATGTTTATTTCAAAATTGGAAATGTTCTATGTGAAATAATTTGTAAAGGTTATTTCGTAGTTTTGATTGATAACCATTTTGTGATGTTGCGAAAATATAGCGATCGTAGTACGTACTTGAATTTGTATTTTCAAATTTTTAACTATTTGGATGTTATTAAAATTTTCATGCCAATTGCAATAGTACGGAATCGAAACTAATGAAACAAAAATAAACATATATAAACAATATTTATATTATGCATACAAGTATGAAGAATAGAAATACAGTTTTATTTTGGGAATATTTATTACTCTACGCTTAAATAAGTTAATTACATGTTTTATTTTCTAAGCAAAATGAAGATAAAGTGACAAGTACCTTTTAAATTTATGAGTCCTTTTACCCTTTTGTCCCGAATACTTCGCTGGAGGATCAACACAATGCAATATTATCGATCTATGTACGTATTGAAAATGTCAACTACTTAGTAACATTCGTGACATTTTACGATAGTAACAAACATTTGAAGATAGAACTTATTAAACTAATGACATACAAAACAACAGCATTTGGTAATACCAAGATTCCATTGGGAAAGAATCGAGAATACGAGAGGTATGTACCTACTATTTATGAAAATTAAACAAGGAAAATTACTGCTATAGATGATTGAAGAAATGAGATGCTTTATTGCAAATGCATATAGCACAGGAGATGAAATCGGAAAATTAAAAAAATGGAGATAGCAGAATACACTCTTTGTAAATAAGCTGTTTTATATTCATTTATCAAGTTTACGACAAAATAGTGGACAAATGGAAAGCATAGAGAACAAATAAAAATAGTACCTATAAAATTAAAAATACAAAACCAAAGCCAAAGCATGGAAGTAACTAAGTGAAAGCAAATAACATATAAACGTAATGAATGTAAATGAAATATAAATAGAAGAATGACAAAAATACATCAAAAACCAAAAAGGACTGTTAAGGATTGACACATTTCAAACCGCCCGCGCTAATTTAGGTTGGCAACACGACTCCTTCTACGCCTGATGGCGCGTTCTTACAGACAGTAGAGTATTTCACTAAAACACGCAAGATATTGTACACGCGCAAGTATACGCTAAATATATCATTTTAAAGCTCTATCACAAGTATTGTGTGTTACGTTTCCTTTCCACCCTTCCATGCAACTCTAACAGGTTATAGGCCCAGACAAAACGGTAGGTGAGAAATAGAAACGTGAAAACGCAAGATACGTACCAACCAAGCCTCGTGCGATTTTTGAGGTTAGGCTGAACATTTTTTTCAAACAAAACGCGAACAAGAATGGCCTCAAACACGGTGGTACGCATCGAAGCATTATCGAAAGACAATTTCGACACGTGGAAAATCCACATGCGTGCACTTTTGATAAAGAACGACGCCTGGTCGTACGTGAACGGGATCAAGGTCAAACCCGAACCGGATGCGGATAACGCGGCAGACATCACGAGCTGGGAAGACCGTGACGGCAAGGCAATGTCGGATATAATACTGGCAATACATCCGTCGGAACTAAAGCAGATAAAAGACTGCGTGACATCGAAAAAAATATGGACGAAGCTCGGGACCATATACGCGTCCAAGGGACCTGCACGGAAGGCCACGCTGCTGAAGCAGATCGTTCTCCAACGAATGGCCGAACACGACGATGTGCGGGATCATCTGAGAAGATTTTTTGACGCAATCGATAAACTGAGCGAGATGGACGTGACCGTCAACAACGACCTGCTGTCGATACTCTTCCTGTACAGCCTACCATCTACATTTGAAAATTTCAGGTGCGCGATCGAATCTCGAGACGCATTACCAACTCCAGATGTGCTTCGAGTGAAGATACAAAGTACGCCGAACGCGATGGTCGCGAATACTCGCAAGACGCTTTTCCATAAAAGGAAAGAGAAGTCAAACGGCGGCGATCAGGAAAGCAACAAAGATCGAATCCTTCGATGTTTCAACTGCAAGAAACCGGGCCACAAAGCAAATGTGTGTCGAAGCGCGAAAAAGGGTCATGAAACGTCAAGGCAGGCAGAACACTCGTCGCTATACATCACCAAAAATCAAGAATCGTGCAAAATGGTGCCGTGGTACAACAGTGAGGAAACGAAACTGTGGTGTTTGGACAGTGGTTGCAGCTCGCACATATGCAAAAACTTGGACAGTTTCACGCGCATCGAGTCGAGCATCTCGGACAAATTGAACTTGGCCAACTCGGCGTCGGCCGAGGTCAGAGTAAAAGGTGTAGTGCAATTTGCCACACAAGTGTCGGGACGCAAAAGAACAATCGACTTGAACAATACTTTACACGTACCAGACCTACGCACAAATTTGTTGTCGGTCGGAAAAATAGTCGAAAAAGGTTATCGTGTGACTTTCGAGAAGACCGGAGCCAGCGTTTTTTGACGCTGAAGGCAAGAGAATACGACAGGCATACAGAGCGGACGGACTTTTCTACATCCGGGAGACTCCCAATCATGAAAAGGCAAACGTTGCTGAATCGAGGCGATCCAAGAAGACCTCGCTCATGGAGTGGCACTGAAGCTAGGACATCGCAACGTGAAAGACTTGCGCAAAGCAGTGAGGGACGGCACCATACAGGGACTCTAAATCGACAACATCGAGGAAGATTTTGAGTGCGAGACATGTATGCGCGGCAAGATGGCACGAAATCCAATCCCAAAGAAGTCCTTCAGACGCACCGAGCCGGGCGAATTAATCCACACAGACTTGTGCGGTCCCATGAAAGTCGCATCAAATGGTAAGGCATTGTACATTTTGACCTTCACAGATGACGTGACGCGGTGGTGCGAGGTGAGGTTCCTACGAAGCAAGGATGAGACGTTCGGCAAATTCGTCGCATTTAAAGCAGTGATTGAGACCTCCTTCAACAGAAAGATCAAAGCGGTTCAATCGGATAGCGGAACTGAGTACACAAACGCTCGGTTCAAGAACCTATTCAAGGATTCAGGAATTCAAAGACGCATCACCGTTCCCAACAATCCCGAACAAAACGGGGTGGCGGAACGAAAAAATCGCACCCTGGTGGAAACGGCGAGATGCATGATACTTCAGTCAGGTATGGCACCTTCTTTTTGGGCGGAGGCCGTATCGACCGCGAATTACATCCGTAATCGCTGACCCACCAGCAAGTTGGGCGGCATGACACCGTTCGAGGCTTGGACGGGAAAGGCGCCCGACGTCAGCAATATATTAGAGTTCGGCTGTACGGTCTACAGCTTAAATCGGACAAAGGCTACCGGAAAGTTCGAAGCAAGAGCTAGAAAGGGGCATTTCCTGGGATTCGCGGAACACTCCAAAGGATCTGGATTCCGGAAGAACATAAGGTCGAGATATCGCGCGACATCAAGTTCGCCAGAAACGCCACCAACAACGCTTTCAACGAGGCCACCAATCCGAACGCAAAAGACAAATCTAAGCAAAGATCATCGAACACTCCTCAAGAAAGGGACTCCGAAGCAAGCCCGTTACCCTTCTGCGACACGGAAACTTCAACACCGGTCGAGATTAGGCCAGAGAATCTCAACTCGATTGACGAGGATGATGATGACAATTTTCTGAATGCTGAAGCAAATGAACGACGTGACCGAAGATGAAGATCTTGGCGAACCTTTCAGAGGTTTTGAACCCGCTCCTGAGAAGGACAGAGCAGACGTCGCAGTCGTGAAGCGTGGACGGGGTAGACCTCGAAAAGTACTCACAGGAAGTCGAGGAAGGCCGAAGAAAGTTTATCCTACAGTCCCAGTCGATTCCGTCAACATCGCATACTTGGCAGAAGTTCCACTCAAGCCCGCTATGGAGAGCGCCGACGCAGACGAGTGGAAACACGCCATGGCCGATGAGTTTATCTCCTTGATCAAGAATGATACTTGGGACGTAGTCAATCGTCCAGGAGACGGAAGAGTCATCGGGAGCAGAATTGTACTACGAAACAAACATGGTGCAATCGGTCAGGTCACGAAGAGAAAAACCATGGTTGTGGCCAGGGGATTTGCCCAGCAACCAGGCGCTGATTTTGTCGAAACATTCGCGCCAGTTGCTCGACTCAGCTCCATACGCCTCACAATCGCAATCGCCACCCACAAGAAAATGACAATTCGACAGTTCGACGTAGCAACCGCTTACTTAAACGGGTTTATAGACGAAGATTTTTTCATGGAAGCTCCGCGCTACACCGTGGAGATATTGGAGCATATTATCGAAACGAGATGCGCTCCGCCTCAGATTATTACTAAAGCTGCAAGGATGCTCGAGAAACTGAAATCTGGGAACAAAGTGTGCAAAATAAAAAGGGCCTTGTACGGGTTTCGGCAGGCTGGACGTTGCTGGTACGAACGATTGAGTTCGGAGCTAAGTAAACTCGGAGTCAAGCCGTGCCAAGGAGATCCATGTGTTTACGTGAGAGGATCTAGAAAAGATGAAGTTATCGTTGTGGTTTACGTTGACGATATCATTATCATGTCATGTGACCCTTCGAAATCACCGAAATTTACAGATCTCTTGGAGACATTTTTGAGATCAAGGATTTAGGGCCGTTAAAGTACTGCCTCGGAATCGAATTTGCTCAAGACGACTCGGGGGTAACACTACGTCAGAAGGGATACGTCACGGACGGGCTGAAGCGTTTCGGCATGTCCGACTGCAAGGCTGTCTCGACGCCGATGGATTCAGGGACGAAACTCTCAAGATCGGACTCCGGAAATGGCGGAGAAGTTTTCCCTTACAGGGAGCTAATCGGGTCGCTAATGTATCTATCAGTGGCCACCCGCCCTGACATATCGCACGCCACAAGCGTACTAAGCCAGTTCAACGACTGTGCGGGAAAAGTACACTGGCAGGCGGCAAAACGGCTACTTCGTTATCTGCGAGGAATTCACTTCGGTACGGCAGGAGATAAAGTGACCGGGTATGTGGATGCCAACTGGGCTTCCTGCGTTGAGGACAGACGATCATACACCGGATTCGCCTTCACGCTGAACGGCGGACCCGTTTCATGGGAATCTAAGAAACAGCGCACTGTTGCGTTATCTTCGACGGAGGCTGAGGATATGGCTCTCAGCGAAGCTTGTAAAGAAGCCATACATTTGCGCTGCATGCTCAGGGAGCTAACGACCCGCGAACAGCTTGCCGTGCAGATGTACAACGATAACATGGCGGCGAAGAAGTTAGAAGAAAACCCCATTTTTCATTCGCGGACTAAACACATCCAAGTGCGACACCACTTCGTTCGAGAGGCGTTACGGGAAGAAGAGATGAAAGTCGACCATATGTCCACCGACAGGATGCCAGCAGACGTTTTCACAAAAGCATTATCGAAAACGAAGCACTGGAATTGCTTGAAGGTCATAAGAGTCTTGGAGCAAGAGCCTCGAACCAGCTAAATCGTTTGGCTGCACATCGGTTTGAGAAGGGCGTGTTAAGGATTGACACATTTCAAACCGCCCGCGCTAATTTAGGTTGGCAACACGACACCTTCTACGCCTGATGGCGCGTTCTTACAGACAGTAGAGTAGTTCACTAAAACACGCAAGATATTGTACACGCGCAAGTATACGCTAAATATATCATTTTAAAACTCTATCACAAGTGTTGTGTGTTAGGTTTCCTTTACACCCTTCCATGCAACTCTAACAAGGACAATATGTAAGACGAATTTATAAAGATTTTGTGCAAAACCACCAATGCGATATTATTGGAAAATAAACTCATTTAAGAAAAAGAAACAAAATATAACTACTTGATTTCAGAAAAAATCAAAGATAATATACAAAGATGAAATATTAATATATGTACGAAACTTAATATAACAGCTTGCAGATATAATTATTTCGTCAGATAAATAACATAATAAAAGCGCTAGAAGAGAAAATCAAATGAGTACTCTATGGAAAAAGTGCTAACATGAGACTGTCATTTAATACAACACCTTTATTATTCTATCTTGTAGATCTGGGATATTTATCAACAGTCGTTTCAATAATAACATCTTATGTATTACTACATCCACTTGATCCAATATATAAATATTCCAAAAAATTCAAACCATCTCACTCTTACATCTGATTCATTGCAAATTAATTAATCATATTTTTAAGGATGCAAGTTTATGTATGTACATTGGTGTACTTGTACCATGCATAGAAAGCGTGTTACTGCTGTGGAAATAAGAATTTTAAGTAGTGTTTGTGGTGTATTTAAAAAAAAATGGTATGCTTGTTACGATAGCATATGAGGAGTGCAATATTTTAAAAGTTGTCGTAGGCAGAATAGGTGATAGCATAATTAATTGGTATGATTATGTTGGAAGAATGTCGATTGACAGAAAAGCTTTACGTAGGCGAGAAGAATGATGTGAGAAAGATATAATAGTAAATGAGTTGCGCGGAAAATATTTGTGAGCAAGTAAAACAAAAGAATGTGTATAGGAAATTCCATGAATTTAAATGAAACAAAAGATAGAGTTCAATGGCGAAAGATAGTCAAGAGGCATTTCTGCAATTCTATTTTACGAGATTAGAAATGAAGTTATGAATACCATGCTGACGATATATTGGTATTAACAACATTCGATATGAGATATGCTAAATATTATCTTCAATATAATGTTTAAGGTTATGGACACATTTTTTGTAAATATGGTAAATATTAATAAAGAATAATTTCAAAACAGAAATCTAAGCAAATCACGCTAGACATAATAATACACAAGTGTAGCCTCTTTACAAGCATCGAGGTTCTATTTCTCCGATAAGCAAATCATAATTCAAATAACCTTTTCTTTCGAATTATAATATTGCTTATCTAAAATGTTTATATAGTAAAGCAAATGCATGGAAATTACTGAGGTTCCAAAGCAAATATATGTATTTGTGGAAATTTATTCTGAAAATATTCAGTTAATCTCAGACATACAAAGAAGTAAGTAAGAAAATTAATGATAATAAAATAATACACTTGGTTTATAATTTCACAAAATATTTATTTATAGATTACTTAAGTTTCACTATACAATAGCATCATCAGATCTATACTAAACTTAAAATTAACCATACAGTTTATATATTCTAACCTAAATGTAAAAGTGGGGAATAGTCGGTAAAATTTCACAAAAGGATATTAAGGAGAGGAGAATTATACAGGTCAAGTTGGTCATTACGAAACTTCTTCGGCCGGGTTTTTCAAAGATTTCTTAATCTCTAGTGACTCGTAGATATTTAGTTTTAATCCTTTGTTTTCTGCATGTAAAAGGCGCGGATTAAACAGGCTATGATGTGCGTGTTCAATAAGGTGGTTTGCAAAGGTTGAGTTGGTTCTATTATGACTATAGGATTTACTGTGTTCGGTAATGCCAGCTTTAATAGATCTCCCAGTTTGACCTATGTAAACTCCGTTACAGTCGTCGCAATTTAGTTTATATATTCCGGATTTCGACATAATATCTACTTTTTCTTTGCCATTTTTAATCTGCTTACCTAAGGAATTGTCTGTTTTGAATGTAACGGCAACGTTTGACTTTATGAGTTTATTCGCTATTAAGTTGGTAAATTTTCCGAAATACGGTAGAGGCTTGAATTGATAGGTGTTTTCATTTTTTATTGTTGGGTAGACTAACTGAAGTGAAAGTTTTGAGGCGACCTTTTTAATTAAATTATCAATTATTTGGGTTTTATACCCGTTATTGACGGCAATTTGTTTAATTATGGTAATTTCCTTGTTATAGTTATCTGAGGCTAACGGGATAGTCATCGCTCTCCAAATCATTGAGTAAAAAGTTGAAAGTTTGTGAGAGAGAGGATGTAGAGAGTCATAGGGAATTGTTGTGTCTGTCTGAGTGGGTTTTCTATAAATATTAAAGGAATGAGTTTGGTTAAGTTTGCTAATGGTAAGATCTAGAAAATTAATTTGATTATTGCATTCGATTTCCAAGGTAAATTCAATGGCAGAGTGGACGGTATTAATATAATTGAAGAATTTATTGAGTTGACGTGTTGTGCCTGTCCAGCATACTAATATATCATCAACATATCTGTACCAGTATTTTATGTGTTTTTTGAACGATGAGTTTAATATTGTTTTGTTTTCTAAATTGTCCATAAATATGTCTGCTAGTAAGGGGGAAATGGGGGAACCCATAGCAAGTCCAGAGGTTTGTTGGTATAATTTAGAGTTGAATTGAAAGTAATTTTGAGTTGTACATAGTTCGAACAAATACAGGATATCAGAAATTTTTGTTGCTGGGATGTTCTTATTTTTTAGTATTTGGTGGATTAAGGGTAAACATTCTGTCGGTGGGACACAGGGGAATAGGTTTTTGACGTCAAAGGAGATTAGTTTGTCGTTGTTGTTGATCGTGTAATTTGAAATATTCTTGACAAGTTGCGATGAATTTTTAATAGTGTGATTAGGTTTGTAACTAGTTATTTTTAGAAAGTTTGTTGATAAAAATTTTGCTAATTTGTTACATGGGGCATTAATGTAAGAACATACTGGGCGAATGGGAATATTAGGTTTATGTAATTTTGGTAAGCCATATAAGATCGGGGCTTGTGGGTTCATAGGAGTTAGGTAAAATTTGAGTGTGTCCGATATAAGAGATTTACTCGAGTTGAGGGCTTCTTTGAGTTGTTTGTGGAATTTATTGGTAGGATCTTTGGTTAGAGGTAAAAAATCTTCTGATGATAGGAACGCCGTAACTTTGTCAAGATAGGCAGGATTGTTCAGAATTACAATTCTGAACAATCCTGCCTATCTTGACAAAGTTACGGCGTTCCTATCATCAGAAGATTTTTTACCTCTAACCAAAGATCCTACCAATAAATTCCACAAACAACTCAAAGAAGCCCTCAACTCGAGTAAATCTCTTATATCGGACACACTCAAATTTTACCTAACTCCTATGAACCCACAAGCCCCGATCTTATATGGCTTACCAAAATTACATAAACCTAATATTCCCATTCGCCCAGTATGTTCTTACATTAATGCCCCATGTAACAAATTAGCAAAATTTTTGTCAACAAACTTTCTAAAAATAACTAGTTACAAACCTAATCACACTATTAAAAATTCATCGCAACTTGTCAAGAATATTTCAAATTACACGATCAACAACAACGACAAACTAATCTCCTTTGACGTCAAAAACCTATTCCCCAGTGTCCCACCGACAGAATGTTTACCCTTAATCCACCAAATACTAAAAAATAAGAACATCCCAGCAACAAAAATTTCTAATTTCCTGTATTTGTTCGAACTATGTACAACTCAAAATTACTTTCAATTCAACTCTAAATTATACCAACAAACCTCTGGACTTGCTATGGGTTCCCCCATTTCCCCCTTACTAGCAGACATATTTATGGACAATTTAGAAAACAAAACAATATTAAACTCATCGTTCAAAAAACACATAAAATACTGGTACAGATATGTTGATGATATATTAGTATGCTGGACAGGCACAACACGTCAACTCAATAAATTCTTCAATTATATTAATACCGTCCACTCTGCCATTGAATTTACTTTGGAAATCGAATGCAATAATCAAATTAATTTTCTAGATCTTACCATTAGCAAACTTAACCAAACTCATTCCTTTAATATTTATAGAAAACCCACTCAGACAGACACAACAATTCCCTATGACTCTCTACATCCTCTCTCTCACAAACTTTCAACTTTTTACTCAATGATTTGGAGAGCGATGACTATCCCGTTAGCCTCAGATAACTATAACAAGGAAATTACCATAATTAAACAAATTGCCGTCAATAACGGGTATAAAACCCAAATAATTGATAATTTAATTAAAAAGGTCGCCTCAAAACTTTCACTTCAGTTAGTCTACCCAACAATAAAAAATAAAAACACCTATCAATTCAAGCCTCTACCTTATTTCGGAAAATTTACCAACTTAATAGCGAATAAACTCATAAAGTCAAACGTTGCCGTTACATTCAAAACAGACAATTCCTTAGGTAAGCAGATTAAAAATGGCAAAGAAAAAGTAGATATTATGTCGAAATCCGGAATATATAAACTAAATTGCGACGACTGTAACGGAGTTTACATAGGTCAAACTGGGAGATCTATTAAAGCTGGCATTACCGAACACAGTAAATCCTATAGTCATAATAGAACCAACTCAACCTTTGCAAACCACCTTATTGAACACGCACATCATAGCCTGTTTAATCCGCGCCTTTTACATGCAGAAAACAAAGGATTAAAACTAAATATCTACGAGTCACTAGAGATTAAGAAATCTTTGAAAAACCCGGCCGAAGAAGTTTCGTAATGACCAACTTGACCTGTATAATTCTCCTCTCCTTAATATCCTTTTGTGAAATTTTACCGACTATTCCCCACTTTTACATTTAGGTTAGAATATATAAACTGTATGGTTAATTTTAAGTTTAGTATAGATCTGATGATGCTATTGTATAGTGAAACTTAAGTAATCTATGAATAAATATTTTGTGAAATTATAAACCAAGTGTAATATTTTATTATCATGTATAACAAATTTCACCATGTAAGAGCTTCAACAATTCAAGAATTAAGAAAATTAATAATAAAAATACCGTTTAACCAAAATAAAAAATGCTCCAAATGACGTAAATATGAAAAAAAACGATATAGGATTCCGAAGAATCTAGAAAATTGATGTTTCTTGGTCAGCCGAAAATTCAACAATATTGTATATTATTATTAATGCGTGAGCGATATTTGTTTGTGTACTGTTTGTTATGTGTCGCATGTATGTATGTATGTGTTTCTTAGACAGGGGAACCGGAGTACCCGGAGATACCTGCCGTATACAGTTTTACCGAAATTGTCATATTAAAAATTATCTTTACTTTCTTACACGAAGTAAGTATTGTAATGAATCTCGTGATTTTAACAGAAAAAAATATCCTTTCAAACATTCACTAAATCAAGTTGGATTATATGTGTGAATTTGTGAGTGTGTGAAAGAGAATGCGTCAGTGTGAAACTATATGTAAATATTTGGTTGTTTGAATGTGTGACTGTTTAACTGTATGAGAGTATGTGAGTTTGAGTGTAAATACCTGGGTTTTTGCATGCGTGCGTGAATAAGCCATGATAAAGAAAAAAAAATAATTTCTAAAATCG
>OX063271.1:8737702-9012702 GCA_944039245.1 Nebria salina
AAAAGTTTCGAACAAAATCTGTCAAAATTTAAACGTGGAATCTGAATATGTTATAAAAAATAGGGGTTCCTATTTAAGATTTCAATGCTAACCCCCACCCAACCCCCAGTAGTAAGGTTAAGGGATCGACCTTGGTGTCAATGGATGTCCCACTTGAAAATATTTGATACGTGTTTTTCCCATATGTCTTCCGATTTGTATTTTTCGAGATATTTACAAACGCAACTTAAAATGGACCATCTTGTATATTTATATATATATATATATATATATATATATATAGATATATATATATATATATTTATATATATATATATATATATATATATATATATTTATATATATATATATATATATATATATTTATATATATATATATTTTTAATTATATTTATATATATATATATATATATATATATATATATATATATATATATATATATATATATATATATATATATATATATATATATACGTGCAGATATTGATACAAATTCGTATCAAATGAGACATATTGCAGTAATATTCGCAAATACAAGCGTAAAAATGCCCATACCAGAGTAAAATATTTCTTAGCGTATTGCACTAAAAAGTTATAGGTCTCTATAAAATATGTTCAGATATTGATACAAATTCGTTTCAAATGAGACATATTACAGTAATATACGCAAATACATGCGTAAAAATGCCAATACCAGAGTAATATAATTCTTTACGTATTGGACTAGAAAGTTATAGTCCGCTATAAAATATGTTCAGATATTGATACAAATACGTTTCAAATGAGACATATTGCAGAAATATACGCAAATACAAGAATTAAAATGCCAATACCAGAGTTATATATTTCTTTACGTATTGGACTAAAAATTTATAGTCCTCCATAAAATATGTTCAGAAATTGATACAAAATCGTTTCAATTGAGACATTTTGCAGTAATACACGCAACTACAAGCGTTAAAATGCCAGTAGTAGAGAGTAATATATTTCTTAGCGTATTGCACTGAAAAGTTATGGGCCTCCATAAAATATGTTCAGATATAGATACATATTCGTTTCAAATGAGACATATTGCAGTAATATACGCAAAAAACAAGCGTTAAAATGCCAATACCAGAGTAATATATTTCTTAGCGTATGGTACTAAAATGTTGTATTCCTCAATAAAATATGTTCAGATATTAATACAAATTAGATTCAAATGAAACATATTGCAATAATATACGCAAAAACAAGCGTAAAAATGTCAATACCAGAGTAATATATTTCTTAGCGTATTGTACTAAAAAGTTGTAGTCCTCAATAAAATATGTTCAGATATTAATATAAATTCGATTCAAATGAAACATATCGCAGTAATTTACACAAATACAAGCGTTAAAATGCCAATACCAGAGTAACATATTTCTTAGCGTATTGTACTACAAAGTTATAGTCCTCCATAAAATATGTTCAGATACAAATTCGTTTCAGATGAGACATATTGCAGTAATATCGCAAATACAAGCGTTGAGATGCCTATACCAAAGTAATATATTTTTTAGCGTATTGATCTAAAAAGGTATAGTCCTCCATAAAATATGTTCAGATATTGATACAAATTCGTTTCATATGAGACATAATGCTGTAATATATGCAAATGCAAGAGTTAAAATGCCAATACTAGATTAATATATTACTTAGCGTATGGTACTAAAAAGTTATAGGCCTCCATAAAATATGTTCAGAAATTGATACAAATTCGTTTCAAATGAGACATATTGCAGTAATATACGCAAATACAAGCGTTAAAATGCAAAACCAGAGTAATATAGGGCTCAGCGTATTGTACTAAAAAGTAATAGTCCGCTATAAAATATGTTCAGATATTGATACAAATTCGATTTAAATGACACATATTGCAATAATATACGCAAATACAAGCGTTAAAATGCCAATACCGGGGTAATATACTTCTCAGCGTAATGTACTAAAAAGTTATAGTCCGTTATAAAATATGTTCAGATATTGATACAAATTCGTTTCAAATGAGACATATTCTTTGTACCCCAAACATCCTCTCTTGCAGCAGATACAAGCAACCTTGATGACATTATCGTCAAAAGGGTCTATCGTGCGCTTTATTTGGGTACCGAGTCATGTTGGTATTCGCGGGAATGAAGCAGCTGACGCAGCAGCTAAACGAGCGTTATCCAGGGCTACCATTGATTTAGATCGGGTTCTTGCTGAAGACCTCAAGGGTCATTTCAAGCATCTGATCATAAATCAATGGCAAGAAAGGTGAAGTCACATAGAACAAAATAAGCTCAGGAATGTTAAGCAAAACGTGAAGGCATGGGATTCTTCCCATAGGGCATCCCGAAAGGAGGAGGTCGCTGTGGCGAGACTCCGGATAGGGCACGCCTGGTGGACGCATGGCCATCTCCTGCGCCGTGAGGAGACTCCGATGTGCGAAACGTGTGACACTGCTTTGACAGTGGCGCACGTTTTATTGGAGTGCTCCCAGTTTACTGAACAGCGGAACCGGGCGGGTCTGTCACTTGACCTGTCGGTGGCCCTTGGTGACCATTTGACACTCATTGACAGAGTCGTCCTGTTCCTCAGGAATACAGGTCTATTTGCCTTTATTTGAAAGTGCTAGTTTGGTCATTAATTTTATTTATACACGTATTTTTTTTTACATTCAATAATATTTTACAATAACTTTAATTTTTACAATTTAAAGCACGTACATTTTATTCATTTTTATAAACATTTTTAAATCCTCTTTATTAATAGATTTTAAGCTTACAATATTATTCTTAAATATATATTTAAAATGTAGTTTATGTCATTATTTAGTTTATGGCGTGAATAGCCCAAGAGGCTGATACGCCTTTAAATTTTAATCCTATCTACCTACTTCAATTTTTTTGCGTTAATAATTTTATCGGAATTGTTACTAATCGATCGAAGCACATTTAAATATGAATGCCGAAATATATCCGATAACTTCCCAGGTAAATTGAATGTAAATGGCGCTCTTAAAGTAACACTTTTTACTTTCTTATACGCAATATAAGTAAGAATTGAGTAAGAGTTTCCCAAGTGTGCTACTGATTTACACAAGGTTTTCGGATTTTGTTCAAAATTCATATTTAGGTAGATCTAATGAATAAAAATTAGGTTCTGAAAATATTTTGGAAAAAAAATATTTAATTTTTGAGTTATAAGCTATTGAATATTTTTGAGTTAATCAATTAAATAATTAGTATCTCAGATATTAGTTAAAAGAAATTTATGAAATTTTGGTAAAATGTAGCTAATTGATCTAAATATATTTTAAAAAATTAATTTACGTTTAATTTGTATATGAAAAATTAAGTTTTTAATAAACAAATTAATTTTTTTTCATGTTCTCCATGTGATACATGAATTTTAATTTATCCACAAGATTGTAAAAGTCTTCTTCTTCAAAATGGAAAAATAAAATTTATGGGGCCGGAATTAGTAACCGAGTTATAGTAACTTTCGCGAGTCACTAACGTCTAGGCGCAAGGAAACTACCGCGCGCGCTGTATATGTTATTCAGGTGTTTGGGGTTCAAAGGAGGAAAGGGAAAATTATGAAATTTTAAACTTAAGATTTGTATGTGCCTGGCACGAAAACCTCCTATTTTTAAAAACAATATTCCGACCGGAAGTGCATGTTTACTCTAGTCATTTTTTGCAGTTTCTCCAATTACTCAAAAATGGTTACAGTTACAGAAAATTTTTGCTAACAAAATTAATGATATTTATATTTAGCACAACTTTTGTTTGAATCTTTTTTCCAAAAAAAGTACTGGTTTCAAAATAAATTTCTGCTTATTATATATATTGTTACATAAATCGTATCATCTGCGCCTGTCAATTGTTTAACAAAATAGACTTAAATAACTTGAAGTTTGACATTTAATATTTATTCTAAGATATATATTTAGTGTTAAAGCGATCTAAAGGTTAGAACAAATATTGTAAATTAGAAAAATAATGTAACTACGATGTGGTTTAACCCATATGCGTATAAGAAAGTTCGGTGCATGACACTGCAGATATTTTTTTTAGATTTTAGCAGCATTGAATGAGAGGGGTATAGGAAATAATTTGTTAGCCTGCATTAGCCAGCCAATGGTCAGTAGGTGTTTGAAAGAGGTGTCTACGGCATTAGTAAGGCATTGTATGAAAACTTGGATACATTTCCCCAGAAATGACGCAGAACGCGAGGAATTGAAGAACAGGTTTTTTTTAATTACGCTTGTCGGTCTATGCATTTAATCAAAACTCTATTTATCTTTGAAGCCACATTTCATGTCCATAATACAGTTGAAATAATTGATGGCACACATATTGCAATTGTAAAACAGACAGAAGCACAAAACGAACATGCGTTTGTAAATAGAAAAGGTTACCACAGTTTGAATGTTCAAATAGTATGTTTTTATTTAATAAATATTAATACTAAATGTACAATAATTGAAAACTAAATTTAATATTTTTATGATGTGTGATGCTCGCTTGAGAATTTTGACTTTCCTTCTATTCCCGAAAGTTTGCCTCTAGCGAAAGCACTGTTCAATTCCATGGAATTGGTTAGCCTTTCCTTCTGCTCTACCGTGACTTTGGTCGTCATTTTTCGCTTTCCTTCCATTTTCTCACGAACTAAACAAAAAATAAAACATATTGTTGCGGTATGGTACGCAGAAGTAATATCGTGTGATTATTCACATACTGCTTTTATATAAGAAACACAAATCTTTAACAATAATCAACAAATTTATCAAATGAATAGTTCAACACAAATACAATAAGTAAAACATACTTACCAAATAACAACAGCAATTAAAACACAATTTTTAATAGATATTAGAAAATGTGGAAAATAGCACGTAATTACCAGTACAAGACGTAACATAAACAGAAATAATGAGAACTTTAGATCACGAAATTCCCTAAAGATTTCAAATGCGCATTCATTAATGTGACGTCATAGCAACACATACAAATTTAAGGCCCCAAAGTACAGGGTATGCACAAGTTCTTGAACGTATTCAACCAATACCAAAAGGAGCACCACATCTACAGATTGTATTTGGTGGTAGTTTGGGTAAAGTAGGACATTGGATTTGTACATACTATGACAGCAATATCAACAACATATATGATAGTTTAAATCATAAAATACTACACCTAGATCATGTATTGTATTTAAATAGACTCTATGGTGACAGTGTAGATCACTTATTTCATGACGTTCAAAGACAAACCGCCCCCTGCGGGTGGGGGTTAGAATTCACCCGCAGCACCTCTGCTGGTCGAAAAAGGCGACCAATGGGCGAGGAAGGTACCTCGTTAAAAACACACTGTTTCATCTGGACTTTGACCGGAAGGTTAGTGAGCCAATCTTCTGCGGACTTTTCTTTCTTATTCTTTTGCTCACCCGCGTGTTTGCCGTACGTGGAGACCCGTAAGGAAGGAGAAGATGATCCTGGTGGTTGAGCTTATACGCAACACACCTCTTTGGCTTCGGATTCTTGCGAAACGGGCGGCCAGATACTAACCCTATCTGGCCAATCGGCTTGCTGTTACGTTCTCAGTACCGGTAAGGTGAGTCCCACGGCCCTGGAGGTAAGTCTTCAGACGTTGGAGAGAGTGGCTCGCAGCGTTTTGAAGCTTATTGCCAGGTGAGGGGGACTATATCTCCTGGTTAGTCCTGGCGATCACACCAGCTTGTGGTGTGACGTCCCAAATTGTGGCTCCGTGGTGGGTGAAGAGACCAGGAGATGAAAAATATCTATTTGTTCATGGCAAATAAAACCAAAACCCCGGGGGCCCCTCCCCCAAAAAGATCTTGTCCGTTATCGGACGAGGGAGAAAATTTCTTGAAGGGCGAAAATAAATTTTCGCCCAAATTTCTAATTGTCAAACGGACGGAAGAGGGTAAAACCATTTCTGAAGTCTCTTGCTTTGGTTTGGCAAGGAGCCTGAATGAACTGGCTGATGGAGAACCTAAATCCACCAAACGGTTACGCGATGGTACTCTTTTGGTTGAGACGGCTAATTCATTGCAGACCAAGTCTTTATTAAAAGCAAATGTTTTATTTGGCATGCCTGTTGTAGTGGAGGCACACAAATCCCTCAACTCATGTCAGGGCGTAATATCATGTTACGACCTGCTATTTGTTGAGATGGATGAGTGTACGCGCGAACTTGCGAGTCAGGGTGTAATTAACTGTCGTCGGCTTACAACCAAGAAAAATGGTGAAGTAAAAAATACGACATCTGTTGTTTTAACTTTCGGACTTGATAAGCTTCCGGAGAAGATTAAGGTTGGTTTTCACAGTTGTTCCGTGAGACCATACTTTCCTCGACCAATGCGATGTTTTAAATGCCAGAAGTTCGGGCACACTGCATCTCGTTGTGACGCACAGGCTGTGTGTCCACGGTGCAGTGAGCAGGAACATTTGGGCGAGGAATGTAAGGGTCCGGTCCGCTGCGTTAATTGTTCTGGCAACCATCCTTCTTTTTTTTCTGATTGTCCACGCAATCAGGAAGAGAAGAAGATCATTGAGATTAAAATTATCGACAAGCTTTTTTATTTTGATGCCCGCAAGAAATTCAAATCTCAGACTAGTCCTGTTTTTAGCCGTTCTTTCGCAACAATTGCTGCCACACCCGTCATTAAAAAATCTATTGCAATTCAAACGGACACCCTTCCTTCTTTTAATATTGCTACAACTCTTCCAAATTTAACTCCTATTAAAACTAATGTTCCTAAGTCCAGTGTAACTTCAAATCTAAAACCTATTTCGAATCAAGGTACCAAAAATTTAAGTGTAAATAAAACAAAAATTAACGCCAAACCAAAGATCAAAATTTCCCATTTAAAGGCAAGTCCTTCTACTTCGCCGAAAATTTTTTCTAAGAAAAAAACAATGGAGGTACGAGAAACATCAAGTGTTTCAAGTTCTTCCATCTCCAAATTTTCTCCGAGTAATGGATCTCAATCTTCGAGATCCTCTTCTCCTATGGAAGTCACAAGCATTAAACTTTCTAGGCCAGAGCGAGATAAATCTTCCACACCCAAATAATGCCTTCCATACTACAGTGGAATTGTAATGGTTTCTACAGCCATTTCGAAAAATTTAAAGTTCTCAATGCCGAGCAGACTCCCTCTTGCATATGCTTACAAGAAACACATTTTCAAGACACCAGAGCTGTTTCATAACGAGGCTTCTCAGTATTTCGTACTGATGTGCCTACTGATGGCCAAGCTCGTGGTGGAGTAGCGATTCTGGTTCGCGAAGATGTGTATTGTGAGGAGATTGCTTTGAATTCTGAATTACAAGCTGTAGCTGTCCGTGTTGCTACTCCTTTTCTGGTCACTTTATGTTCTATGTATCTTCCTCCAAACGTCAATGTCGATATGCGTGATATCGTTGATTTAATTGATCAATTGCCTGCTCCATTCATTCTTATGTGCGATTTCAACGCTCATAATCCTGAATGGGGATCAAGTACGATTAATCAACGCGGTAGACGTTTGGAACACCTATTCACCGCAAGTACACATGTCATCTTAAATGATGGTAGCATGACACATTTTTCTGCCGCGTGGAGATCTTTCTCTACGATTGATCTAACGATCTGTTATGCAGCAATAGCTCCATTGTTTGAGTGGCATGTGCACTCAGACTTGCATCAAAGTGACCACTTTCCGATCATTCTGAAAGTTTTGCAGAGCTCAGATTCTGATGCTCGTTGTCCGAAATGGGCTTTAAAGCGAGCAGATTGGAATCTGTTCTCGGAGTTGGCCGTATTTGGTGAAAATGATTTCGTTGACGTGGACGACCATGTTCGGTATTTCACGGATGCAATCAAGTCTGCTGCACAAGAGAGTATTCCTCTAACACCTATTCATTCTAATAAAATACCCGTTCCCTGGTGGAACGATGAGTGCAAGATTGCTATCCGAGAAAAACGATGTATTTTTCGCCATTTCAGGCGATTTCCAACCACCGAGAATATGATCCATTACTTCCAAGCCAAGGCAAAAGCTAGAAGAATTGTTCGGAAGAGTAAGAAAGCGTCATGGCAGAAATACATTTCTTCCATTACAACCTCCACTCCAGTTTCAAAGGTATGGGAGAAGGTCAGAAAAATATCTGGCCGCTCAAAATCTAGCACTGTTTCTGGCCTAAAAATCAATGGCAATGTCATTACCTGTCGGTCTGATGTTGCTAATATTATAGCATCCACTTTCGCGGATACATCAAGTTCCAATCACTATCCAGCTGAGTTCCTCGCTCGAAAATCAATCTTGGAACGTCAATGTCTCAATTTTGTTTCGCCGGGCGACGAAATCTACAATCTTTCTTTCAGCGTGGATGAACTTGAAAGTGCGATTTCAGATTCTCACGACAGCGCTCCTGGACCTGATTCTATTCACTACCAGATGCTTCGCCATTTGAATCCTGCTGGAAAAACATTTCTTTTACAAATGTATAATCGCATTTGGTTTTCCGGTATCTTCCCAACACCATGGCGTGATGCGATTATCGTACCAATCCCAAAGCCTGGAAAAGACAAAACACTGCCATCTAGCTATCGCCCAGTCTCGCTTACCAGTTGTGTCTGCAAGCTCATGGTACGCATGATCAACAGGCGTCTTGTTTGGTTCCTGGAATCAAACAACCTGTTGGATAACATCCAGTGCGGCTTCCGTCGTTTCCGTTCCAGTGCAGACCACCTGATAAGACTTGAATCTACCATCCGGGATGCTTTTCTCAACAAGAAACATATGGTAGCTGTGTTCTTTGATGTTTCCCGGGCTTATGATACCACTTGGCGTTTTGTTATTTTGCGCACTTTACACTCCTGGGGCTTGAGAGGTAATCTTCCCATATTTCTTGAAAGCTTTCTTTCCTTAAGAAAGTTTCAAGTTCGTGTGGGAAATGACCTCTCCAACATTTTTACTCAAGAAAACGGAGTACCGCAAGGGTCTATTCTGAGTGTCACGTTGTTTGCTGTGGCCATCAACAGTGTTGCACAGTGTATTCGTTCACCTGTGCTGGGTTCCTTGTACGTGGACGACTTGGCAATTTTCTGCAGTTCTCGCAATATGGCTTCCATAGAGCGTCAGCTGCAGTTAACAATCATACGTCTTCATACCTGGGCTATTGAGCAAGGTTTCATATTTTCTGCGGCCAAGACAGAGTGCATTCACTTCTGTCAACGCCGTCACCTTCACTTAGATCCTGTTCTCGCTCTCAACGGTACTGATCTTCCATTTGTGGAAACAGCCCGTTTTCTTGGTCTTCTATTTGACAAGAAGCTTAACTGGCGTGCCCATCTTGTAGCTTTGAAGGCAAAATGTCGGCTTTCTCTAAATCTATTGCGAGTTCTTTCTTCCAAATCGTGGGGTGCCGATAGAATTTCTATGCTGCGCCTGTATCGGGCTTTGATACGCTCCAAGCTGGACTATGGCTGTATCGCTTACGTGTCTGCCAGGCCATCCGTTATCAAAACCATTGATACGATACACCATACTGGTATTCGTCTTGCTACTGGTGCTTTTCGAACCAGCCCAATACCAAGTGTATTGTGCGAAGCTGGCGAGCCTTCTCTGTATGATCGTCGCAGGCTTTTGACCATGAACTACACGGCAGCCATGAAGTCGAAACCATATCACCTGGTTTTTGACACTGTCTTTGGTCAACAGTTTGCGGAGATTTATGACAGAAGAGCTCGTTCGGTGGGTTCCTTTTCTATCAGATCTCGCAATACTTTTAGAGAAGTTAATTTTGAACTTCCTTCAACCCTAGACACTTCTTTCAGCCCCTTTCCACCTTGGACATTCTCCCGTCCGAATACCAACTATGCGCTTTCAAAGCTGGATCGATCCGCTACTCCACCCATTCTGTTCCAACGTGAGTTTGCTCGAATCATTGCCAACTATCGGCAATGGATTCGCATTTACACCGACGGTTCAAAGAGCAACGACAGGGTTGCATGTGCTTATATATCGGCAAGAGGTGCGTGTGAGTTTAGACTTCACAAACTGTCGTCCGTATACACGGCAGAGCTGTATGCACTCTACCAAGCACTTCTCTATATTTGCAGACTCGCACGTAATTCTTTTGTTATTGTGTCAGACTCAAAGAGCGCTTTGAAAGCGATTGATTCTTTGTACCCTAAACATCCTCTCTTGCAGCAGATACAAGCAACCTTGATGACATTATCGTCAAAAGGGTCTATCGTGCGCTTTATTTGGGTACCGAGTCATGTTGGTATTCGCGGGAATGAAGCAGCTGATGCAGCAGCTAAGCGAGCTTTGTCCAAGGCCACCATTGATTATGATCGGTTGCTTGCTGATGACCTCAAATGTCATTTTAAGCATCTGATCATGAATCAGTGGCAGGAAAGGTGGAGTCATATAGTTTCTAACAAGCTTAAAAATGTTAAGCACAACGTGAGGTCATGGGATTCTTCCCATAGGGCATCCCGAAAGGAGGAGGTCGCTGTAGCGAGATTCCGGATAGGGCACACCTGGTGGACGCATGGTCATCTTCTGCGCCGTGAGGAGGCTCCGATGTGCGAAACGTGTGACACTGCTTTGACAGTGGCGCACGTTTTGTTGGAGTGCTCCCAGTTTACCGAGCAGCGAAACAGGGCGGGTCTGTCACTTGACCTGCCGGTGGCCCTTGGTGACCAATCAACACTCATTGATAGGGTCGTCCTGTTCCTCAGGAATACAGGTCTATTTGCCTTTATTTAAAAGTGCTAGCTTTGTCTTTAATTTTATTTATACACGTTTTTTTTTTAGCACTCAATAATATTTTACAATATCATTTTATTTTTACAATTTTAAACCCGTACATTTCATTTATTTATATATAATTTTTGAATCCTCTTTATTAATTACTTACATTTAATAGATTTTAAGTTTATAATTTTATTTTTACACAATATATAATTAAAATGTAAGTTTATTTTATAATATAGTTTATGGCGTGAATAGCCCAAGAGGCTGATACGCCTTTAAATTTTAATCCTACTTACCTACCTTGTTATCTCCTCGCCTTCTAGGAGCGCGTCGTGCTGGCGTTGCCTTCTAGGAGACTATCGTGTTACATCCTCCCCCTTAGAATTGTAAATACGCCCTCGTATGCAATTCTATAAAAACAAAATTAAGAACGTTGTCTTGGGCGACCACGTTTCCTCAATGGTCGAACTGGTTTAGGAGGTGCTTCAGTAGAACAGGCAACAAAAGGAGTTAGAGCAGACGTATGATACTCACCAAGTGATATATTAGGAGAATGTGGGAATGCTACCTGATATGTGCTCGGCGAAATATGTTTGTATATGACATACGGTCCATCCCGACGGGGTGCAAACTTGGAAGTGTAAGCTGCTTGTGATTTACTTAAGGGGGAATACTGCTTAGGCCGTTTCAAATAATCGAATTCTTTTTGCGCTTAAAAGATACTTTGGAATGTGTAGAATATAATTTTATATGTTGGAACCAAAACCGGAATTATATTTCCTAGAATCGCAGATTGAAGCTAAATGCAAAATATGCATGAGTTTTGACTTGTCAAAACTTTAAACGCGACTATCTAGAAAGAGTATTTTTCAAATTTGCGTGCACGGTATCTCCCACAATTTTCATCGGATATCCGTCATTTTTGGTTTCATTTACGCGCATAAAAACGCACCGTAATATTGTTAGGTATTTTTATCGATTTTGTTCCACGAGTTACGGTTTTCGCGTTCTCGTGCACGCAAAAATTGTTTTCATAGCGCGCAGAAGCTACCTTGGCGCCTCCTGACAGGCGCACCGCAAACATTTTTGTATCAAAATTAAATGTTCTCAAAAGTAGAAATTCTGATATTTTCATCTATTAAGTCCCAAGTCTTTGTAAATTTTAGTTCTTCAGATACACCTCGTCAAAGATACTCCATGTTTTTGGGCGTCCAAAACAGTATTCCCCCTTAAAGCATGTACATCTACAAGAACATTGTCACCGATTTTGTAATTTGGAGTAGTACGTCGTTTTTATCAGCATACAATTTCGCGCGATCTTGTTGGCGTTCATGTATTTCTCTCGCTTCTCTCAAAGCGGTGGCGAACGTTTTCAAATATAGGGTAATTTGAGGAATAAATGTTGAATTTTCAACGATAGATTGAGGGTCATGTTCGACATCGTCAGGTGTCCGGAGTTTACGTCCGAAACACAAATGTGCAGGTGAAAATCTTGTTTCTTGAGTTGTTGTCGAATTAATAGCAAATCTAATACTTGGCAGATGATACATCCATCTGTTGTGGCAACTTGAAGTAAAAATGGCTAATTGAGTTTTCAAATCGCGGGTTTTTCTTTCAACTGGACTTGCTTCAGGATGATATGCAGGTATTAAATTTTGTTTTAAGCCTTAAAAATATGCGACTTTCTGCTTTACGTCACTAACAAATTGCGTGCCATTATCACTAATAACACGACGAGGAGTTCCATAGCGCAAAATCACTTCGTGGATCATGCATCGAGCGCAAGCTTCCGCGGTGGCAACTTTTAGTGGAAATAATTCAATTCAGCGTGTTGCAGTATCTTCTACAATAAAAATCCATTTTTCATTTGTAGAAGTTTTAGGCAATGGTCCAAAGGGATCCATTGCTGATACTTCAAAGCGTTGGTGTTGTATCGGCGTTTGTAGAAGTCCAGCAGGTTTTGCAGCGTTTGTTGGCAAGTCACAGTTTACATTGGAAATATCAATATCCTCACAAGGCGGTCGCAAAAGTGTGTCTGCTACCAGGTTGCTTTTACCAGGCGGTGTTAGCAACCTGCTAGCGTATTCAACAGGCCGTTGATTTGGATGCTCCCCTTAAGTAAAACTTCTCCCAATGCAGAAGTGTTTTCATCAGTACGAAGTGTGTAGGGCAGAGTTTGATTGGCAACGATACGATGTTCTTGAGATTGTTCCAAATGTTGACCTTCATCGTCACAGAGAAACAGTTCTTTCACAACAGGCACAGAAATTGATATGTTTTCTTCTCGTGCAAAAGGATAACGAATTGTTGGAGCATCTGCAAAGTACCATTCGTTGTTTAAAAGATTCAGAATCATACCAGTCCCACAATATGCTCAGGCCTTCACATCTATATATTCATTTACGTCTATTATAACCGGACGGGTTTAATGTGTTCCTTCATGTTCCTACTCGTTAGGTGTATTTAATGTTCTTAGCGCTTTTATACCATAGCGCACTAGTCTCACTACAAGCCCTCCTATCTCTCATAATATACATAGGATATTTAAGAGCGTCATGGACTGGACTCTCACCTAACAAGCACAATGCTCCTTCGAGCTGTTCGCCCACTGTTAGATGTTCAACATTAAAGTATTCATCTATATCTCCTACAATTCTACGCTGACAATATTCAGCTAGTGCTTCACTAAGTACAAGATCTGGTGCTTTCAATAATCCCTGATCATTACAAACTAGCATTGATTTTGTTCCACTAGGTTCATAATTTATTGCAGTTCGATAATACTTAGGGGCTTTCTTATTTAAAAAGTTCAATTTTGGTCTTATATCTTCAATATCATTCTCGAGATTTTCTATACCATAATCATCTGGCATGATAACATCTGGATTTACTAAAATCGGGTTATTTTCTTCACCCTGCCATGATGTTCCTGGAATTGGATTATGACGGTAAAATCTTCGTCTTTAAACTTCTGGACTTGCTGGATTAGCTAAACTCATAACAGTATCTCGTAAATTTGAAAAAGTGATCTGTTCACTTTGTGGAATGAATATATCATTTCGGGTATAGTTACTACGTCCAATCTTCGGTACGTACATCTTTTCATTGACTTTTAAATTTCCAACTGCAGATATTACTGAACTGAAAAGTGTAGAGTATGGGCTTGAGATTTAGACAAATGAGTAGAAGAACATCACACTGATAACAACTATGTTATCTTGTTATCTCCTCGCCTTCTAGGAGAGCGTCGTGCAGTCGTCGCCTTCTAGGTGAATGTCGTGTTACATCTATAAACCAAACGGGGAAATGAAGGCTGTCTTATCTCGGTCGTCTGGTTTGACAGACACTTGCCAGTACCCGGAGCGCAAATCCAACGTTGTCATGTAAGATGTTCTTTTCGCAGCATGCAATAGATCATCCCCACGTGGAATTGGGTATTTATCAGGTACAGTGATACTGTTCAAGCGCTTGTAATCGACACAAGTCCGAAAGGTGCCACCTATCTTCGGAACAAGTACTACGGGTGCAGCATAAGGAGAATCGCATTCTTCAATGACGTCTTCAGCAAGCATTTTGTCAATTTCTGTCCTAAGAAATTCTTTTTTCGCAGGTGATAACCTATAAGGTGGTACTGCAATGGGGGTATTAACTGTTACTTTAATTACATGCTCCGCAAACGGAATAGCTTCCTTGCTAGGAGAGAAAATATCTTTAAATTCAGTAAACAATGCAACGATACGATGTTTTTGAGATTGTTCCAAATGTTGACCTGACCTTCATCGTCACGGAGAAACAATTCATTAAGCTGTGTGTTCGCAACAGGCACAGAAATTGATTAGTTTTCTTCTCGTGCAAAAGGATAACGAATTGTTGGAGCATCTGCAAAGTACCATTAGTTCTTTTAAAGATTCAGAATCATACCAGCATTACGAATAAAATCCACTCCAAGTAGCATTCGACTGTCGTCATGTTCTGGTATCGCAATCAATGTTGTAGGTATGATTTTTTCACAAACAGTGATGTCGACAGAAAATATTTTTGCAAATATATGTTGTCTTATCTAGGTACGTTTCCGTAAAAGAACAATTTTTCTCGATGAGAATCTTGAGAAGTTTTGCACCGGCAAGATTTCTCTTGGAACCAGGGTCTAAGCAAGCAAATCCTTGTAAACGCATAATTTGTTGAGGTATTATCGGACGGCTTGAATCGGTATCCTCTGTGAAGGTAGTGGAAAACGAATAAAACGAAGCAGTATTATCTAAAGGAGATTAAGAAGAAGTGCAAGTAGGACAATTGCTTCTTACGTATCCTGGGGAACCACATCCAAAACATGCAACCTGTGGTTTTGAAGAAACACTGGTTTTCAAAATGTGTTGTTGCGTTCTTGGAAACGTAGAACCTAGAGCCGTCACTGCTTTCGCCTTCCTGCATTCGGTTTCCAAGTGACCGAAAATTTTACAAAAAGAACATTTCTGTCGAAGTTTCTTCTCCGTATGTTCTTTGTTTTGTTTTAAGTTTGAAGGTCGCGTAATGTAGCATTGTGAATGCTCAATATCTCTTGCACGTTTAAGCAAAGATTTAAACGTTTTAAAGTCACCGGATGAAAGTCGTTTTCGTATTTACATATCAAGTTGTGCACGTTCGGGTAACACATACGGTAATTGTGCTAGAGGAGCGCAAATGTGACAAACAAATACTTCAACACTTTCATCGTCATGTTGTTCTCGCTGAAAAATCTCGCGATATACAAGATGTGGTGGTAGTTTTTGAGAAAAAGTGTCACGCAGCGCGGTGACAGCGGTTTCCCAATCTACGATAGTAGATTTTACACCCTTCCACCATGTACCAGCTGTACCTTCCAGTAACATTGAAATGCCACAAAGTGCGTTTTCATTGCTGACGATTGTACAATCTTTGAATGTGATTACTGCATCCAAGAACGCGTCAACATCTGAACTATCACTACCATCGAATCGCGATGTACATTTCGAAAAATTACCAGTAAACTGATTTATGCTTGTAGAGCTTGCGGTTTCAGTAATGCGAAAAATTAATTGTTGAAACTGCTCGTTGGACATTGTAACTACTGGAGTCATAACTTCTTGCCGAGCTTGTCTAGACATTGTAAACTTTACAAACAGGTACCTTTAAAATAAAAAAAATTTTCCATTCAATGTATAGGTTTTTCTTAGGCTCACGTTGGGCGCTAATTGTTGAGTATGGGCTTGAGATTTAGACAAATGAGTAGATTTAAATAATTTATTTTATTGGTACACAATATTTTATTTATGACTTTTAAGAAAACAAGAAAATCACACTGATAACAACTACGTTATCTTGTTATCTCCTCGCCTTCTAGGAGAGCGTCGTGCTGTCGTCGCCTTCTAGGAGACTGTCGTGTTTCAATGTTAATTATTTATATTTTATTTACATTATGATATAATAAATTAGTATAGTAAAGCATACATATTATTGCCTATTTGCCTAGATATTATACATATATAAGAGTTGTGTAGGTCACAATTAAGATTTGCCCCCCGTTCAGCTTCTCTAACTCGGCCTCTATTCCGGACATTCGGTGTCCATATCTGTAGATAAACAATTTAAATAACGACAAATTTACGAAGAAGAAAATTCATGATCACTCATCTTCAGAAATGCTAATATAAATAATATTATTCTTTTGTTTTTTTTGCCATAGCAACAATTCTTATACGAAGTAATAAGCAAGTATTGTAATTATTAAGTTAAGTAAAGTAATAAAATTTATATCTACTAAAATGATTGCAATTAAAGTGGAAGATTATTATATTGCACAACTTTAACTAAATAAATACGTGACAATATATATATCATATTCTTTGGGTCTATTTGAAATTATGAAACCTTAAACTTAAAATTGGCATATGCCTGAGGTGTGTACCTCCTATTTTTGAAAAATTTATTCAAAACGGTAGTGCCTGTTTACTCTAGTCATTTTTTGCCGTTTCTGCAATTACCCAATAATGGTAACAGTTACAGAAAAATTTCATGAACAAAAATTAAAGGTATTTATATTTAGCACAACTTTTGTTTGAATTATTTTTCCAAAAAGAGTACTGGCTTCAAAATAAATTTCTAATTATTATATATATTTTTACATAAATCGTATCATCTGCGCTTGTCAATTGTTTAACAAAATAGACTTAAATAATTTGAAGTTTGACATTTTATATTGTTTCTAAGAAATATATTTACTGTAAAACCGATCTAAAGGTTAGAACAAATATTATAAATTAGAAAAATAATGTAACTACGATATGGTTTAACCCATATGCGTATAAGAAAGTTCAGTGCATGACACTGCAGATGTTTTGAACATATAACGAGCTAAATTTCCGGGATTGTTGGCCTTTTTTCGTCTAGCCGGTGGACCTATAGCTTTTGCAGCACGCCAAGAGCTTTCTATAGCATTTGTGTGGGCTCCTGTCTCATGGTCCTTAAATCCAATTGAATGGTTCACTTTCAGGTGTTCATAGCCTGCCTGCCCAAGACAGTCGTATGACTTCCAATAATCGGAAATTATTGTTGTCCCTGGGTGAATCCATTCTTTTATAATAGGAAGCAGTGTATCTTGTTTCCTAGTAATATGAATTCAAATTGATATTTTACTGATCATATTGTGGTTAGTTGTTTTACGCAAATTTTTTCATATATAGTCTTACCGATCCTCGACAGCGACCAATAAAACCCGACCGGTTCCTCTGTCATAGCCTCCTAATACCCATTTTCCGTCCACTCGATTTTCTCGATGGTATTTCCTTTTGCCATACTTGGACTCGTCAATTTCAACAACTTTACCTACACCACCTATTTTTTCTTTATTTACAACAAAGTGGTGGAAAATCACTTCACGGCAAAAAGAGGCCCAATCTACCGCCGTATGGTTGCCTATTTCCAGTTGTTTTTGAATGAACAGCAAAGTAGAGTCAGCTACCCAAAGGTTCACGAAAACTAATATTTGAAATACGGGTAGCCTAGACCGGGCGAAGAACGTGCCCTTCCGGAACTCCACAGTGCATAGGAATTTACGCGCTTTTTGTTTGCTTTGGGATCCCTTTCTGGGGCATCCCCATCGCCAACCGTCAATTCGCGAAGAATCCCTAATTATTCTTAATTCGGTATTGCACCTAGGGCACAAGTAACCACCTAAAGGAATTAAGTGCCATTATTGCAAATTTTTCAATAGCAAATCTTTATTTTCTGAAATTTCAGCGAGACGTATAACGTTAAGCGACATTTTAATATTATAAAACAATTGCAACTAGTAACAGTGGCGCACGTTTTGTTGGAGTGCTCCCAGTTTACCGAGCAGCGAAACAGGCCGGGTCTGTCACTTGACCTGTCGGTGGCCCTTGGTGACCATTCGACACTCATTGACAGGGTGGTCCTGTTCCTCAGGAATACAGGTCTATTTGCCTTTATTTAAAAGTGCTAGCTTTGTCTTTAATTTTATTTATACACGTTTTTTTTTTAGCACTCAATAATATTTTACAATATCATTTTATTTTTACAATTTTAAACCCGTACATTTCATTTATTTATATATAATTTTTGAATCCTCTTTATTAATTACTTACATTTAATAGATTTTAAGTTTATAATTTTATTTTTACACAATATATAATTAAAATGTAAGTTTATTTTATAATATAGTTTATGGCGTGAATAGCCCAAGAGGCTGATACGCCTTTAAATTTTAATCCTACTTACCTACCTTGTTATCTCCTCGCCTTCTAGGAGCGCGTCGTGCTGGCGTTGCCTTCTAGGAGACTATCGTGTTACATCCTCCCCCTTAGAATTGTAAATACGCCCTCGTATGCAATTCTATAAAAACAAAATTAAGAACGTTGTCTTGGGCGACCACGTTTCCTCAATGGTCGAACTGGTTTAGGAGGTGCTTCAGTAGAACAGGCAACAAAAGGAGTTAGAGCAGACGTATGATACTCACCAAGTGATATATTAGGAGAATGTGGGAATGCTACCTGATATGTGCTCGGCGAAATATGTTTGTATATGACATACGGTCCATCCCGACGGGGTGCAAACTTGGAAGTGTAAGCTGCTTGTGATTTACTTAAGGGGGAATACTGCTTAGGCCGTTTCAAATAATCGAATTCTTTTTGCGCTTAAAAGATACTTTGGAATGTGTAGAATATAATTTTATATGTTGGAACCAAAACCGGAATTATATTTCCTAGAATCGCAGATTGAAGCTAAATGCAAAATATGCATGAGTTTTGACTTGTCAAAACTTTAAACGCGACTATCTAGAAAGAGTATTTTTCAAATTTGCGTGCACGGTATCTCCCACAATTTTCATCGGATATCCGTCATTTTTGGTTTCATTTACGCGCATAAAAACGCACCGTAATATTGTTAGGTATTTTTATCGATTTTGTTCCACGAGTTACGGTTTTCGCGTTCTCGTGCACGCAAAAATTGTTTTCATAGCGCGCAGAAGCTACCTTGGCGCCTCCTGACAGGCGCACCGCAAACATTTTTGTATCAAAATTAAATGTTCTCAAAAGTAGAAATTCTGATATTTTCATCTATTAAGTCCCAAGTCTTTGTAAATTTTAGTTCTTCAGATACACCTCGTCAAAGATACTCCATGTTTTTGGGCGTCCAAAACAGTATTCCCCCTTAAAGCATGTACATCTACAAGAACATTGTCACCGATTTTGTAATTTGGAGTAGTACGTCGTTTTTATCAGCATACAATTTCGCGCGATCTTGTTGGCGTTCATGTATTTCTCTCGCTTCTCTCAAAGCGGTGGCGAACGTTTTCAAATATAGGGTAATTTGAGGAATAAATGTTGAATTTTCAACGATAGATTGAGGGTCATGTTCGACATCGTCAGGTGTCCGGAGTTTACGTCCGAAACACAAATGTGCAGGTGAAAATCTTGTTTCTTGAGTTGTTGTCGAATTAATAGCAAATCTAATACTTGGCAGATGATACATCCATCTGTTGTGGCAACTTGAAGTAAAAATGGCTAATTGAGTTTTCAAATCGCGGGTTTTTCTTTCAACTGGACTTGCTTCAGGATGATATGCAGGTATTAAATTTTGTTTTAAGCCTTAAAAATATGCGACTTTCTGCTTTACGTCACTAACAAATTGCGTGCCATTATCACTAATAACACGACGAGGAGTTCCATAGCGCAAAATCACTTCGTGGATCATGCATCGAGCGCAAGCTTCCGCGGTGGCAACTTTTAGTGGAAATAATTCAATTCAGCGTGTTGCAGTATCTTCTACAATAAAAATCCATTTTTCATTTGTAGAAGTTTTAGGCAATGGTCCAAAGGGATCCATTGCTGATACTTCAAAGCGTTGGTGTTGTATCGGCGTTTGTAGAAGTCCAGCAGGTTTTGCAGCGTTTGTTGGCAAGTCACAGTTTACATTGGAAATATCAATATCCTCACAAGGCGGTCGCAAAAGTGTGTCTGCTACCAGGTTGCTTTTACCAGGCGGTGTTAGCAACCTGCTAGCGTATTCAACAGGCCGTTGATTTGGATGCTCCCCTTAAGTAAAACTTCTCCCAATGCAGAAGTGTTTTCATCAGTACGAAGTGTGTAGGGCAGAGTTTGATTGGCAACGATACGATGTTCTTGAGATTGTTCCAAATGTTGACCTTCATCGTCACAGAGAAACAGTTCTTTCACAACAGGCACAGAAATTGATATGTTTTCTTCTCGTGCAAAAGGATAACGAATTGTTGGAGCATCTGCAAAGTACCATTCGTTGTTTAAAAGATTCAGAATCATACCAGTCCCACAATATGCTCAGGCCTTCACATCTATATATTCATTTACGTCTATTATAACCGGACGGGTTTAATGTGTTCCTTCATGTTCCTACTCGTTAGGTGTATTTAATGTTCTTAGCGCTTTTATACCATAGCGCACTAGTCTCACTACAAGCCCTCCTATCTCTCATAATATACATAGGATATTTAAGAGCGTCATGGACTGGACTCTCACCTAACAAGCACAATGCTCCTTCGAGCTGTTCGCCCACTGTTAGATGTTCAACATTAAAGTATTCATCTATATCTCCTACAATTCTACGCTGACAATATTCAGCTAGTGCTTCACTAAGTACAAGATCTGGTGCTTTCAATAATCCCTGATCATTACAAACTAGCATTGATTTTGTTCCACTAGGTTCATAATTTATTGCAGTTCGATAATACTTAGGGGCTTTCTTATTTAAAAAGTTCAATTTTGGTCTTATATCTTCAATATCATTCTCGAGATTTTCTATACCATAATCATCTGGCATGATAACATCTGGATTTACTAAAATCGGGTTATTTTCTTCACCCTGCCATGATGTTCCTGGAATTGGATTATGACGGTAAAATCTTCGTCTTTAAACTTCTGGACTTGCTGGATTAGCTAAACTCATAACAGTATCTCGTAAATTTGAAAAAGTGATCTGTTCACTTTGTGGAATGAATATATCATTTCGGGTATAGTTACTACGTCCAATCTTCGGTACGTACATCTTTTCATTGACTTTTAAATTTCCAACTGCAGATATTACTGAACTGAAAAGTGTAGAGTATGGGCTTGAGATTTAGACAAATGAGTAGAAGAACATCACACTGATAACAACTATGTTATCTTGTTATCTCCTCGCCTTCTAGGAGAGCGTCGTGCAGTCGTCGCCTTCTAGGTGAATGTCGTGTTACATCTATAAACCAAACGGGGAAATGAAGGCTGTCTTATCTCGGTCGTCTGGTTTGACAGACACTTGCCAGTACCCGGAGCGCAAATCCAACGTTGTCATGTAAGATGTTCTTTTCGCAGCATGCAATAGATCATCCCCACGTGGAATTGGGTATTTATCAGGTACAGTGATACTGTTCAAGCGCTTGTAATCGACACAAGTCCGAAAGGTGCCACCTATCTTCGGAACAAGTACTACGGGTGCAGCATAAGGAGAATCGCATTCTTCAATGACGTCTTCAGCAAGCATTTTGTCAATTTCTGTCCTAAGAAATTCTTTTTTCGCAGGTGATAACCTATAAGGTGGTACTGCAATGGGGGTATTAACTGTTACTTTAATTACATGCTCCGCAAACGGAATAGCTTCCTTGCTAGGAGAGAAAATATCTTTAAATTCAGTAAACAATGCAACGATACGATGTTTTTGAGATTGTTCCAAATGTTGACCTGACCTTCATCGTCACGGAGAAACAATTCATTAAGCTGTGTGTTCGCAACAGGCACAGAAATTGATTAGTTTTCTTCTCGTGCAAAAGGATAACGAATTGTTGGAGCATCTGCAAAGTACCATTAGTTCTTTTAAAGATTCAGAATCATACCAGCATTACGAATAAAATCCACTCCAAGTAGCATTCGACTGTCGTCATGTTCTGGTATCGCAATCAATGTTGTAGGTATGATTTTTTCACAAACAGTGATGTCGACAGAAAATATTTTTGCAAATATATGTTGTCTTATCTAGGTACGTTTCCGTAAAAGAACAATTTTTCTCGATGAGAATCTTGAGAAGTTTTGCACCGGCAAGATTTCTCTTGGAACCAGGGTCTAAGCAAGCAAATCCTTGTAAACGCATAATTTGTTGAGGTATTATCGGACGGCTTGAATCGGTATCCTCTGTGAAGGTAGTGGAAAACGAATAAAACGAAGCAGTATTATCTAAAGGAGATTAAGAAGAAGTGCAAGTAGGACAATTGCTTCTTACGTATCCTGGGGAACCACATCCAAAACATGCAACCTGTGGTTTTGAAGAAACACTGGTTTTCAAAATGTGTTGTTGCGTTCTTGGAAACGTAGAACCTAGAGCCGTCACTGCTTTCGCCTTCCTGCATTCGGTTTCCAAGTGACCGAAAATTTTACAAAAAGAACATTTCTGTCGAAGTTTCTTCTCCGTATGTTCTTTGTTTTGTTTTAAGTTTGAAGGTCGCGTAATGTAGCATTGTGAATGCTCAATATCTCTTGCACGTTTAAGCAAAGATTTAAACGTTTTAAAGTCACCGGATGAAAGTCGTTTTCGTATTTACATATCAAGTTGTGCACGTTCGGGTAACACATACGGTAATTGTGCTAGAGGAGCGCAAATGTGACAAACAAATACTTCAACACTTTCATCGTCATGTTGTTCTCGCTGAAAAATCTCGCGATATACAAGATGTGGTGGTAGTTTTTGAGAAAAAGTGTCACGCAGCGCGGTGACAGCGGTTTCCCAATCTACGATAGTAGATTTTACACCCTTCCACCATGTACCAGCTGTACCTTCCAGTAACATTGAAATGCCACAAAGTGCGTTTTCATTGCTGACGATTGTACAATCTTTGAATGTGATTACTGCATCCAAGAACGCGTCAACATCTGAACTATCACTACCATCGAATCGCGATGTACATTTCGAAAAATTACCAGTAAACTGATTTATGCTTGTAGAGCTTGCGGTTTCAGTAATGCGAAAAATTAATTGTTGAAACTGCTCGTTGGACATTGTAACTACTGGAGTCATAACTTCTTGCCGAGCTTGTCTAGACATTGTAAACTTTACAAACAGGTACCTTTAAAATAAAAAAAATTTTCCATTCAATGTATAGGTTTTTCTTAGGCTCACGTTGGGCGCTAATTGTTGAGTATGGGCTTGAGATTTAGACAAATGAGTAGATTTAAATAATTTATTTTATTGGTACACAATATTTTATTTATGACTTTTAAGAAAACAAGAAAATCACACTGATAACAACTACGTTATCTTGTTATCTCCTCGCCTTCTAGGAGAGCGTCGTGCTGTCGTCGCCTTCTAGGAGACTGTCGTGTTTCAATGTTAATTATTTATATTTTATTTACATTATGATATAATAAATTAGTATAGTAAAGCATACATATTATTGCCTATTTGCCTAGATATTATACATATATAAGAGTTGTGTAGGTCACAATTAAGATTTGCCCCCCGTTCAGCTTCTCTAACTCGGCCTCTATTCCGGACATTCGGTGTCCATATCTGTAGATAAACAATTTAAATAACGACAAATTTACGAAGAAGAAAATTCATGATCACTCATCTTCAGAAATGCTAATATAAATAATATTATTCTTTTGTTTTTTTTGCCATAGCAACAATTCTTATACGAAGTAATAAGCAAGTATTGTAATTATTAAGTTAAGTAAAGTAATAAAATTTATATCTACTAAAATGATTGCAATTAAAGTGGAAGATTATTATATTGCACAACTTTAACTAAATAAATACGTGACAATATATATATCATATTCTTTGGGTCTATTTGAAATTATGAAACCTTAAACTTAAAATTGGCATATGCCTGAGGTGTGTACCTCCTATTTTTGAAAAATTTATTCAAAACGGTAGTGCCTGTTTACTCTAGTCATTTTTTGCCGTTTCTGCAATTACCCAATAATGGTAACAGTTACAGAAAAATTTCATGAACAAAAATTAAAGGTATTTATATTTAGCACAACTTTTGTTTGAATTATTTTTCCAAAAAGAGTACTGGCTTCAAAATAAATTTCTACTTATTATATATATTTTTACATAAATCGTATCATCTGCGCTTGTCAATTGTTTAACAAAATAGACTTAAATAATTTGAAGTTTGACATTTTATATTGTTTCTAAGAAATATATTTACTGTAAAACCGATCTAAAGGTTAGAACAAATATTATAAATTAGAAAAATAATGTAACTACGATATGGTTTAACCCATATGCGTATAAGAAAGTTCAGTGCATGACACTGCAGATGTTTTGAACATATAACGAGCTAAATTTCCGGGATTGTTGGCCTTTTTTCGTCTAGCCGGTGGACCTATAGCTTTTGCAGCACGCCAAGAGCTTTCTATAGCATTTGTGTGGGCTCCTGTCTCATGGTCCTTAAATCCAATTGAATGGTTCACTTTCAGGTGTTCATAGCCTGCCTGCCCAAGACAGTCGTATGACTTCCAATAATCGGAAATTATTGTTGTCCCTGGGTGAATCCATTCTTTTATAATAGGAAGCAGTGTATCTTGTTTCCTAGTAATATGAATTCAAATTGATATTTTACTGATCATATTGTGGTTAGTTGTTTTACGCAAATTTTTTCATATATAGTCTTACCGATCCTCGACAGCGACCAATAAAACCCGACCGGTTCCTCTGTCATAGCCTCCTAATACCCATTTTCCGTCCACTCGATTTTCTCGATGGTATTTCCTTTTGCCATACTTGGACTCGTCAATTTCAACAACTTTACCTACACCACCTATTTTTTCTTTATTTACAACAAAGTGGTGGAAAATCACTTCACGGCAAAAAGAGGCCCAATCTACCGCCGTATGGTTGCCTATTTCCAGTTGTTTTTGAATGAACAGCAAAGTAGAGTCAGCTACCCAAAGGTTCACGAAAACTAATATTTGAAATACGGGTAGCCTAGACCGGGCGAAGAACGTGCCCTTCCGGAACTCCACAGTGCATAGGAATTTACGCGCTTTTTGTTTGCTTTGGGATCCCTTTCTGGGGCATCCCCATCGCCAACCGTCAATTCGCGAAGAATCCCTAATTATTCTTAATTCGGTATTGCACCTAGGGCACAAGTAACCACCTAAAGGAATTAAGTGCCATTATTGCAAATTTTTCAATAGCAAATCTTTATTTTCTGAAATTTCAGCGAGACGTATAACGTTAAGCGACATTTTAATATTATAAAACAATTGCAACTAGTAACAGTGGCGCACGTTTTGTTGGAGTGCTCCCAGTTTACCGAGCAGCGAAACAGGCCGGGTCTGTCACTTGACCTGTCGGTGGCCCTTGGTGACCATTCGACACTCATTGACAGGGTGGTCCTGTTCCTCAGGAATACAGGTCTATTTGCCTTTATTTAAAAGTGCTAGCTTTGTCTTTAATTTTATTTATACACGTTTTTTTTTTAGCACTCAATAATATTTTACAATATCATTTTATTTTTACAATTTTAAACCCGTACATTTCATTTATTTATATATAATTTTTGAATCCTCTTTATTAATTACTTACATTTAATAGATTTTAAGTTTATAATTTTATTTTTACACAATATATAATTAAAATGTAAGTTTATTTTATAATATAGTTTATGGCGTGAATAGCCCAAGAGGCTGATACGCCTTTAAATTTTAATCCTACTTACCTACCTTGTTATCTCCTCGCCTTCTAGGAGCGCGTCGTGCTGGCGTTGCCTTCTAGGAGACTATCGTGTTACATCCTCCCCCTTAGAATTGTAAATACGCCCTCGTATGCAATTCTATAAAAACAAAATTAAGAACGTTGTCTTGGGCGACCACGTTTCCTCAATGGTCGAACTGGTTTAGGAGGTGCTTCAGTAGAACAGGCAACAAAAGGAGTTAGAGCAGACGTATGATACTCACCAAGTGATATATTAGGAGAATGTGGGAATGCTACCTGATATGTGCTCGGCGAAATATGTTTGTATATGACATACGGTCCATCCCGACGGGGTGCAAACTTGGAAGTGTAAGCTGCTTGTGATTTACTTAAGGGGGAATACTGCTTAGGCCGTTTCAAATAATCGAATTCTTTTTGCGCTTAAAAGATACTTTGGAATGTGTAGAATATAATTTTATATGTTGGAACCAAAACCGGAATTATATTTCCTAGAATCGCAGATTGAAGCTAAATGCAAAATATGCATGAGTTTTGACTTGTCAAAACTTTAAACGCGACTATCTAGAAAGAGTATTTTTCAAATTTGCGTGCACGGTATCTCCCACAATTTTCATCGGATATCCGTCATTTTTGGTTTCATTTACGCGCATAAAAACGCACCGTAATATTGTTAGGTATTTTTATCGATTTTGTTCCACGAGTTACGGTTTTCGCGTTCTCGTGCACGCAAAAATTGTTTTCATAGCGCGCAGAAGCTACCTTGGCGCCTCCTGACAGGCGCACCGCAAACATTTTTGTATCAAAATTAAATGTTCTCAAAAGTAGAAATTCTGATATTTTCATCTATTAAGTCCCAAGTCTTTGTAAATTTTAGTTCTTCAGATACACCTCGTCAAAGATACTCCATGTTTTTGGGCGTCCAAAACAGTATTCCCCCTTAAAGCATGTACATCTACAAGAACATTGTCACCGATTTTGTAATTTGGAGTAGTACGTCGTTTTTATCAGCATACAATTTCGCGCGATCTTGTTGGCGTTCATGTATTTCTCTCGCTTCTCTCAAAGCGGTGGCGAACGTTTTCAAATATAGGGTAATTTGAGGAATAAATGTTGAATTTTCAACGATAGATTGAGGGTCATGTTCGACATCGTCAGGTGTCCGGAGTTTACGTCCGAAACACAAATGTGCAGGTGAAAATCTTGTTTCTTGAGTTGTTGTCGAATTAATAGCAAATCTAATACTTGGCAGATGATACATCCATCTGTTGTGGCAACTTGAAGTAAAAATGGCTAATTGAGTTTTCAAATCGCGGGTTTTTCTTTCAACTGGACTTGCTTCAGGATGATATGCAGGTATTAAATTTTGTTTTAAGCCTTAAAAATATGCGACTTTCTGCTTTACGTCACTAACAAATTGCGTGCCATTATCACTAATAACACGACGAGGAGTTCCATAGCGCAAAATCACTTCGTGGATCATGCATCGAGCGCAAGCTTCCGCGGTGGCAACTTTTAGTGGAAATAATTCAATTCAGCGTGTTGCAGTATCTTCTACAATAAAAATCCATTTTTCATTTGTAGAAGTTTTAGGCAATGGTCCAAAGGGATCCATTGCTGATACTTCAAAGCGTTGGTGTTGTATCGGCGTTTGTAGAAGTCCAGCAGGTTTTGCAGCGTTTGTTGGCAAGTCACAGTTTACATTGGAAATATCAATATCCTCACAAGGCGGTCGCAAAAGTGTGTCTGCTACCAGGTTGCTTTTACCAGGCGGTGTTAGCAACCTGCTAGCGTATTCAACAGGCCGTTGATTTGGATGCTCCCCTTAAGTAAAACTTCTCCCAATGCAGAAGTGTTTTCATCAGTACGAAGTGTGTAGGGCAGAGTTTGATTGGCAACGATACGATGTTCTTGAGATTGTTCCAAATGTTGACCTTCATCGTCACAGAGAAACAGTTCTTTCACAACAGGCACAGAAATTGATATGTTTTCTTCTCGTGCAAAAGGATAACGAATTGTTGGAGCATCTGCAAAGTACCATTCGTTGTTTAAAAGATTCAGAATCATACCAGTCCCACAATATGCTCAGGCCTTCACATCTATATATTCATTTACGTCTATTATAACCGGACGGGTTTAATGTGTTCCTTCATGTTCCTACTCGTTAGGTGTATTTAATGTTCTTAGCGCTTTTATACCATAGCGCACTAGTCTCACTACAAGCCCTCCTATCTCTCATAATATACATAGGATATTTAAGAGCGTCATGGACTGGACTCTCACCTAACAAGCACAATGCTCCTTCGAGCTGTTCGCCCACTGTTAGATGTTCAACATTAAAGTATTCATCTATATCTCCTACAATTCTACGCTGACAATATTCAGCTAGTGCTTCACTAAGTACAAGATCTGGTGCTTTCAATAATCCCTGATCATTACAAACTAGCATTGATTTTGTTCCACTAGGTTCATAATTTATTGCAGTTCGATAATACTTAGGGGCTTTCTTATTTAAAAAGTTCAATTTTGGTCTTATATCTTCAATATCATTCTCGAGATTTTCTATACCATAATCATCTGGCATGATAACATCTGGATTTACTAAAATCGGGTTATTTTCTTCACCCTGCCATGATGTTCCTGGAATTGGATTATGACGGTAAAATCTTCGTCTTTAAACTTCTGGACTTGCTGGATTAGCTAAACTCATAACAGTATCTCGTAAATTTGAAAAAGTGATCTGTTCACTTTGTGGAATGAATATATCATTTCGGGTATAGTTACTACGTCCAATCTTCGGTACGTACATCTTTTCATTGACTTTTAAATTTCCAACTGCAGATATTACTGAACTGAAAAGTGTAGAGTATGGGCTTGAGATTTAGACAAATGAGTAGAAGAACATCACACTGATAACAACTATGTTATCTTGTTATCTCCTCGCCTTCTAGGAGAGCGTCGTGCAGTCGTCGCCTTCTAGGTGAATGTCGTGTTACATCTATAAACCAAACGGGGAAATGAAGGCTGTCTTATCTCGGTCGTCTGGTTTGACAGACACTTGCCAGTACCCGGAGCGCAAATCCAACGTTGTCATGTAAGATGTTCTTTTCGCAGCATGCAATAGATCATCCCCACGTGGAATTGGGTATTTATCAGGTACAGTGATACTGTTCAAGCGCTTGTAATCGACACAAGTCCGAAAGGTGCCACCTATCTTCGGAACAAGTACTACGGGTGCAGCATAAGGAGAATCGCATTCTTCAATGACGTCTTCAGCAAGCATTTTGTCAATTTCTGTCCTAAGAAATTCTTTTTTCGCAGGTGATAACCTATAAGGTGGTACTGCAATGGGGGTATTAACTGTTACTTTAATTACATGCTCCGCAAACGGAATAGCTTCCTTGCTAGGAGAGAAAATATCTTTAAATTCAGTAAACAATGCAACGATACGATGTTTTTGAGATTGTTCCAAATGTTGACCTGACCTTCATCGTCACGGAGAAACAATTCATTAAGCTGTGTGTTCGCAACAGGCACAGAAATTGATTAGTTTTCTTCTCGTGCAAAAGGATAACGAATTGTTGGAGCATCTGCAAAGTACCATTAGTTCTTTTAAAGATTCAGAATCATACCAGCATTACGAATAAAATCCACTCCAAGTAGCATTCGACTGTCGTCATGTTCTGGTATCGCAATCAATGTTGTAGGTATGATTTTTTCACAAACAGTGATGTCGACAGAAAATATTTTTGCAAATATATGTTGTCTTATCTAGGTACGTTTCCGTAAAAGAACAATTTTTCTCGATGAGAATCTTGAGAAGTTTTGCACCGGCAAGATTTCTCTTGGAACCAGGGTCTAAGCAAGCAAATCCTTGTAAACGCATAATTTGTTGAGGTATTATCGGACGGCTTGAATCGGTATCCTCTGTGAAGGTAGTGGAAAACGAATAAAACGAAGCAGTAGTATCTAAAGGAGATTAAGAAGAAGTGCAAGTAGGACAATTGCTTCTTACGTATCCTGGGGAACCACATCCAAAACATGCAACCTGTGGTTTTGAAGAAACACTGGTTTTCAAAATGTGTTGTTGCGTTCTTGGAAACGTAGAACCTAGAGCCGTCACTGCTTTCGCCTTCCTGCATTCGGTTTCCAAGTGACCGAAAATTTTACAAAAAGAACATTTCTGTCGAAGTTTCTTCTCCGTATGTTCTTTGTTTTGTTTTAAGTTTGAAGGTCGCGTAATGTAGCATTGTGAATGCTCAATATCTCTTGCACGTTTAAGCAAAGATTTAAACGTTTTAAAGTCACCGGATGAAAGTCGTTTTCGTATTTACATATCAAGTTGTGCACGTTCGGGTAACACATACGGTAATTGTGCTAGAGGAGCGCAAATGTGACAAACAAATACTTCAACACTTTCATCGTCATGTTGTTCTCGCTGAAAAATCTCGCGATATACAAGATGTGGTGGTAGTTTTTGAGAAAAAGTGTCACGCAGCGCGGTGACAGCGGTTTCCCAATCTACGATAGTAGATTTTACACCCTTCCACCATGTACCAGCTGTACCTTCCAGTAACATTGAAATGCCACAAAGTGCGTTTTCATTGCTGACGATTGTACAATCTTTGAATGTGATTACTGCATCCAAGAACGCGTCAACATCTGAACTATCACTACCATCGAATCGCGATGTACATTTCGAAAAATTACCAGTAAACTGATTTATGCTTGTAGAGCTTGCGGTTTCAGTAATGCGAAAAATTAATTGTTGAAACTGCTCGTTGGACATTGTAACTACTGGAGTCATAACTTCTTGCCGAGCTTGTCTAGACATTGTAAACTTTACAAACAGGTACCTTTAAAATAAAAAAAATTTTCCATTCAATGTATAGGTTTTTCTTAGGCTCACGTTGGGCGCTAATTGTTGAGTATGGGCTTGAGATTTAGACAAATGAGTAGATTTAAATAATTTATTTTATTGGTACACAATATTTTATTTATGACTTTTAAGAAAACAAGAAAATCACACTGATAACAACTACGTTATCTTGTTATCTCCTCGCCTTCTAGGAGAGCGTCGTGCTGTCGTCGCCTTCTAGGAGACTGTCGTGTTTCAATGTTAATTATTTATATTTTATTTACATTATGATATAATAAATTAGTATAGTAAAGCATACATATTATTGCCTATTTGCCTAGATATTATACATATATAAGAGTTGTGTAGGTCACAATTAAGATTTGCCCCCCGTTATGCAATATAGTGAACGCCTATGAAGTGTTAGTACTATTTTTTGCCACTTGAAATAAGAATATCATGTTGATTTTTTAGTTAAAAAGCACATAAAAAGGGCTTCCGCGCCCTAAATTAATATTTTTAAGAAAGGTAAAACATTAATATAACATTATTTTCAGGTTTAATTGATTTTCAAGCAAGTCCTATAATCGGCACTCTACTCATTTTTACTTTCTTATACGCAGTATAAGTAAGTATTGTAAACATGAAAAATTTCGATCTCGAAATTTTAACGGAAATATATCATTTTAGCTTCCCTGAATTGGAACTGACTATTTTTGAGATGACGTCTGTCTGTCTGGTTGTGTGTGTGTATGTATGTGTGTGAGTGTCTGTGTGTATGTGTGCGCTCTACATCCTAAACGGTAAAAGATACAGTTATAAAACTTCAAACTCAAGATTTGTATGTGCCCGGCAGGAAAACTTTTTATTTTTGTATAGAATATTCCAACAGGAAGTGCATGTTTAGTCTAGTCATTTTTTTGCATTTTCTGCTATAACTCAAAAACTGTAGTGTTTACAGCAAAATTTTTAATACAAAAATAATAGATACTTATATTTTGCTTAACTTTTATCTGAAAATATTTTTCAAATAAGGTACTGGTTTCAAAAAGAAGAGTGTTTTTTCAATATTCTGCTTTAACTCAAAAACGGTACTACTTACAGCAAAATTAGTAGGTATGAAAATAAAGATATTAATATTTCCTAAATCTTTTTATTGAAAAGTATATTCAGAAAAGGTACCGGTTACAACCAAATTTAAGTCATTTTCAATATAACATTCAATACTTCTCACGTCCAGTAGCGGACGTTATGTTTATATAATTGTCCTACGGCTGTAGTTGACCTACTCGCCACGGCATGTCTGTCGCTGATCTACAGACAAGTATATACTGACGTATAACGTAAAGCAGCGCTTAATATTGTATTGCTACCTCCGCACTAAAGGTGGCTACTATAATGATGTCATACGCTATGCCACGACTAACTAAAATTTCAGTTTTCGTTTTACCTCGATAAGAAATCTGATTTTATATTGAATTGAACGGGTATTGTTGCTGATTGTTTCATTTGTATACAATTGCGGATATATTTAGCGGACGATATTATTGTTATGTTTATCAAAATTTTAAATTTCCTTTAAATTAATATAACATATCTGTGCATAAGTGTGTTAATATACTTTCGTATACGCTAATATAATTTCGTACACTTATTTTGGCCAGATCATTAGAATTTATAAAACATTTAAATTTTTCAAAACGAACTAATTAAAATGCGTATAAGAAAGTTCAGTGACAGACACGTCAGCTTTTTTCTTTGGCTATATAAGCAATATTCATTCTTAATTGTTTCATAGACCCTTTATTATTTTCTGCCCCCTGCGGGTGGGGGTTAGAATTCACCCGAAGCACCTCTGCTGGTGGTAAGAGGCGACCAATGGGCGAGGAAGGTACCTCGTAAAAAACACACTGTTCCATCTGAACTCTTACCGGAAGATAAGAGGGCCAATATTCTGCGGACTTTTCTATCTTATTCATTTGCTCACCCGCGTGTTTGCCGTGCGTGGAGACCCGTAAGGAAGGAGAAGTTGATCCTGGTGGTTGAGTTTACATGCAAGACACCTCTTTGGCTTCGGATTCTTGCGAAACGGGCGGTCAGATACTAACCTTATCTGACCAATCGGCTTGCCGTTACGTACTTTGTACCAGTAAAGTGAGTTCCATGACCCTGGAGGTAAGTTTTCAGACGTTGGAAAGAGTGGCTCGCAGCGTTCTGAAGTTTATTGCCAGGTGAAGGTGACTATATTTCCTGGTTAGCCCTGGCGATCACATCAGTTTGTGGTGTGAAGTCCCAAATTGTGGCTCCGTGGTGGGTGGGGAGACCAGGAGATGAATGATTTCTATTTGTTCATGGAAAATAAACCAAAAACCCTGGGGGCCCCTACCCCAAAATGATCTCGTCCGTTATCGGACGAGGGAGAAAATTTCTTAAAGGCCCAAATTTCATGTTCTGAAGAGGACCGAAGAAGGAATATCAATTTCGGAAGTCTCCTGTTTTGGTTTGGCAAGGTCCCTGAACGAGCTGGCTGGTGGAGAACCAAAATCCACCAAACGGCCTCGTGATGGAACCCTCCTTGTGAAAACGGCTAATTCGTCACAAACCAAGGCTTTGGTAAAAGCGAATGTTTTATTTGGCTGGCCAATAGCAGTCGAAGCTCACAAATCCCTCAACACGTGTCAGGGCGTAATATCATGTTACGACCTGTTATTTGTTGAGATGGATGATTGTACGCGAGAACTTGCGAGTCAAGGCGTTATAACGTTTCGACGGCTTACTACGAAGAAAACCGGTGTAATAAAGAACACCACATCTGTTGTATTAACTTTCGCACAAGACAAGATTCCAGAGAAGATTAAGGTTGGGTTTCACAGTTGCTCTGTGAGACCATACTGTGCTCGACCAATGCGTTGCTTTAAATGCCAGAAATTCGGGCACACTGCATCTCGTTGTGATGCACAGGCTGTGTACCCACGGTGCAGTGAGCAGGAGCATTTGGGCGAAGAATGTAAGGGTCTGCTCCACTGCGTTAATTGTTCTGGCAATCATTCTTCTATTTTTTCTGATTGTCCACGCAATCAGGAAGAAAAAAAGATTATTGAAATCAAAATCATGGATAAGATTTCCAATTTCGAAGCCCGCAAAAAGGTCAAAACACAGACCAGTCCTATATTTAGCCGTTCTTTCACCACAATCGCTGCAACGCCCGTTTTAAAACATCTGCAGTGTCATATACGCATATGGGTTAAACCATATCGTAGTTACATTATTTTTCTAATTTATAATATTTGTTCTAACCTTTAGATCGCTTTAACAGTAAATATATTTCTTAGAATAAATATAAAACGTCAAACTTCTAATTATTTAAGTCAATTTTGGTAAACAATTATTGGAGCAGACGTCGGAAAGACACAAACGAGTAATAAAAAGGAAACGAGTAAATAATAAATGATGTACCAGCTCCGTTAAGCGACTTTTTCAACAAACATACCCGATCCACTTTTCCGAGATCTCGAAGCATTCTTCTTGCTCTAGCTCCAACTTGACTCTTATTATCGGAATCTTTGATATCCCATAGAGTTTTTCGAAGATTTTTAGGTGGTTCCATATAAACCACTTCCTTGAGGAAACCATTCAAATACGCGGTTTTCACGTCCAATTGATGAGTCTTCATCCCATGTCGAGCAACAAGCGACGCAATGAAACGAATCGAGCTTCATCGAGCCACTGGCGCGAACGTCTATGTGAAATGTATGCCAGGTTGTTGGCTAAACCCCTGTGCTACTAATCGCGCTTTCCTCTGCTCGTGCAAACCGTCGGAACCAATTTTGTTTCTCAGAACCATTCGGCTACCGACAACTTTCTGCTTCTCCGGTTAGTCAACAATTATCCAGGTTTCGTACTAAAGAATTGATCTCATTTCAGCGATGATCGCCTTACGCCATTCATTCGCGTCGGGTCCATTCAAAGATTCGTTCATGGGAACCTATGAAAGAGGTACCTGTTCCTGTTTGTCGATCGTCTCAGCTGAATCTGAAACGACATGGTATTGCAACGTAGGTCTTCCTTTTGAACCGGTTTTCATCAATTTTGGTCGGCCTGGTCGTCTTCGTTTGCTACTTCAAGCCAAGAGTTGTATTTCTTCGACAATGCTGCCATCACAATTTTGTGATGGTTCCGAGAGAATGTTGCCAACACGCTCATCACACTGTGGGCCAGCTGCGATAATGCTGTCATCACTATTTTGCGATGGTTCCGCGAGAATGTTGTCATCACGCTCATCACATTGTGATTGTGATGGTTCCGCTTCATTTTTGTTTTCAAAACCTAGAAACTCTATATCTTCCGCATTTTCAGATCCTCGGTCCTCTTCTGCCGTGAGGTGCAAAGGAAATTCAAATGTTTTGTATCCATCTTCTTCCAGTTGAACGGGAGTCTTGGTTATCGAAGCCGGTTTCTTGTCTTCCAAAAACTTTTCGTCGCGAGAAATCAGCACCTGATTTTTCTCTCGAAACCAAACGCGGTACGCCTTTTCTCCTCGGCGTAGCCAAGAAATATTCCCTCCAGTCCGCGAGGGTCAAATTTTCCTTTGCCAGGAGTTCTGTCAAGATAGAACACCTTACTTCCAAATATTCGGAAGCTGGATATGTCGGGTACTTTACCAGTCCATACTTCGAAAGGAGTTCGGTCTTTCAATTTCTTGGTAGGTAGACGATTACGTAGGTGATTCGCGGTATTCACCGCCTCTGCCCAAAAAGAGTTAAGAAGGTTAGACTCTCTCAGAAGGTACCTAGCGACATCTATTAATGTTCGATTCTTTCGCTCCGCCGTACCGTTCTGTTCTGGGTTGTGGTACCGTCAGCTTCCTGGTAATTCTCCGATGCTTCAAATAATTGCTGAATTCGTTGCTTGTATATTCACGTCCGTTGTCGGACTGCAGACATTTCAGTGTTGTTCCCTTTTGGTTCTTGACGAAAGCAATGTAATCGGTGGTAGCACGGAATGCGTCAGCTTTTGATTTCAAAAATCTGACTTAGCACCACCTGGAACAATCGTCGATGAACTCGATGAAATACTTCGCACCCGCCAAAGATGCCGTCCTCATCGGACCGCATACGTCCGTATGTACAAGTTCCATGATTCGTGTCTTACGCTCTGACTTGTTGGGGAAAGCTGTTCGCGTCATCTTTCCTTGTGAACAGATGTCGCAGTTCAATCTTCCTTGATTGTTCATGAGTTGAACTCCTTTCACGAAACCTTTGCGTATGCTGTCCTGGATGTTTCGTACGTGTGCATGGCCTAGACGTCTGTGTAGCATTTCGAGAGTTACTTTGTTGTTCTTTTGAACGGTTTGCGCATCTTGACAAGATGCACGCACGTACTGATCATCGACTCTGCTTGCGTCCAAAAGTACATTACCTTACGAATTTTGCACCTACTTTTCGAAAATAAACACCCAAATCTTTATCTGTAATTTTCCTTACTGATAGGAGGTTTGTCCTCAAATCTGGTACATAAATCGCGTTTTGACAGTCGCATCACTTGCAAGATTTAAGGTACCCTTTCTTGTGTCGAAATATTGCGCTTCATTACATAAATGAGTTGTGGCACCGCTGTCCAAATACCATTTGATTATTTGGTCATCAATTTTTCGTGCTGATACGTTGAGACAAACGCCCTCCACCATTTTCACGCTTTTTTCTTATTTTTCGGACACTCATCCGCTTTATGCCCTAACTTCTTGCATTGAAAACAACGAAACGTTGCCTTTTTGCCCTTTTGTTTTTCGTCATAGCTTTTATTTCGCTGACTTCCCCACCCGTCATTTTTCTTCACGAAGATCGCACCCGATGTTGTGTTCCGTGCGCCATTATTGCGTGCGTCGCTTTCCTCAATGATTTTTATCCGGATAGCTTCTGGTGTAGGCAATTCCTCCCGCGACTCTATGGCACAACGAAAAATTTCAAAAGTTGACGGCAAACTATATATTAACAATATTGCCAGGAGATCTGGATTAATCACGATCTCCATATCGTTCAGCTTATCTACTGAATCGAAGAAACTGTTTAGATGAACACGAACGTCGCCATTCTGTGGGGGTTAGAATTCACCCGCATCACCTCTGCCGGTCGTAAGAGGCGACCAATAGGCGAGGAAGGTACCTCGTAAAAAAACAAAAAGTTTCATCTGAACTTTTACCGGAAGATTAGTGAACCAATCTTCTGCGGACTTTTATTTCTTATTCTTTTTCTCACCCGCGTGTTTTCCATGCGTGGAGACCCGTAAGAAAGGAGAAGATGATCCTGGTGGTTGAGTTTACATGCAACACACCTCCTTGGCTTCGGATTCTTGCGAAAGGGGCGGTCAGATACTAACCCTATCTGACCAATCGGCTTTCCGTTTCGTTCTGTGTACCGGTAAGGTGAGTCCCACGACCCTGGAGGTAAGTATTCAGACGTTGGAGATAGTGGCTCGAAGCGTTCTGAATCTTATTGCCAGGTGAGGGGGACTATATCTCCTGGTGAGCCCTGGCGATCACACCAGTTTGTGGTGTGACGTCCCAAATTGTGGCTCCGTGGTGGGTGGGGAGACCAGGAGATGAAACGTTCTATTTGTTTATAGTAAACAAAATCAAAACCCCGGGGGCCCCTCCACCAAAAAGAACTCGTCCGTTATCGGACGAGGGAGAAAGTTTTCTGATGGGCGAAAATAAGTTTTCGCCCAAAATGGACTGAAGAAGGAAAATCTATTTCTGAAGACTCTTGTTTTGGCTAAGCGAGGTCCCTGAACGAGTTGGCTGGTGGAGAACCTAAATCCACCAAATGGCTTCGCGATGGTACCCTCCTAGTTGAAACGGCAAATTCAACTCAAACGAAGGCATTATTAAAATCGACCGTTTTATTTGGCAAGCCCATTGTAGTGACAGCGCACAAATCCTTCAACACGTGTCAGGGCGTAATATCGTGTTACGACCTGTTATATGTTGAGATGGATGAGTGTACGCGAGAGCTATCGAGTCAAGGTGTAGTTACTTGTCGACGGCTTACTACCAAGAAAAACGGTGAGGTAAAGAATACCACATCCGTAGTTTTGAATTTCGTGCTGGATAAGCTTCCAGAAAGGATTAAAGTTGGGTTCCACAGTTGTTCGGTGAGACCGTACTTTCTTCGGCCAATGCGTTGTTTCAAATGCCAAAAGTTCGGGCACACTGCATCCCGTTGTGACGCATGGCTGTGTGTCCACGGTGCAGTGAGCAGGAGCATTTGGGCGAGGAATGTAAGGGTCCGGCCCGTTGCGTTAATTGTTCTGGCAATCATCCTTCTTTCTTTTCCGATTGTCCACGCAATTAGAAGGATAATTGAAATCAAAATTACAGACAAACTTTCTTATTTCGACGCCCGGAGGAAATTCAAAACGCAAGCCAGTCCTGTGTTTAGTCGTTCTTTCGCAACCATTGCTGCAACACCAGTCATAAAAAATTCTATTGCCGTTCAGACCGATAGCCTTCCTTCAACTATTATTTCAACAACTGTTCCAACTTTGCCTTCTGTTGTTAAAATTGCTAGCCCTAAATCTTGTGTTACTCAAAATTTAAAATCAATTTCGAATCCAGCTACAAAAATTATAAGTCAATCTAAGGCGAAAGTTAGCAACAAACCGAAGATCAAAATTACACGTTTAAAGGCAAGTCCTTCCACTTCGCCGAAAATTATTTCCAAAAAACAAACAATGGAGGTTCGAGAAACATCGAATGTTTCAAGTTCAACCATCACCAAAATTCCGAAAAAAAAGGGATCTCATTCTTCGAGATATTTTTCCCCAATGGAAGTAACAACTATAAAACTTTCTAGGTCAGGGCGAGAAATATCTTCCATATCTCAATAATGCCTCCCACACTACAATGGAATTGTTATGGTTTCTACAGCCATTTTGAGGAATTTAAAGCTCTCAATGCCGAGCATTTGCATTTGCTTACAAGAAGCACATTTTCAAGACACCAGAGCTGTTTCATTACGAGGCTTCTCAGTATTTCGTACTGATGTGCCTACTGATGGCCAAGCTCGTGGTGGAGTAGCGATTCTGGTTCGGGAAAATGTGTATTGTGAGGAGATTGCTTCGAATTCTGAATTACAAGCTGTCGCTGTGCGTGTCGCTATTCTCCTTCTGGTCATTTTATGTTCTATCTATCTTCCGCCAAACGACAATGTCGTTATGCGTGATATCGTTGATTTAATTGATCAATTGCCTGCTCCATTCATTCTTATGGGCGATTTCAACGCCCATAATCCAGAATGAGGAACAGGTACGATTAATCAACGCGATAGACGTTTGGAACACCTATTCACCGCAAGTACACATGTCATCTTAAATGATGGTAGTATGACACATTTTTCTCCAGCGTGGAGGTCTTTCACTGCTATTGATCTAACGATCTGTTCTGCAGCAATAGCTCCATTGTTTGAGTGGCATGTGCACTCGGACTTGCATCAAGGTGACTACTTTCCGATCATTCTCAAAGTTTTGCAGAGCTCAGATTCTGATGCTCGTTGTCCGAAATGGGCTTTAAAGCGAGCAGATTGGAATTTGTTCTCGGAGTTGGCTGTATTTGGTGAAAATGATTTCGTTGACGTGGACGACCATGTTCGGTATTTCACGGATGCAATCAAGTCTGCTGCGCAAGAAAGTTTTCCTTTAACACCAGTTCATTCTAATAGAATACCCGTTCCCTGGTGGAACGATGAGTGCAAGATTGCTATCCGAGAAAAACGACGTATTTTTCGACATTTCAGGCGATTTCCAACCACCGAGAATATGATCCATTACTTCCAAGCCAAGGCAAAAGCTAGAAGAATTGTTCGGAAGAGTAAGAAAGCGTCATGGCAGAAATACATTTCTTCCATTACAATCTCCACTCCAGTTTCTAAAGTATGGGAGAGGGTCAGAAAAATATCTGGCCGCTCAAAATCTAGCACTTTTTCTGGCCTAAAAATCAATGGTAATGTGGGTCTGATATTGCTTATATTATAGCATCCACTTTCGCGGATACTTCAAGTTCCAATCATTACCCAGCTGAGTTCCTCGCTCGAAAATCAATCTTGGAACGTCAATGTCTCAATTTTGTTTCTCCGGGCGATGAAATATACAATCTTTCTTTCAGCGTGGATGAACTTGTAAGTGCGATTTCAGATTCGCACGACAGCGCGCCTGGGGCTCGATTCTTGAAACCGTGCGCATCGTTTCGCATGCGAGAAAGTATGCACAGTGACTTACGCATGCGAACAATAAATGCACGAAAATGATATTCTTGAACCGTGTGCGCATCTACGAGCACCGCTTCGCAGACGATTCAAGAATCACAATAAAAGTAGCCGGCACGTGATACTTCTAGCCAATAAATTCATCGTATTTTGAAAATTCTTTATGAGTCATGTTGTTGACGTATTTGACGGTTTTTAATATTGCAGTGTTGTTTCGGTACATATCTATTTCGTAAGTTTAATATCTCTTTAAATGTTAAACAAATCGTAAAAACTTTTTGCTTAATTCATTAGTCTTCTAGCATATCTATATAACAATGGGAAAAGCGCAGGGAATTGTTCTTCTGAACAAAAAAAATATTAATCGAATGTATACAACAATAAAAAAACAATAAAGAAAATTGCAATTCAATCTTTAAATCTCTTGCAAATTCCTTTGATAGCCGAAATAATTTTATGAATTGCCTCTCCGGTAAAGCAAATGCATTTTGCCAATGAAAAACTCTCCATCCCTCGTATATTGTATTTTTTGCTTCCTCCATGGCATTTATTACATTGAGGTGGATCAATTCATAAAAATTTTCCATGTTCACAAACTAGAATAATTGAAACTACGGAATAAACTTAAATATGTATTTCAAAGATTATAAGCAAAGCCATTCGTTAAGTAATGCCACTAAACTGATCCGTTGCGCACGGTAATGACCATGCGATGTAAGCGCATGTGAACAATTCGCATGCGAGCGCACATCGCTCGTTCAAGAATACCATTTTCTTGCGCTTATGCGCTTCTTACCGAGTTACGCATGCGAATCGAAGCGCATGGTTTCAAGAATCGGGCCCCTGGACCTAATTCTATTCATTACCAGATGCTTTGCCATTTGGATAGTACTGTGAAATTATTTCATCTACAAATTTGCAATCACATTTGGTTTTGCGGTATTTGCCCAACGCCATGGCGTGATGCGATTATTGTACCAATCCCAAAACCTGGAAAAGACAAAACACTGCCATATAGATATCGCCCAGTTTCGCTTACCAGTTTTGTCTGCAAGCTCATGGAACGCATGATCAACATGCGTCTTGTTTGGTTCCTGGAATCAAACAACCTGTTGGATAACATCTGGCACATACCAGATGAAACCAGCATGTCGGATCACAAGTTAATATAGTGGACTGTGGAACCGGCAGAAGATCAAGAGGGGAGAACAACGAACAACTTCTATAACCGGAAAGCGGACTGGGAAATGTTGAGTAAAACATTTGTGGAGGCTATTGAAAAGATTGAAACGCGGATAGAGCAATCTGACTCATCGGCCGAAGCGGAGGCATGCGCAGAGGCTATGAACGATGCAATTGTAGGGGCATGCAGGGCATCAATTCCAAGTAACAGGAATTTAATAGATTTTAAGTTTACAATTTTAATTTTTACACAACATATATTTAAAATGTTAGTTTATTTCATAATATAGCTTATGGCGTGAATAGCCCAAGAGGCTAATACGCCTTTAAACTTTAATCTTACCTACCTACCAAGGAACAGGAAGTTCAGAGAGACAGTACCCTGGTGGACAGAAGAATTAACGGTGAAATGGAACACGACAAGGAAGCTCCAAAGGTTATACCAAAGATCCAGTGACAGGGAACGGGTAGAAAGAAGGAAGGAGTACATAACAGCATTCAATATGTACAAAACTTGCCTACTAGATACCAGAGTCCAGAAATGGAAAAATTCTGCAAAGAACACTCTGAAACTGAGCCATGAGGAACAGCTTACAAGGCAATAAGGAAAAAGAGACCGTCGACCAAGCTAACATGCGTAAAAATAAAAGATGGGACATACACGAGGAACGTGGAGGATACAGCGGAGGTCTTGCTTAGCCAATTCTTCCCTGAAGACAATCGAGTAGAGGACACGGAAAGACAGTCAGAGATAAGGCAACATGCGACACTTATGCCAACACAGACACCAGCATAACAATAAGCGAGGCCCGGACAGCAATACAAAGGATGAAGGCAAAAAGGCACCTGGAGAGGACGGATTCACCGCAGACGCGCTACAGAGAGCGTTTAAAGAAAAACCTGGAATAATAACAACAATGTACATCAAGCTCCTGGAATACGGAATATTCCCGACTATTTGGAAAACAGCAAGCGTAAAGATGATACCGAAACCCGGAAAGGATGAACTCACAGACCCCAAAAGTTACAAACCAATATGCATATTGCCAGTGGCAGAGAAAGCCTTAGATAGCATAATGATAACGAGGATAGAGCTCTCGATAGATAAACGGTGGATACTCGGACAGTTAATACGGATTCGTTAAAAGGCGCTCTACGGTAGATGCCATAGAGAAAGTTATAAATTCGATTAAAGAAGCCAAAGACGCTAGACAGTACTGTACAATAGTGTCGCTAGACTTGACGGGGGCATTTGACAACGCATGGTGGCCACTAATCATAAAATTAATTGAGAAAGGCTGCCCGGGTAATATTATCGATCTAACAAAGAGTTACCTGTCAGGAAGAGAGGCAAAGGTACAACACTCAACAGGTCAGCAGGGCAGTAACGAAAGGATGTCCACGAGGGTCCAGGTCGGGTCCTGGACTGTGGAAAATACTGCACGAAACAATCTTCGAGGAACGCTTGCAGATGACACGATGCTCATAGTGCGAACTGACACATACAAAAAGCTGAAAGCCACAACAACCGAGGCACTGGAGCGACGTTGGGAATGATCCGAAAACACAAAGCTGAAATACAACACAACAAAAACGAAAGCACTATTCTTCGGAAACAAACCGGGGCAAGAAAGACCAACGTACATAATGAACGGGTAAAGAATCAGATGCGCAGACGAACTTACCTATTTAGGGGTGACGATAAGCGCAAACCTTAGATGGATGTCGCACATAACCAAGTTCTGCGCAAAGTTAAAAAGGCTAACGCACCAGCTTGGGGCAGCGTGTAGACTCACGTGGGGGCTAGAGAGAAAGGCAATGGGGCAAATATTCGAGGGAGCAATACAAGCTGCGATCACGTATGCAGCCCCAATATGGGCAGAAAGCTGCAACGTAAGGCAAACGAACAGACTGCAAGCGGCACAAAGACCAGCGCTAATTGGAGCAGCAGGACTGTCTCCACACAAGCTGCCCAGATTATCGCCAACATAATACCAGTTGACATGATAATCCAAGACATAGCGGAAACGCGGATAGTTGCAAAAACAGAAAACGCTGACACAATCAACCAACTAACGGGGATGACGAATAGAGAAAGGGGCAAGCAATGAAAAATAACGTAGCATACACCCAGCAGAGAGGAGCATTGGGGAGTACACAATAGGAATAGAGTTGGCCCAAAGGTGCCAGATATATACTTACGGATCCAAAACGGAGAGAGGCGTCGGAGCTGCGTTCGTAGCTTACACAAGAGAAGAGGAGATAAGTAGTAGCAAAATTAGACTGGGGGACCGGTGCAGCGTATTTCAGGCAGAAGGAGTTGCGATCCAAGAAGCACTGAGGTACTTATTGGAAAACAGACACGCATATAACGAGTGCTCAATAATATCGGATAGCATGTCGGCATTATATAGTCTGATGAACTTATACCGACCCACAGAACTGCTAATGGACATCTTCCAATTAGTTAAAGAAGTTGAAAAGGAGATAGAAATCAGATGGCACTGGGTCAAGGCACATGCAGGGACGGAAGGGAACGAAAGAGCCGACCACCTGGCGAAAGAAGCAACTGAAGAAGAGAACGAAGGGGGTGGTGGTTACAAAAAAGTACCGATGTCCACAGTGAAGAGAGCGCTTAGAGAAAGCACGTAAATGAAATGAGAAATTCGGTGGAGAAATGCGACAATAGGAAGAACAACGAAGGCAGTAATCCCCACTGTAAAATTACCCACCGCAGACTACGAGACTGTGCAACTTATAACAGGACATGGAAACCTTAATGCATATTTGAGTGGGATAGGAAGGATAGAGGAAAGTGAATGCGAATGTAAAGAAGGGATAGACGATACAGAGCACGTGAAGTTCTTCTGCCCGCTGATGGAGGAAGCAAGGGAGATAGCCTCAAGGCAGCTCATCAACAAAGGAGATATGTGGCCGAGAAACATGGTGGAAATCAGCCGACTAGCCGACTAGCCGACAAGGAAGATTGGTGGATTGTTTTAACCAAGTTCGCGAAGAAGTGCGGGAAATTTAAAATCAGTTGAGTGCTAAACGGAAGAACGCGAATAAGTGAAGTGAAAGGGACTGCAAGTGCGAGTGAGTGCGAAGTGGAACTGATAGAGAAGCAAGAGCGGTCAAGTATCAGTGCGCGAAAGAGTAAGATGGGGAAAAGCGAGCCCCCCCCCCGCGGACATATACAGCAAGCCTAGAAGACTCCTAAACAGTACGACACAGATCCCTCCCCTCAACAACACCAACACCAACAATGGACAGCCCTCCTTACAGAAGTACTCTCCACACGCCCCCCCTCCCCCCGTGTTTAACAGAGTGCAACTCGAAAAAGCAATAAAAGACAAATCACAGACAAATAAGAGACTTATAATAATTAGAGACAGTGCAATAAGAGTGATAATACAAAACAAACAAATACACATACCATGACAAAATAAATGTTAAAATACAAGAAGGGATATAGAATTAAACCAGAATGTAAAATAGAACATAAGGTATTCTTAAAATATGTAAAACGGTAAAATTGAGAATTTTAGGCTCGAACATAGTCGAGAGAAAAATTAAAACACTTAACCCATAGACATAAAATAATAATAACAAATTAGAAGAATAGCAAATAAGAAAAAGTGTAAAAGTGCAAAACCTATGAGTGCCGACCAAAACTCAATAAATAAAACTGTTGGATAACTTCCAGTGCGGCTTCCGCGCTTTCCGTTCTACTGCAGACCACCTGGTAACGCTTGCATCAAACATCAGGGATGCTTTTCTCAACAAGCAACATATAGTAGCTGTGTTTTTTGATATTGCCCGGGCCTATGATACCACTTGGAGTTTTGGTATTATGCGTACTTTACTCTCCTAGGGCTTGAGAGGTAATCTTCCCATATTTCATGAAAGTTTTTTTCTTTAAGGAAATTTCAAGTTCGTGTGGGAAATGACTTCTCCAACATTTTTACTCAAGAAAACGGAGTACCGCTAGCATCTATTTTGAGTGTCACGTTGTTTGCTGCGGCCATCGTTGGTGTTGCTCAATGTATTCGTTCACTTGTGCAGAGATCCTTGCACGTGGACGACTTGGCAATTTTCTGCAGTTCTCGCAATATGGCTTCCATAGAGCGTCAGCTGCAGTTATCAATCAATCGTCTTCATACCTGGGCTACTGAACAAGGTTCCGTATTTTCTGCGGCCAAGGCAGAGTGCATTTACTTCTGTCAACGCCGTCACCTTCACATAGATACTGTTTTCTCTCTCAACGGTACTGATCTTCCATTTGTGTTAACTGTCCGTTTTCTTGGTTTTCTATTTGACAAGAAGCTTAACTGGCGTGCCCATCTTGTGGCTTTGAAGGCAAAATGTCGGCTTTTTCTAAATCTATTGCGAGTTCTTTCTTCCAAATCTTGGGGGGCCGATAGAATTTATATGCTGTGCCTGTATCGGGCATTGATACGCTCCAAGCTGGACTACGGCTGTATCGCTTACGCGTCTGCCAGGCCATCTGTTGTCAAAACCATTGATACGATACACCATACTGGTATTCGTCTTGCTACTGGTGCGTTTCCTACCAGGCCAATACCAAGTGTATTGTGCGAAGCTGGCGAACCTTCTCTGTATGATCGTCGCAGGCTTTTGACCATGAACTACACGGCAGCCATTAAGTCGAAACCATATCACCTGTTTTGCGACACTGTCTTTGGTCAACAGTTTGCGGAGATTTATGACAGCAGGGCTCGTTCGGTGGGTTCCTTTTCTATCAGATTTCGCAATATTTTTGGAAAAGTTAATTTTAAACTTCCTTCAACCTCAGACACTTCTTTCAGCCCCTTTCCTCCTTGGAAATTCTCACGTCCGAATACCAACTATGCGCTTTCAAAGCTAGATCGATCCGCTACTCCGCCCATTCTGTTCCATCGTGAGTTTTCTCGAATCATTGCGAACTATCGGCAATGGGTTCGCATTTACACCGACGGTTCAAAGAGCACTGACAAAGTTGCATGTGCTTTTATATCGGAAAGAGGTGCATGTGAGTTTCGATATCTCAAACTCTCGTCCGTATACACGGCAGAGCTGTATACACTCTTCCAAGCACTTCTCAATATTTGCAGACTCGCACGTAATCCTTTCTTTATTTTGTCGGCCTCGATGAGCGCTTTGAAAGCGATTGATTCTTTGTACCCTAAACATCCTCTCTTGCAGCAGATACAAGCAACCTTGATAACATTATCGTAAAAAGGGTATATCGTGCGCTTTATTTGGGTACTGAGTCACGCACGTAATTCTTTTGTTATTGTGTCGGACTCGATGTGCGCTTTGAAAGCGATTGATTATTTGTACCCCAAACACCCTCTCTTGCAGCAGATACAAGCAACCTTGATGACATTATCGTCAAAAGGGTCTATCGTGCGTTTTAATTGGGTACCGAGTCATGTTGGTATTCGCGGGAATGAAGCAGCTGACGCAGCAACTAAACGAGCGTTGTCCAGGGCTACCATTGATTTTGATCGGGTTCTTGCAGAAGACCTCAAGGGTCATTTCAAGCATCTGATCATAAATCAATGGCAAGAAAGGTGGAGTCACATAGAACAAAATAAGCTCAGGAATGTTAAGCAAAACGTGAAGGCATGAGATTCTTCCCATAGGGCATCCCGAAAGGAGGAGGTCGCTGTGGCGAGACTCAGGATAGGGCACGCCTGGTGGACGCATGGCCATCTTCTGCGCCGTGAGGAGGCTCCTATGTGCGAAACTTGTGATACTGCTTTGACAGTGGCGCACGTTTTGTTGGAGTGCTCCCAGTTTACCGAACAGCGAAACCAGGCGGGTCTGTCACTTGACCTGGCGGTAGCCCTTGGTGACCATTCGACCCTCATTGACAGAGTCTTCTTGTTCCTCTGGAATACAGGACTCTTTTCCTTTATTTAACAGTGCTACTTTTATCCATAATTTTATTTATACATTTCTAATGTAGCCCTGTTTAAAAATATTTTATAAATTTTTAATTTTATCTTACAATTTTAAGTATATGTGATCCACATGTTTTCATGTACATTTTGATCCCATTTTAATAATATTTTACAAAATCTTGATTTTATTTATACAATTTTATATTTACGATATTTATTTAATTTAATCATTCATATCATTCTGTTGTTTATGGCGTGAATAGCCCAAGAGACTGATTCGCCTTTTATTTTAATCCTACCTACCTACCTAGCAGAAATTAATAACTTACTTATAAAATAATAAAAATATGATTTGATTTTGACGAAATGCGTATTAGAAAGTTCAGTATAAAATATTTCAGATATTTTTATTTAAATATGATAGTTATTAATAGTAAAATATTGGCGTAATTGTTATTCATACGTGCTGTGCAACAACTATTGGCCCTCCAGTCAGAGAAATTAATTGAACTAACTTGATGAAACATAATTTGAATAATATTAGAAATAAAACACTTGGATAACTTTTATATTCTATTTATTAGATCTACCACAGTTTTTAGCTAAAAATAAAATAAAAACGATTAGATTTTCAGAAAGTATATAAATAAAAAATTACTAAGATAATTTTAAGCAGTTGAAAAAGTAACGGACACGGCAGGGATCGATCCCGAGACCACCGGTTTCGCGCCGATCGCTCTAACCACCTAAGCTACGCATCCACTGACCACAACCGTCTCTCTTACATGAAAGAGAGACGGTTGTGGTCAGTGGATGCGGAGCTTAGGTGGTTAGAGCGATTGGCGCGAAATCGATGGTCGCGGGTTCGATGCCTGCCGTATCCGTTACTTTTGCAACTGCTTAAAATTATCTTAGCAAGTTTCTTAATGAGAATTCATTAAATATAGTAATAATGTTTATCCTTAGAAAATTACTTACTAAATGTGCCGTGCTAGCGCTTAGGCGCTGGCCGCGGCCCCTACCGCCACGGCCTCTACCGCCACGGCACCTACCGCCGCGGCCCCCATGGCCCTCGCGGCCCCTGCGCCAATCATTACTGCGGTCCTCGCCGTGACCCCTGTGGTCCTCGCCATCACCGCCACGGCCACTGTGCCACCAATATCCGGCGCGGCCGCTATGGCCTCCTCGGCTTTCTTCTGCTCCTTTCGGCACCAACCTAAGCGTCTTGTAGCGCCGCACCTCCGGCTGGGGCTGCACCTCCTGCTGGGGCTGGGGCTGCAGCACTAGCCGGGGTGAAAATAACTGATTTTAACTGTTCTCTTATCAAAACGGAGTCGTTTTATGTTTATTAAAAGTGTATTTTGCTTGTCATTGTTATTTACAAAGGATTTGTGAGTAATCCGAAGAAATTACTATGTGAGATATGTTCGATATTTTGTTCTATCGATATTTATGAAACAAATAAATAGCTGATGGATTATTGCCCAGCGTAATGACTAATTTTTGTAGTGCATTAGATTTACCGCCTGCTTGGAGAGATAGTATCTTGAGATGTGACGTTATAATAATGAAAATAAATTATTCTAACCATAAAATTAGTTCGTATTCCCGTAGTTATGAAAAAGATTTATAAGCTTCTAATAATTTCCAGTTAACTTATAATTAAAAAAAAAGAGAAAAGAAACATTAAATCTTTTGTTTTTATGTAATGAATTCATGGTTATGTTTTTCTATTCGCAGTAGGTGCGTTTTTTAACTGAATTCAACAATAATTATATAATACAAACTTCAAAATCCATTTGTTTTAAGGGTCCATTCTTGTTTCAACGAGCGAAAAATGCATGATCTTTGCGATTTTTTTTTGTGGAAACTAATGAAGCAATTAACGCCAATCTTTGATCACAATATTTATTTACTTTTTCTCACTTCTTTGTGCGATAACTCGTGAACAAATTAAAAAAAAAATTAGCCTATTACTCTACGCGAAGTTGTCCGAGGAGTAAGTCGGCCAAATTTCATGTCGATATTTTTATTGGTTTGCCGGGAATCACTTCCGCGGTGCGGAAAAACACTGTTTCGAGAAAAACGCGTTTAAAGATAAAAGTTTCAATTTCATGATATTAAATCAGTTATTTCTGTCATAAGTGCATACTCACAGTTTCAAGATAGCAACTGGGGATTTTCACCACATATTCTACACACATATAGCTTTCGAAAAATGCGATAAAAAAAAAAAATTCGATTCTTTGAAGCCGCCAAACCAGATTGGACCCTTAATATATTTAAAATTCCTTTGTATTCGAAATAGTTACTCAGCTTTTTGACAGGAAAACAAAATATACCCAAATAATTTGATATTGATCGTCACATACTTATTTAGTTAAAGTTGTGTGATATATTAATCTTCCACTTTAATAACAATTATTTTAGTGGTTATTGTAGAAAACCTAAATGATGACAAGAGTTAAAATATTTAAGGTTTGAACATTTCTCTTTATTTATTTCTTTTACAATTGTGTCACTGTCGATCCTGAGTGTTGGGTATCTCGTTGCTTGCAAAACAGATGGTTGGAATGGATAAGAAATCACTTGTTAAAAGTGAACGAACACTGTAGTGATTTATCTATGCACAGTTGATTTTAAAACCATTATCAAGAAGAAATCATTGAAAGAGGCAATAATTAAGACAAAATCCAATGTATAAGTATTATACATATTATTAAGGATATAATAATTCTGAGAATTTAATTTTTTTTTAATTTCATTAATAAAAGCTTTCATTTTTTGTTTGACAAGTAGCTCAAAATGCCCTGCCATTTTTACTGTAATATTTGATCTTTTTACAACCCTAAATAGTAATTTCGAGTAAATTTATCAAATAATCTGTTAGATATTTGAATTGTCGATGTAGCAGTTTGAAATTATTTATAAAATTAAAAACTGGCTAAATAGAAAATCAAATTAATTTATTTTATATTCTGGTTTAATAATTTAAAATAGTTAAATTTGATATTTAAAGAAAACTACCATTTTGTTTCTAATCTAACTTGTCTCTGAAATTTAAAATACCGTACCTCATTCACAATAAATCTCTGATAATATATTTATATTATATATTTTGTTTAATTTATTTAATTATTATTTATACTAAGCGGATATACAGTGAGGTCGTGAACGCTGAGATGATATTTAGGATAATATTTATTTATTTAGCTATTTACTTATATAAATATGGATATGTATTTATTTATGTATAAGATTATTCAATTCAATTCAATTCCAACCCAAAACCGGTTACGAACTTAAAATCCAAGATTGCCAAATCATTGCATATTTTAATTCAACAGTGATTTTAACTTTATCGACCAACAAATTATATTTTATAAGTATTGTAATACAAATATATATTTAGTTTTAATTTTTCGTTATTTTGTTTAATTCATAAAGCGATTTGCAACGATTGACAAACTCGGATTTCAAGTTCTACCGATCTTGGATCCGAAATTGAAATGAATTGCACTGCATTGCTTCATGATTTTATTATTAAATCGTTTATGAATTAAACTATATTTATAGTCGGTCACTGTTCAAATGAATATATCTGGTATAAATTTGGGACTATTTAATTGCACAATCGGAGTAAATTTATTATCATTTTCTTTATTTTGACTTGAATTGAAAGATTTTACCTCTAATATTAAATCATTATTAAATACATCGAGGTACTTTGATTCGATTACTTTATCATCTTCAATATTTTTATTACTTGAATTTAATTTAAAATCTATAACTTTATAACTATTTGTTTAATCATTTTAAACTGTTTCTAACCAGGAACCATACCCACAAATATACCTTGACTCGAGCGAGGAGACCATTGTACTGATGCAGGAGGACGATCCCCTTAACCCACAAGGCCGCGCCACCCCAAATTCAACCCCAACCAGAAGTGTGAAGAACAACCAACGCGCCAGTGTATTTAAATTATACTCAGAAACAGAAGATTATGAACCCGAGAAGGAACAAACCAAAGAACTGCGACCCCCGCCACCCATAATCATACCAGCAGCATAAAAAAATTCGCCAACAATGACTACCATATCAAATACACCAACAATAATACTAACATATACATACCAAAAGAGACAGATAGAAAAAAACTAATACAAGAATTGAACCAGGACAATGACTTCCAGTACTGCACATACTTTAACACACAGACTAAAACACATGAATTCTTGCTAAGAGGCCTCGATTCTGCCCCAGAACCAGCTGAGCTGCTAGAAGAGCTACGCAGACTTGGTGTTGAAGCCATCAAGACCTTCCGCATCCGCAATACCAAACGCCCTCTTTACCTAATCACAACAAGCAACTTATACACAGTCAAACACCTAAGCACCAACTCTGTCACAAAATACATATTCTACATCAAGGTAGAGTGGGAGCGACACATAAATAATAAAACAATCATTCAATGCCATCGCTGCCAACAGTGGGGCCATGCTACAGCTAACTGTAGACTCCGCCGAAAGTGTTTTAAATGTGCACAGGGACACCTGACCGAAACGTGCGTCAAATCAAGAGAAACTCCAGCGACTTGTGAAAATTGTGCAGGTCCCGCCTACCTCCTCAAACTAAGTCAAATAGAAGCCAACAAGCCCAATAAACCTAACCCACCTCCCATATATACCGAGTCTCCAACTCCCAGAAATCACTGGAAAAACCAAACCATCCTAAAAACCCTCCCGTAAAAAATTGATTTTTTCCTCCTCCCTATCCCTAAACAATTTCTACTCAAGCCCCAACAACAACAACAACAACAACAAAAACTACAGCAACAACAAGAAACACCACAACACTTACTTGGCATTACAGAATTGTTTGCCGCGATGGCTTAATTAAATGCCACGATTAATTTAAAAAACATGCTGGCAGCCATAAAAGACCTGAATAAGCCACTGGCAATAGCCAACTCCAGCAATGAACACTTAACAATATTTTTAAGTTTCGCCCAAAATGTACACACATACAACATTTAAACACAAAACAACATTAAACATCTGTTCATGGAAGGCTAATGGAGTTATGGGTAAGGTAGGTGATATTACACATTTTCTCCAAATACATAAAATACACGTCTATCTTATTAATGAAACAAAACTTATTGCCTCACACAAATTTTAAATACACAATCTACAGAGCTGACCGACCACACCAGAGCCCGACCCAGTCGGGAGGAGTTGCCTTCCTAGTTAAACACAACACACCACACACACTAACACCAAACCCTCAAACTACACTCGAAACACTCAACATAACACTCGAAGACAACACAATAATCTACGCTGCCTACAACAAACCACTAAACAACATGACACGCGCAGATCTCACCACACTATTACATAAAAACAAAACTCTAGTGATCGGTAATCTAAATTCGTGACACACGGGCTGGGGTTGCCACAAAAACAACACTAATGGCCTCACACTCAAAATATACATAAAAACACACGTCGCAATCATACTCAGCCCTAACACACCCACACATTATCCAGCAAGCGGAAGTACGCCGTCCATAATGGATATCATCAAAAATAAAAACGTCCAAAACATCACTCACCCCATTTCTCTTCCCGAGCTTAACTCAGATCATTATCCCAATCTATTCCACTTAACCAACCGCAACACAGTACATACTAGCAAAACCATCACATCATACAAACACACAAACTGGGTGCTCTTCCGAAAAACACTCGATACGATCATCCCCCTATACAATCACATACACACAACACAAGACATCGACACACAAATAGACCAATTCACAAACGCTATAAATGTAGCAAAACAAAAACACAGGCAAAACATTAAAATCAAACCTCACAAACTTATTCTTCCACCACATATAACACAATTAATTCAACAACGCAACCACACCAGAAGAATATGGCAGAGGACACAGATACAAAACACAGTTAACTTCATTAAACACACAAATTAAACATCAAATCATCTGGATAGTAGGGCTCATGACCAAACTCATATCCTTCCAATTCCCTCCTACACTAACCAAACTAATTTTCTCATACCTCTCAAACCGATACTTCTCTACCAAAATCAATTCCCTACAATCAACCCCTAAGCCCGTTGTAGCAGGAATTCTCCAAGGCAGCGTCCTTGGTCCCAAACTCTATCTACACTCACTCTTTTAACGCACAAATAGCTACAAAACAAACACAAATACACATTAACATCTTAGAACAATACTGGCAAAAGCAGAAAATTAACATAAACACAGCCAAAACCGAAACCATAGTCTTTACACGTAAATTCACAAACAACACAATTCACACACCATTAAAAATACACTCACAAAAAATCACACCCATGAACACAGTCAAATACTTAGGAATACATCTACACAGAACGCTAAAACATGGCCAACACATCAAACATGCAATAATGAAAGCCCACGCCGTCCTGTCCTAACTTTATCCTCTACTCATCAAAATCAGCTCACTTTCCATAAAAAACAAACTTCTCATTTACACCGCAATCATTCGCCCAATCATCACTTACGCAGCCCCAGTCTGGTGTAACGCATCGATCACCTCCAAAATATGTGCCTGCGGCTGGCCACCAGCTCTGATAGATACACTCGAATAACACAACTACACGAAGACACTAATATACCATACATCACAGATTACATACAAGGAACATCACAAAAATTTTACAAAAACACACAATATAATTCAAACACACTTATAAAAAACACTTACCCGTGACAACAACACTACATGTAAACTCAAACACAAGCTACCCTATCAAAACTTACCCTTATTTCTAGAAGGGTTTCATGAGCAAAACACATAACACTAACACGCACAACAACACTGCACTCCACTAACACACACGCACACTACACAACACAAAACAAAACATACTCTCATACACAAAACTGTACATCCATCACCAACAAACATGTAAATATTTTAAATTAGTTAAGTTAGCTTATAAGTTTTAACAAAAATATTGTTTTCAATATATTAAATGGGTTTTCTGGCACCTCCTTTCCCACAAAACACAATCCCAACGCACAATGTACAACAAAAATTTATAACAAATACAATTACACAATGTTCAAGCGCACAACGCAACAACACTCATACACAGGTAAACACTCCCCTTGTGAGTAGGAGCTCTAACAAAACCAACCATGTTGTCCACACATTACTATATAAATATGATTGTAACAAAATATAAGAACAAATAAAGAATATTGAAAATGAATGAATGACACGCGGAAGGACTCCGGTTCGATCCCGGGCGGAAACATTATACTATCTTTCATATATAACTATTGCAAGGCTGATTTAAAGTTACATTATTATCGACATAATTTGTGGTATTTGTAGATGCAGGCGTGGTCACTGGATCAATTGTAGATGTTTTAGGTGGTGGTTCAAGGGTGCCGGTCTAGTTCATTTCCACTACGGTTTCTCCAGTAGAGTCTAGGTTGGAATCTTGGTCGAATTCTTGGAATAAAAGGTCGTTTCTGGAAGCAAGATCTTCTTCGGGCGTGGCCTAAATGAAATTCACCTTTAAGGCCAGATCTATATAAGGAAACCGCCGTTCGAACCGCCTTACTGCTCAGGAAATATCCTCCCTTAGGTCGTCAACAGCTAGGGAAAAATCAGAGGCTTCTCCTCGGACCTCGCCTGAAGAAGATCTTTCACTTCAAGAACCAGACCAGGAATCCGATGTAGACTCCACCGGAGAAACCGTGGTGGAAATGAATGCAGACGTTGCCTCTAAACCACCACCTGAAACATCAATGACTAATATTATAAAGTCTAGCAATCCGCTACCAAACAAAAATCGATGACGCTTTAAATCAAAGCGCATTGCCTGAACCCCCAAAGACCCTACCCCGTTCCCAACTAAATCCCAAAATAAATACACCCGGCTACGACAAGAACCCACCCCATCAACGTGAACAAAGACGACGACGATGATGAAGACATGGACACACAGCCAATCCCATTCCCATCCAAAACACGTCCTCCACCGCCGCTGGTATGCCCGCCAGAAGAAATAATCATGAATTACTTAAAACATATACACCACAAAAGGATACCACATTAAACACACAAACAATAACACAAACCTTTAGATCAAAAACACAGAGACAAACAATAATCGAAGAACTTTGTAACCTTAGTGCGTAAAATATATGAAGTGCCATGATAAAAAAAAAGAATTCTGTTGTCTAGTTACCGTTAAAAAAAAAAAATTATTGATCACGACCGTGACATGTTTTTGTTAGTAAAAAAGAAAAATTAAAAAAGCTTCAAGACCTCCATATATTTATAAGAAAAAACTACCAACTACTCTGCCGGATCTAGGACGTCCGGAATAAAACACGGGCTGGCGCCCATATTAAAAATAATCCTAAATCTCTACTAGCCGATGCCGCACGGGAACAAGCTTCGCCCTGATGTTATTAAGTACCTTTTTTTTGTTATTCTCTAAATATTTGTTATGCTTATGATACAGTAGTTCAAATTATATTTTAAATTAATTAAGTTAGTATTTTTGTTTAATTTGTATTTGGCTCCCAATACCTAGTTAAGAGTGTCCAAAAAAATTTGTAAATAAAAATTGTTATTATTAGAAAATAATTTTGTAATTTCGTCACCCTAATTCTAAGTTAAACCTACCCTGACTCCGACTTGAGAGCTAGTCTAAGCATTTAATTTTGATTCTTCGTGATAAAAATCGTTACATAATTTTGGCGCCCAACGTTCGGCGGTTTAGTATATGATATCTTATTTAGCAACTGGGGTTGACATTAAACAAATTGTGAACTACTGTACATTTTAAGTATATAATAACTATTTTCTATGCTACATTTACCGACTAAAATATTTTGCAGCTTTTCTTAATATTTTATTTTTATCTGTAGAGCGTACTCTTTCGCGTAAAGTCACCTTTGTGTAATAATTCTATCGAATATGTCGCAACATTACGGTTTGAAACGGGATGAATTGATGTATGAACTGAAAATTCGGGGAGAAAATCGAGTAGATTTTACGATCCGACAAGCTACTCAGCTTCCTGACGCTTATCGTAGCGATAGCCAATTTGTTAAGTTGACACTTAACCAAACCAGTGAACTGTCCTTTTGTAAATCCAAACTCATCCAATTAACTTCTATGGTTTCTGATTTTAATGAAACGGACACCAGTATAGAATTCACCGAACTTACGAATCGAATCAGTCATCTTTTGCGACGTAGTTACCGTATTACTGACGCCAAATACCAAAGTGACGTAGATTCTTTGATTGAAGCTGTAGAAACTTTAGACGATGCTTTAGAGAATAAATATCGCAATAATTTTCGGATCTCCACTTCTTCTTCAGTTGTCACTCAAATGCAGTCTGGTAGTATTTCTATCCCTAAACTGATTCCGGTTCATCAATGGAAATTTACTTTCAACGGTCGTTCGTCGGTTATTGAATTTCTGGAAAGATTGGAAGAACTTTGTCTGTCCCGTAACGCCACTAAGTTAGATTTATTCAATTCTGCTAGTGATTTGTTCACGGATGCCGCCCTTTTATGGTATCGGGCCAATAAAATAAATTTCAAGGACTGGGATCAACTGGTGGATAAATTAAAAGAACAATATCATCCCATTGACCATGACCATCGATTATGGCAAGAGATTTTACATCGTAAACAGAAACCTTCAGAGCATCCTTCAGAATTTATTGCTGCTATGCAGCTCATGTTTTCGCGATTATCGCTAAAAGTACCAGAGGACCAACAACTTTTTACGATTCGCTACAACCTCTATCAATATTACGCGCAACATGTTGCTGCTTTGGATATAATTTCCATTGCTGATCTCAATCGACTCTGCCAGCGCTTGGAATTAGCCAAGGGAACTTCTCTGTTTAGTACGGATTATAAACCCAATGTGCCGCAACGTTCATGTAGGTTTACTTCGCCATCTCGCCAGCATGTCTCTTTCGCTGTTGGCTCTGCTTGTTGGAATTGTCGAAAGACTGGACATTTGGCCTCCAATTGCCAATCTCCTAAAACGCGTTATTGTTTTCGTTGTGGTAAAGCTGATTTTACTGTTCGTACGTGTCCTAAATGTGGTTTTAATTCGGAAAACGAATTGCGCGATCAGTAAAGAATCGGTACTGCTATCGTTATCGACCCACACCGATTCAACGAGATAGCCTAGAGTTTAAGTCGTGGCTAACATACATCGCTTCTTTTATGTCTGGCAGTACGGTTAATTACACATTATCATCACGCGAATATGATCCTCGACCTTATTTAACCATATCAATATGCAAAGTTACTTTTACGGCATTAGTTGATTCGGGTTCTTCGCATACTTTAATGGCTTCTCGAGTTTTGCCCAAACTTCAAAATCTTCCGATTACTTTTAGTTCTGCTTCCAACACCGACTACATTACCACTGCTGATGGTAATTCATGTCGTATTCAAAAGATAGGATTAGTCCCATTTTTCGTCGAAGGGAAAACTGAATTCGTAGAAACCTTTTTCGTTCCTTCTCTTGCAATTGACGTGATTCTTGGAGTTGACTTTCTCACCAAATTTAACATCATTCTGGATCTTGTCACTAAAACTTTTTATTTTAACTCGCCTCAAGTGGCATGTGCTATAATTGACAAGAATCATTTAAAACCCATAGAAGGTCACCAGCTAAATAAACTTACGGATGATTATTTCAATCAAACTGCGGGTAAACTGGGTAGAACCCACATGGTTCAACACAATATTGATACTGGTGACGCACAGCCAATTAAACAACGTCATTATCCTACTTCACCAAATATCGAAAAATTTATTAATACCGAATTAGATCGACTGCTCGAGTTGGGTATTATTGAACCTTCGTATAGCGCGTGGAGTTCTCCAATAGTTGTTGTGAAAAAACATACTGGAGAGTATCGTCTTTGCATCGATTTTAGAAAAGTTAACAACGTTACGAAAAAGGATGCATATCCTTTACCGTATATTTCATCTATTCTTGATCGCCTTGGAGGATCAAATTATTTATCCTCTCTCGATTTAGAATCTGCCTATCACCAAATCTTTCTTGATTCTTGTAGCAGAGAACGTACAGCTTTTACTGTACCGGGTCGTGGACTTTTTCAGTTCGTCACTATGCCATTTGGATTATGTGGAGCCCCTGCTACCATGCAACGATTAGTTGATCAGATTTTCGGTGAAAAATTAAAGAAACATGTATTTGTATATTTAGATGACATCGTCATTGCCACTTCCAATTTCCAAACCCACTTGCAGATTTTACAGCAAGTATTCGAGCGATTAAAATCTGCAAATTTAACCTTAAATAAAAAAAAGTGTTTCTTTGCGCGTAACGAACTTAAGTATCTTGGATACATTGTCGATTCGCGAGGGTTACGCGTTGATCCGGATAAGGTAAGCGCTATTGAATCTTTTCCAGTGCCGAAATGTCCGAAATATGTAAGGCGCTTTGTCGGCATGGCATCATGGTACCGTCGTTTTATAAGTAAATTTTCGGAAAGAGTAGCCCCGCTTACTTTACTAACACGAAAAAATGCTAAATTTAAGTGGTCTGTAGATACCGATATAGCTTTTAATGATCTAAAAAAATGTCTCGCGACGGCCCCAGTGATTACTTATCCCGATTTCTCCCGACCTTTTTGTATTCAGTGTGACGGTAGTGGAGTGGCTTTAGGTGCTGTTCTTACTCAAAAATTTGATGATGGCGAACACGTAATTGCCTACGCTAGTCGTATGCTTAACGCTCATGAACGAAACTATGATCCTTCTGAACTAGAGATTTCTGCCATGCTGTGGGCGATTGATAAATTCCGTTGTTATGTCGAAGCTTCGAAATTTTCCGTGATAACAGATCACCAGGCTCTGCTCTGGTTAAACAATTTAAAAGAACCAAGGGGTAAAATTTCTCGCTGGGCCTTAAGATTGCAGCAATATGATTATGAAGTTATTCACCGCAAAGGCAAAGAACATGTCGTTCCGGATGCTTTATCTAGGGCCGTTGCCGCCATACTATTGAAAAATGAAGATAAAGACGCCGAATATGTCACGAAATTCAACGACGTTCAAAGTAACCCTAATAACAACCGAAACTGGAAAATACTCGACGACAAATTGTATAAACGCTGCCAACTGATTAATACCGATTCTCCAGATGAAAGCCCTTGGAAGCTCTTTATTCCTACTTCAGTGCGAGCCACTATATTGCGAGAGAATCATGATGTACCAACTGCCGGACACTTAGGCATATATGAAACAAAATGTCGAATCGCTGCCGATTACACTTGGCCAAATATATTCAAAGACATCGTACATTACGTACGAACTTGTGAAATCTGCCAAGCACAAAAGGTAGAAAATCGACCACCACCGGGATTCCTTGGGGAACGCGCAGTTTCTCGTCCCTGGCAATATGTTTGCTCTGATCTAATGGGCCCGTTTCCTCTTTCGAAGTCGCGTAATCGTTTCGAATTAGTTGTGTCTGACATGTTTACAAAATATACATTATTTTTTCCAATTCGCATCGCTGATAGTAAAACCATCTGCCGCCTCATTGAAAATGAAGTTCTCCTTACGTTTGGCATACCAGAATACTTTGTTTGCGACAACGTACGTCAATACATTAGTCGCGAGTTCAAAGAATTGATGTCTTCTTATTCCATTAAATTACAACTCAACGCCAATTTCCATCCTTCGGCGAATCCTACTGAGAGATCTAACAGGGTTATAAAACCTATGATTTCGTCTTTCGTTAAAGAAGATCAGCGTGACTGGGATATTCACCTACCGAAATTAAATTTTGCATTACGTACCGCAATTCACGAAACTACAGGTTATACTCCTGCTTTTCTTAATTTTGGTCGAGAATGAATTGTTAATAATTCCGCCACACCTAATAGGGGGATGTACCGTTAGAGATTGATGCTCGTCATGATTTTGCACATCGTCTGGTTAGGCTACAAAACTTACAACGTCTTGTACGCCAGCGAATCGACGCTTCTGCTGCTAAGAATAGCGCTCATTACAATCTTCGTCGCCGGCCTCCACTTACCTAAGGTGTAGGAGAAACTACTACCCTATCGAATGCCGGAAACTATTATTCTGCTAAACTGGCTCCGAAATTTGTAAAATGCAAAATTCTTAATTGTCTTTCGGATACGCGTTATGAGCTTTCGGACATGAATGGCCGCTCTGTAGGAGTGTGGCATATCGAAATGATGAAACCGTTCTTTTCTCGTTAATTACTGTTGAATTATTTTACTAGATTATATTTTGCTTTAGTAGTAATTTTGTTTTGTTGCAACTTAATATTTTTTTTTTTTTTGGTGGGGGCGATGATAATGTAACCTTAGTGCGTAAAATATATGAAGTGCCATGATTAAAAAAAAAAAAGAATTCTGTTGTCTAGTTACCGTTAAAAAAAATAATTATTGATCACGACCGTGACATGTTTTTGTTAGTAAAAAAGAAAAATTAAAAAAGCTTCAAGACCTCCATATATTTAAAAGAAAAAACTACCAACTACTCTGCCGGATTTAGGACGTCCGGAATAAAACCCGGGCTGGCGCCCATATTAAAAATAATCCTAAATCTCTACTAGCCGATGCCGCACGGGAACAAGCTTCGCCCTGATGTTATTAAGTACCTTTTTTTTGTTATTCTCTAAATTTTTGTTATGCTTATGATACAGTAGTTCAAATTATATTTTAAATTAATTAAGTTAGTTTTTTTTTGTTTAATTTGTATTTGGCTCCCAATGCCTAGTTAGGAGTGTCCAAAAAAAATTGTAAATAAAAATTGTTATTATTAGAAAATAATTTTGTAATTTCGTCACCCTAATTCTAAGTTTAACCTACCCCGACTCCGACTTGAGAGCTAGTCTAAGCATTTAATTTTGATTCTTCGCGATAAAAATCGTTACAACTTAATAATACAGACAATATCAAATACTATACAAACTATGACAGTACAACAAAATACATTTTTTTGCGTTTTGTACTTCGTGGCCTCGAGTGCCCATCCGACAACACCCAGGACATTACCACAGCATTAAATAACAAATACCAACTGAGGACCCAAAAAGTCTTCCTCATACGAAACATCTTCCGTCCCATATACCTACTAACCACGTCCAGCGATTTAACTCTAACCCACCTTAATTCTCACTGCACATTCCTTTGCCATACGAAGATAACCAGGGTGAGACAGCAAATCAAAATAAGGATTATCCAATGCCACCAGTGACGACAGGCAACAGCGAATTGCCGAATGCCCTTACATTGTCTGAAATGTGCCGAGTCCCACTACACACAATTACTGCACTAATTAACCCTACGTTCCCGCAAAATGCTACAATTGTACTGGAGAACACTGGGTGAATTCTACAGAATGTCTAGTGAACAAATAAAAACTAAATGCGTTTGACACACAAAAGAACATCCGAAGAACCAACGCCAACATACAATCTATCAAACATACATCAAAATTCACCCCTATCCCTTACTCCAAAGTAATAAATGGAAAACCCCACCCATGCGAAACCCACCCTCTTCCAACAGTAAAAACAACATGAACTGCCAATCCCTCCCCAAACCACAAAAGTTCATCCTAGTTACCACTACACAAACAACCACTCCCTTCCCTCAACGTAACCCCCTACCTAATATAAATACAAATTCTGACAAACACACAAACAGTCTTTTCTTAGAACTAAGCAAACTAAACTAAAAAGTTACACTGAAAAACATAATACAAGCCATGAAGGACCACCACTTCCATGGAATTCGCAGCCACCATCGATTCATATGACATCATCAAGAATAAGAAAATGCAGACGCACCAGCCAACTAACACACAATCCATCTCCATCTGCTCCTGGAACGCGAATGGTACACTGGATAAGGTAGGGGAGCTCGCGCTCTTCATTCATAATCATAACATAGACATCATGCCACTTAAAGAAACACATCTATCACCTCATCACACCCTGCGACTACGACAATTTATAGTACATACACATAAAACAATCTAAACACACATACCTCAATACTAAGCAACCCCTTTCACAAAGAGCAGATGCACAAATTCCTTATCACTCCTACCGAACTAATAAGAACCTCTCTCGGAAAGCCATCGTCCAACTGCATTACCTGGTAAACGCAATCCTTATTCTCCATCACTACTCCTCCTCCTGGAAGACAGTCATGGTCCATATTATCCCTGAATCCAATAAATTTAATTAGGAATGCAGAATTGTGACAGACATAGCCATTCATATCAACAAAGATAATGTGACTGCTATGACCCTGTTACACATAAAAAAAGCATTCTATACAGTATGGATAACAGGGCTAATTCATAAACTAATCAAACATAACCTACCCTCATGCCTAATCAAACTCGTACACTCCTACCTCACCAACAGATTCTTTAGAGTCAAAATCAATGACACCCTCTAGAATCCCAGACCGATCGTGGCTGGTATACCGCAAGGCAGTGAACTTGGCCCTAAATTCTTCAACCTCTACCTCAGCGATTTCCTAAAACACGTACCGCATTATATGATAATAATAATAATTAAGCGTAGGGCTCCGTTATAGGCCACAGGGACCTCTTCGGAGTGTGTTGTGTCAGTGTAGTGCAGTGTACGTATCAGAAGTGTTGTGTTGTGTCTTTTGTATGCCACAGGCATTGGAGCTGCAATTGGACCCTAGTTCTACTAGTCACATGACGTAAACTAAACCTACTGGTGCAGTTTACACGAGAGGTGACGTTTCGATTCAGAGCCTAGCGATTGCATTATATGCTGACGACACTGCCATCGAATAGCTACAGATCTACATCCAGCCAGGTGTGGCGCCCCATACACTACAACACTACCACTCCAGAGCTTTCAAAACTAGTTCTTGTGCCTTGCTGCACAGACTTCAAGATAAATTCGCTTCACAGACCTTCATCTACTCACCAACATGCCATACATCAATGACTGCATCACCCAATAAACACAAATAATTTTCACACAAACTACTACCAACCCCAACCCACTCATACAAAACATTACCCACACCAAATCTCACAACGTTCCCTGCCAATCTTTAACGAGCGCCCAGCAGAGCAAATCACCTAACAACAGCACAATAATCATACCTCATCTCATACACATACACACAACATACAAACCCTACAAAAACAAAATATAACCAGAAAATAAAAAAACAACATATCTAATATGCAGGTCCCTCATGCATATATAACCAGCCACCAAACAAAGAGCAACAGCCAACCTACACTCAACAATCAAAACAACTGCACAAAACTTTACACATATCATGCACATCTAATACACATTATAACAACCATCACCACAACCTGATGTTTTTAATTAGTTAAAGGGTAGATATAGGTTTTACAAAAAAATGATTTTCATTTGCAAATAAATGGGTCTTTTATTTCCTCCTTTTATTATGTATTTCATACATATCTCATTGTTAAACTCCTTGGTCAGTAGGATTTCTGCCAAAACACGTCATGCGTTCCAAATAGATTAAAATAATCTGTAACAAAATTATAGTGATAAAGAGAAATTTGAAATGAAATGAATGCTGGCTTTTACCCAGCAAGATCGAGTTCGATTTCTGGTACCATAAATTTTTGATGAACGTACTGTACCAAATTAGAAACAATTAAATTTATATCATTGTATGATAATAGTGTGACCAAATTAAATTTGATCTTCATTGAAACATATATGAGTTTCCGTTGTGTAGTGGTTATCACATCCGCCTAACACGCGGAAGGTCCCCGGTTCGATCCCGGGCGGAAACATTTTTCTATATCTCATATAACTATTGCAGCTGATTAAATGTTGACATGATCATCCCCATTAACAATCAAATACACACTAGACACTACATGGAGTTACAAATAGAGCACTTCACAAACGCAATACACATAGCAAAACGGAAACACAAATTACAATGTTAAAGTGAACACACACAATCATAACTTGCCATCATTCATAACACAATTAATTAAACAACGAAATCACACCAGAAGACTATGGCAGAGGACACACTAAACATAGAAATTAAAACTCAAATAAAAACACACAAAAACAACGCATGGTCCCTAAGACTTTTTGCCTTTAAAATCAATGACATCTGCTTCTGACGGCTGACAAATACACTCAAAAACCCTCACATCAGAATACCAACTCTAACACATAATAACATAACAGTACTTTTGAACAAATACACGTAAAACACACCCCAAACACACCCATACAAAATAAAATCACACAATACACCCTACAATACTTATAAACAAGACATCACCTTGACTCTAAAACGCTGACCAGTCTACTTAGCATCCCATCCAAATTAACCAAAATAATAAAAGCCCTACCCAACCGTGAAGCTCCCGGCCCCGACCAAATAGAAAACTATATCCGAAAACCTGTCAAGAAAATACATTATCCAACTCCACTACATAATAAATTCCATAATGAAACTGCGTTACTTCCCTGCTGCCTGGAAAACTGCTACAGTCTACCCAATCTGAAAACCAAGTAAAGTTCCATCCGCACCCACAAGTTATCACCCCATAAGCCTATTAAACACCATATCAAACTTACCGAAAAGATCATCCTCTCCCGGGTCGACGATATCGACACTGGACTAAAGCTCACACCTGATCACCAGTTTGGCTTCCGAGCCCAGACATTGCACGGTGTAGCAGGTGTGCAGGATTGCAATTGATATCGCGACCCAATTCAATAAAAATTACCTCACGGTCATGACCCTATTGGACATAGAAAAAGCCTTCGACAGGATCTGGACAGTAGGACTCGTTGTCATACATATCTTCTTCCAATTTACGCCCACTTTAAACGAACTTATCTACTCATACCTCTCAAACCGATCCTTTACAAACAAAATTAATAATTCTCTCTCAAACTTTAAACCCACCGTAGCAGGAATTTCACAAGGCAGAGTCCTTGGTCCTAAACTCTTTAACCTGTACCCAAATACACATACAGAATAATATGCAGACGACACAAAAATCTATTCATACTATTTTAATGCCCAAGTAGCCACAAAACAAATACAAATGCACATAAACATACTATAATGCTACTGGAACACATGGAAAATAAACATAAACGCAAACAAAACTGAAACCATAGTCCTTACACGTAAATTCACACACAATAGAATAGTCACACCTGTCGAAATACATAAACAAAAAATTACATCAACAAGCAAAGTAAAATACTTAGGTATACACTTATACAGAACACTATGTCACGTCCAACATATCAAACACGCAATCTCAAAAGCATGATGTGCCGTCAGTCGCAACCTATATCCTCTCCTTGTCAAAAATAGCTAAATAATAATAGTTAAAAATATACTCCTCATATACACATCAATCTTTAGCCCCATCATCATGTGTGCGGCCTCGGTCTGGTGTAACGCACCGGTCACTACCACACTACCACTGCAACGTCTACAAAGTAAATGTCTTCGTCTGTCGACCAGCTCTGGAGGATACACACGCATTACACAAATACACGAATATACTAACATACTACTTACATCCGAGATTACATTCAAAATACATCACAAAAATTTTACAAAAACACACAATTTAATTCAAACACAGTTATAAAGAACATCACACAAATTCGCGATAGCAAATCAACATGTAAACTCAAACTTAAGCTTCCCTACGAAGACTTACCCATATCTCATGAGGAGTTCCATGAGCAGAACACCTAACATTAACACACACTACAACACAATACACAACACAAAACATTTCTCATACACAAACACTGCACCAACCATCATCAATCATCAATTATACATAATGTTTTGTAAAATATATGTAATTTTAAATTAGTTAAGTTAGTTAGTAAGTTATAACAAAAATAATTTTCATTAATTTGTATATTTAAATAGGGTTTTGGTACCTTCTCTCCCACAAATCCCAATTCCAACACACAAATAGAAAATAAAATTTATAACAAACACAATCACAAAATGTTCAAGTGCATAACGCAATTAATGTATTATTAATCAAAATAATAAAGAAAATTGAAAAAAATTAATGAAGATCTTTTGGCAATGCTTATCCGGTATGGTTTAGTAGCTAGGATAGCAGGTTTTAAGCAAGCAGGCTCGGGTTCGATTCCTGGTATCTCAAATATTTGATAAACGTACTATACCAAATTAGACACAATTAAAATAAAATCATTGTATGATAATAGTGTAACCAAATTAAATTTGATCTTCATTGTTATAAGTTTCCGTGGTGTAGTGGTTATCACATCCGCCTCACACGCGGAAGGTCCCCGGTTCGATCCCGAGCGGAAACATAATACTATCTTTCATATATAACTATTGCAAGGCTGATTTAAAGATACATTATTATCGACATAATTTGTGGTATTTGTAGATGCAGGCGTGGTCACTGGATCAATTGTAGATGTTTTAGGTGGTGGTTCAAGGGTGCCGGTCTAGTTCATTTCCACTACGGTTTCTCCAGTAGAGTCTAGGTTGGAATCTTGGTCGAATTCTTGGAATAAAAGGTCGTTTCTGGAAGCAAGATCTTCTTCGGGCGTGGCCTAAATGAAATTCACCTTTAAGGCCAGATCTATATAAGGAAACCGCCGTTCGAACCGCCTTACTGCTCAGGAAATATCCTCCCTTAGGTCGTCAACAGCTAGGGAAAAATCAGAGGCTTCTCCTCGGACCTCGCCTGAAGAAGATCTTTCACTTCAAGAACCAGACCAGGAATCCGATGTAGACTCCACCGGAGAAACCGTGGTGGAAATGAATGCAGACGTTGCCTCTAAACCACCACCTGAAACATCAATGACTAATATTATAAAGTCTAGCAATCCGCTACCAAACAAAAATCGATGACGCTTTAAATCAAAGCGCATTGCCTGAACCCCCAAAGACCCTACCCCGTTCCCAACTAAATCCCAAAATAAATACACCCGGCTACGACAAGAACCCACCCCATCAACGTGAACAAAGACGACGACGATGATGAAGACATGGACACACAGCCAATCCCATTCCCATCCAAAACACGTCCTCCACCGCCGCTGGTATGCCCGCCAGAAGAAATAATCATGAATTACTTAAAACATATACACCACAAAAGGATACCACATTAAACACACAAACAATAACACCAACCTTTAGATCAAAAACACAGAGACAAACAATAATCGAAGAACTTTGTAACCTTAGTGCGTAAAATATATGAAGTGCCATGATAAAAAAAAAGAATTCTGTTGTCTAGTTACCGTTAAAAAAAAAAATTATTGATCACGACCGTGACATGTTTTTGTTAGTAAAAAAGAAAAATTAAAAAAGCTTCAAGACCTCCATATATTTATAAGAAAAAACTACCAACTACTCTGCCGGATCTAGGACGTCCGGAATAAAACACGGGCTGGCGCCCATATTAAAAATAATCCTAAATCTCTACTAGCCGATGCCGCACGGGAACAAGCTTCGCCCTGATGTTATTAAGTACCTTTTTTTTGTTATTCTCTAAATTTTTGTTATGCTTATGATACAGTAGTTCAAATTATATTTTAAATTAATTAAGTTAGTTTTTTTTTGTTTAATTTGTATTTGGCTCCCAATGCCTAGTTAGGAGTGTCCAAAAAAAATTGTAAATAAAAATTGTTATTATTAGAAAATAATTTTGTAATTTCGTCACCCTAATTCTAAGTTTAACCTACCCCGACTCCGACTTGAGAGCTAGTCTAAGCATTTAATTTTGATTCTTCGCGATAAAAATCGTTACAACTTAATAATACAGACAATATCAAATACTATACAAACTATGACAGTACAACAAAATACATTTTTTTGCGTTTTGTACTTCGTGGCCTCGAGTGCCCATCCGACAACACCCAGGACATTACCACAGCATTAAATAACAAATACCAACTGAGGACCCAAAAAGTCTTCCTCATACGAAACATCTTCCGTCCCATATACCTACTAACCACGTCCAGCGATTTAACTCTAACCCACCTTAATTCTCACTGCACATTCCTTTGCCATACGAAGATAACCAGGGTGAGACAGCAAATCAAAATAAGGATTATCCAATGCCACCAGTGACGACAGGCAACAGCGAATTGCCGAATGCCCTTACATTGTCTGAAATGTGCCGAGTCCCACTACACACAATTACTGCACTAATTAACCCTACGTTCCCGCAAAATGCTACAATTGTACTGGAGAACACTGGGTGAATTCTACAGAATGTCTAGTGAACAAATAAAAACTAAATGCGTTTGACACACAAAAGAACATCCGAAGAACCAACGCCAACATACAATCTATCAAACATACACCAAAATTCACCCCTATCCCTTACTCCAAAGTAATAAATGGAAAACCCCACCCATGCGAAACCCACCCTCTTCCAACAGTAAAAACAACATGAACTGCCAATCCCTCCCCAAACCACAAAAGTTCATCCTAGTTACCACTACACAAACAACCACTCCCTTCCCTCAACGTAACCCCCTACCTAATATAAATACAAATTCTGACAAACACACAAACAGTCTTTTCTTAGAACTAAGCAAACTAAACTAAAAAGTTACACTGAAAAACATAATACAAGCCATGAAGGACCACCACTTCCATGGAATTCGCAGCCACCATCGATTCATATGACATCATCAAGAATAAGAAAATGCAGACGCACCAGCCAACTAACACACAATCCATCTCCATCTGCTCCTGGAACGCGAATGGTACACTGGGTAAGGTAGGGGAGCTCGCGCTCTTCATTCATAATCATAACATAGACATCATGCCACTTAAAGAAACACATCTATCACCTCATCACACCCTGCGACTACGACAATTTATAGTACATACACATAAAACAATCTAAACACACATACCTCAATACTAAGCAACCCCTTTCACAAAGAGCAGATGCACAAATTCCTTATCACTCCTACCGAACTAATAAGAACCTCTCTCGGAAAGCCATCGTCCAACTGCATTACCTGGTAAACGCAATCCTTATTCTCCATCACTACTCCTCCTCCTGGAAGACAGTCATGGTCCATATTATCCCTGAATCCAATAAATTTAATTAGGAATGCAGAATTGTGACAGACATAGCCATTCATATCAACAAAGATAATGTGACTGCTATGACCCTGTTACACATAAAAAAGGCATTCTATACAGTATGGATAACAGGGCTAATTCATAAACTAATCAAACATAACCTACCCTCATGCCTAATCAAACTCGTACACTCCTACCTCACCAACAGATTCTTTAGAGTCAAAATCAATGACACCCTCTAGAATCCCAGACCGATCGTGGCTGGTATACCGCAAGGCAGTGAACTTGGCCCTAAATTCTTCAACCTCTACCTCAGCGATTTCCTAAAACACGTACCGCATTATATGATAATAATAATAATTAAGCGTAGGGCTCCGTTATAGGCCACAGGGACCTCTTCGGAGTGTGTTGTGTCAGTGTAGTGCAGTGTACGTATCAGAAGTGTTGTGTTGTGTCTTTTGTATGCCACAGGCATTGGAGCTGCAATTGGACCCTAGTTCTACTAGTCACATGACGTAAACTAAACCTACTGGTGCAGTTTACACGAGAGGTGACGTTTCGATTCAGAGCCTAGCGATTGCATTATATGCTGACGACACTGCCATCGAATAGCTACAGATCTACATCCAGCCAGGTGTGGCGCCCCATACACTACAACACTACCACTCCAGAGCTTTCAAAACTAGTTCTTGTGCCTTGCTGCACAGACTTCAAGATAAATTCGCTTCACAGACCTTCATCTACTCACCAACATGCCATACATCAATGACTGCATCACCCAATAAACACAAATAATTTTCACACAAACTACTACCAACCCCAACCCACTCATACAAAACATTACCCACACCAAATCTCACAACGTTCCCTGCCAATCTTTAACGAGCGCCCAGCAGAGCAAATCACCTAACAACAGCACAATAATCATACCTCATCTCATACACATACACACAACATACAAACCCTACAAAAACAAAATATAACCAGAAAATAAAAAAACAACATATCTAATATGCAGGTCCCTCATGCATATATAACCAGCCACCAAACAAAGAGCAACAGCCAACCTACACTCAACAATCAAAACAACTGCACAAAACTTTACACATATCATGCACATCTAATACACATTATAACAACCATCACCACAACCTGATGTTTTTAATTAGTTAAAGGGTAGATATAGGTTTTACAAAAAAATGATTTTCATTTGCAAATAAATGGGTCTTTTATTTCCTCCTTTTATTATGTATTTCATACATATCTCATTGTTAAACTCCTTGGTCAGTAGGATTTCTGCCAAAACACGTCATGCGTTCCAAATAGATTAAAATAATCTGTAACAAAATTATAGTGATAAAGAGAAATTTGAAATGAAATGAATGCTGGCTTTTACCCAGCAAGATCGAGTTCGATTTCTGGTACCATAAATTTTTGATGAACGTACTGTACCAAATTAGAAACAATTAAATTTATATCATTGTATGATAATAGTGTGACCAAATTAAATTTGATCTTCATTGAAACATATATGAGTTTCCGTTGTGTAGTGGTTATCACATCCGCCTAACACGCGGAAGGTCCCCGGTTCGATCCCGGGCGGAAACATTTTTCTATATCTCATATAACTATTGCAGCTGATTAAATGTTGACATGATCATCCCCATTAACAATCAAATACACACTAGACACTACATGGAGTTACAAATAGAGCACTTCACAAACGCAATACACATAGCAAAACGGAAACACAAATTACAATGTTAAAGTGAACACACACAATCATAACTTGCCATCATTCATAACACAATTAATTAAACAACGAAATCACACCAGAAGACTATGGCAGAGGACACACTAAACATAGAAATTAAAACTCAAATAAAAACACACAAAAACAACGCATGGTCCCTAAGACTTTTTGCCTTTAAAATCAATGACATCTGCTTCTGACGGCTGACAAATACACTCAAAAACCCTCACATCAGAATACCAACTCTAACACATAATAACATAACAGTACTTTTGAACAAATACACGTAAAACACACCCCAAACACACCCATACAAAATAAAATCACACAATACACCCTACAATACTTATAAACAAGACATCACCTTGACTCTAAAACGCTGACCAGTCTACTTAGCATCCCATCCAAATTAACCAAAATAATAAAAGCCCTACCCAACCGTGAAGCTCCCGGCCCCGACCAAATAGAAAACTATATCCGAAAACCTGTCAAGAAAATACATTATCCAACTCCACTACATAATAAATTCCATAATGAAACTGCGTTACTTCCCTGCTGCCTGGAAAACTGCTACAGTCTACCCAATCTGAAAACCAAGTAAAGTTCCATCCGCACCCACAAGTTATCACCCCATAAGCCTATTAAACACCATATCAAACTTACCGAAAAGATCATCCTCTCCCGGGTCGACGATATCGACACTGGACTAAAGCTCACACCTGATCACCAGTTTGGCTTCCGAGCCCAGACATTGCACGGTGTAGCAGGTGTGCAGGATTGCAATTGATATCGCGACCCAATTCAATAAAAATTACCTCACGGTCATGACCCTATTGGACATAGAAAAAGCCTTCGACAGGATCTGGACAGTAGGACTCGTTGTCATACATATCTTCTTCCAATTTACGCCCACTTTAAACGAACTTATCTACTCATACCTCTCAAACCGATCCTTTACAAACAAAATTAATAATTCTTTCTCAAACTTTAAACCCACCGTAGCAGGAATTTCACAAGGCAGAGTCCTTGGTCCTAAACTCTTTAACCTGTACCCAAATACACATACAGAATAATATGCAGACGACACAAAAATCTATTCATACTATTTTAATGCCCAAGTAGCCACAAAACAAATACAAATGCACATAAACATACTATAATGCTACTGGAACACATGGAAAATAAACATAAACGCAAACAAAACTGAAACCATAGTCTTTACACGTAAATTCACACACAATAGAATAGTCACACCTGTCGAAATACATAAACAAAAAATTACATCAACAAGCAAAGTAAAATACTTAGGTATACACTTATACAGAACACTATGTCACGTCCAACATATCAAACACGCAATCTCAAAAGCATGATGTGCCGTCAGTCGCAACCTATATCCTCTCCTTGTCAAAAATAGCTAAATAATAATAGTTAAAAATATACTCCTCATATACACATCAATCTTTAGCCCCATCATCATGTGTGCGGCCTCGGTCTGGTGTAACGCACCGGTCACTACCACACTACCACTGCAACGTCTACAAAGTAAATGTCTTCGTCTGTCGACCAGCTCTGGAGGATACACACGCATTACACAAATACACGAATATACTAACATACTACTTACATCCGAGATTACATTCAAAATACATCACAAAAATTTTACAAAAACACACAATTTAATTCAAACACAGTTATAAAGAACATCACACAAATTCGCGATAGCAAATCAACATGTAAACTCAAACTTAAGCTTCCCTACGAAGACTTACCCATATCTCATGAGGAGTTCCATGAGCAGAACACCTAACATTAACACACACTACAACACAATACACAACACAAAACATTTCTCATACACAAACACTGCACCAACCATCATCAATCATCAATTATACATAATGTTTTGTAAAATATATGTAATTTTAAATTAGTTAAGTTAGTTAGTAAGTTATAACAAAAATAATTTTCATTAATTTGTATATTTAAATAGGGTTTTGGTACCTTCTCTCCCACAAATCCCAATTCCAACACACAAATAGAAAATAAAATTTATAACAAACACAATCACAAAATGTTCAAGTGCATAACGCAATTAATGTATTATTAATCAAAATAATAAAGAAAATTGAAAAAAATTAATGAAGATCTTTTGGCAATGCTTATCCGGTATGGTTTAGTAGCTAGGATAGCAGGTTTTAAGCAAGCAGGCTCGGGTTCGATTCCTGGTATCTCAAATATTTGATAAACGTACTATACCAAATTAGACACAATTAAAATAAAATCATTGTATGATAATAGTGTAACCAAATTAAATTTGATCTTCATTGTTATAAGTTTCCGTGGTGTAGTGGTTATCACATCCGCCTCACACGCGGAAGGTCCCCGGTTCGATCCCGAGCGGAAACATAATACTATCTTTCATATATAACTATTGCAAGGCTGATTTAAAGATACATTATTATCGACATAATTTGTGGTATTTGTAGATGCAGGCGTGGTCACTGGATCAATTGTAGATGTTTTAGGTGGTGGTTCAAGGGTGCCGGTCTAGTTCATTTCCACTACGGTTTCTCCAGTAGAGTCTAGGTTGGAATCTTGGTCGAATTCTTGGAATAAAAGGTCGTTTCTGGAAGCAAGATCTTCTTCGGGCGTGGCCTAAATGAAATTCACCTTTAAGGCCAGATCTATATAAGGAAACCGCCGTTCGAACCGCCTTACTGCTCAGGAAATATCCTCCCTTAGGTCGTCAACAGCTAGGGAAAAATCAGAGGCTTCTCCTCGGACCTCGCCTGAAGAAGATCTTTCACTTCAAGAACCAGACCAGGAATCCGATGTAGACTCCACCGGAGAAACCGTGGTGGAAATGAATGCAGACGTTGCCTCTAAACCACCACCTGAAACATCAATGACTAATATTATAAAGTCTAGCAATCCGCTACCAAACAAAAATCGATGACGCTTTAAATCAAAGCGCATTGCCTGAACCCCCAAAGACCCTACCCCGTTCCCAACTAAATCCCAAAATAAATACACCCGGCTACGACAAGAACCCACCCCATCAACGTGAACAAAGACGACGACGATGATGAAGACATGGACACACAGCCAATCCCATTCCCATCCAAAACACGTCCTCCACCGCCGCTGGTATGCCCGCCAGAAGAAATAATCATGAATTACTTAAAACATATACACCACAAAAGGATACCACATTAAACACACAAACAATAACACCAACCTTTAGATCAAAAACACAGAGACAAACAATAATCGAAGAACTTTGTAACCTTAGTGCGTAAAATATATGAAGTGCCATGATAAAAAAAAAGAATTCTGTTGTCTAGTTACCGTTAAAAAAAAAAAATTATTGATCACGACCGTGACATGTTTTTGTTAGTAAAAAAGAAAAATTAAAAAAGCTTCAAGACCTCCATATATTTATAAGAAAAAACTACCAACTACTCTGCCGGATCTAGGACGTCCGGAATAAAACACGGGCTGGCGCCCATATTAAAAATAATCCTAAATCTCTACTAGCCGATGCCGCACGGGAACAAGCTTCGCCCTGATGTTATTAAGTACCTTTTTTTTGTTATTCTCTAAATTTTTGTTATGCTTATGATACAGTAGTTCAAATTATATTTTAAATTAATTAAGTTAGTTTTTTTTTGTTTAATTTGTATTTGGCTCCCAATGCCTAGTTAGGAGTGTCCAAAAAAAATTGTAAATAAAAATTGTTATTATTAGAAAATAATTTTGTAATTTCGTCACCCTAATTCTAAGTTTAACCTACCCCGACTCCGACTTGAGAGCTAGTCTAAGCATTTAATTTTGATTCTTCGCGATAAAAATCGTTACAACTTAATAATACAGACAATATCAAATACTATACAAACTATGACAGTACAACAAAATACATTTTTTTGCGTTTTGTACTTCGTGGCCTCGAGTGCCCATCCGACAACACCCAGGACATTACCACAGCATTAAATAACAAATACCAACTGAGGACCCAAAAAGTCTTCCTCATACGAAACATCTTCCGTCCCATATACCTACTAACCACGTCCAGCGATTTAACTCTAACCCACCTTAATTCTCACTGCACATTCCTTTGCCATACGAAGATAACCAGGGTGAGACAGCAAATCAAAATAAGGATTATCCAATGCCACCAGTGACGACAGGCAACAGCGAATTGCCGAATGCCCTTACATTGTCTGAAATGTGCCGAGTCCCACTACACACAATTACTGCACTAATTAACCCTACGTTCCCGCAAAATGCTACAATTGTACTGGAGAACACTGGGTGAATTCTACAGAATGTCTAGTGAACAAATAAAAACTAAATGCGTTTGACACACAAAAGAACATCCGAAGAACCAACGCCAACATACAATCTATCAAACATACACCAAAATTCACCCCTATCCCTTACTCCAAAGTAATAAATGGAAAACCCCACCCATGCGAAACCCACCCTCTTCCAACAGTAAAAACAACATGAACTGCCAATCCCTCCCCAAACCACAAAAGTTCATCCTAGTTACCACTACACAAACAACCACTCCCTTCCCTCAACGTAACCCCCTACCTAATATAAATACAAATTCTGACAAACACACAAACAGTCTTTTCTTAGAACTAAGCAAACTAAACTAAAAAGTTACACTGAAAAACATAATACAAGCCATGAAGGACCACCACTTCCATGGAATTCGCAGCCACCATCGATTCATATGACATCATCAAGAATAAGAAATTGCAGACGCACCAGCCAACTAACACACAATCCATCTCCATCTGCTCCTGGAACGCGAATGGTACACTGGGTAAGGTAGGGGAGCTCGCGCTCTTCATTCATAATCATAACATAGACATCATGCCACTTAAAGAAACACATCTATCACCTCATCACACCCTGCGACTACGACAATTTATAGTACATACACATAAAACAATCTAAACACACATACCTCAATACTAAGCAACCCCTTTCACAAAGAGCAGATGCACAAATTCCTTATCACTCCTACCGAACTAATAAGAACCTCTCTCGGAAAGCCATCGTCCAACTGCATTACCTGGTAAACGCAATCCTTATTCTCCATCACTACTCCTCCTCCTGGAAGACAGTCATGGTCCATATTATCCCTGAATCCAATAAATTTAATTAGGAATGCAGAATTGTGACAGACATAGCCATTCATATCAACAAAGATAATGTGACTGCTATGACCCTGTTACACATAAAAAAAGCATTCTATACAGTATGGATAACAGGGCTAATTCATAAACTAATCAAACATAACCTACCCTCATGCCTAATCAAACTCGTACACTCCTACCTCACCAACAGATTCTTTAGAGTCAAAATCAATGACACCCTCTAGAATCCCAGACCGATCGTGGCTGGTATACCGCAAGGCAGTGAACTTGGCCCTAAATTCTTCAACCTCTACCTCAGCGATTTCCTAAAACACGTACCGCATTATATGATAATAATAATAATTAAGCGTAGGGCTCCGTTATAGGCCACAGGGACCTCTTCGGAGTGTGTTGTGTCAGTGTAGTGCAGTGTACGTATCAGAAGTGTTGTGTTGTGTCTTTTGTATGCCACAGGCATTGGAGCTGCAATTGGACCCTAGTTCTACTAGTCACATGACGTAAACTAAACCTACTGGTGCAGTTTACACGAGAGGTGACGTTTCGATTCAGAGCCTAGCGATTGCATTATATGCTGACGACACTGCCATCGAATAGCTACAGATCTACATCCAGCCAGGTGTGGCGCCCCATACACTACAACACTACCACTCCAGAGCTTTCAAAACTAGTTCTTGTGCCTTGCTGCACAGACTTCAAGATAAATTCGCTTCACAGACCTTCATCTACTCACCAACATGCCATACATCAATGACTGCATCACCCAATAAACACAAATAATTTTCACACAAACTACTACCAACCCCAACCCACTCATACAAAACATTACCCACACCAAATCTCACAACGTTCCCTGCCAATCTTTAACGAGCGCCCAGCAGAGCAAATCACCTAACAACAGCACAATAATCATACCTCATCTCATACACATACACACAACATACAAACCCTACAAAAACAAAATATAACCAGAAAATAAAAAAACAACATATCTAATATGCAGGTCCCTCATGCATATATAACCAGCCACCAAACAAAGAGCAACAGCCAACCTACACTCAACAATCAAAACAACTGCACAAAACTTTACACATATCATGCACATCTAATACACATTATAACAACCATCACCACAACCTGATGTTTTTAATTAGTTAAAGGGTAGATATAGGTTTTACAAAAAAATGATTTTCATTTGCAAATAAATGGGTCTTTTATTTCCTCCTTTTATTATGTATTTCATACATATCTCATTGTTAAACTCCTTGGTCAGTAGGATTTCTGCCAAAACACGTCATGCGTTCCAAATAGATTAAAATAATCTGTAACAAAATTATAGTGATAAAGAGAAATTTGAAATGAAATGAATGCTGGCTTTTACCCAGCAAGATCGAGTTCGATTTCTGGTACCATAAATTTTTGATGAACGTACTGTACCAAATTAGAAACAATTAAATTTATATCATTGTATGATAATAGTGTGACCAAATTAAATTTGATCTTCATTGAAACATATATGAGTTTCCGTTGTGTAGTGGTTATCACATCCGCCTAACACGCGGAAGGTCCCCGGTTCGATCCCGGGCGGAAACATTTTTCTATATCTCATATAACTATTGCAGCTGATTAAATGTTGACATGATCATCCCCATTAACAATCAAATACACACTAGACACTACATGGAGTTACAAATAGAGCACTTCACAAACGCAATACACATAGCAAAACGGAAACACAAATTACAATGTTAAAGTGAACACACACAATCATAACTTGCCATCATTCATAACACAATTAATTAAACAACGAAATCACACCAGAAGACTATGGCAGAGGACACACTAAACATAGAAATTAAAACTCAAATAAAAACACACAAAAACAACGCATGGTCCCTAAGACTTTTTGCCTTTAAAATCAATGACATCTGCTTCTGACGGCTGACAAATACACTCAAAAACCCTCACATCAGAATACCAACTCTAACACATAATAACATAACAGTACTTTTGAACAAATACACGTAAAACACACCCCAAACACACCCATACAAAATAAAATCACACAATACACCCTACAATACTTATAAACAAGACATCACCTTGACTCTAAAACGCTGACCAGTCTACTTAGCATCCCATCCAAATTAACCAAAATAATAAAAGCCCTACCCAACCGTGAAGCTCCCGGCCCCGACCAAATAGAAAACTATATCCGAAAACCTGTCAAGAAAATACATTATCCAACTCCACTACATAATAAATTCCATAATGAAACTGCGTTACTTCCCTGCTGCCTGGAAAACTGCTACAGTCTACCCAATCTGAAAACCAAGTAAAGTTCCATCCGCACCCACAAGTTATCACCCCATAAGCCTATTAAACACCATATCAAACTTACCGAAAAGATCATCCTCTCCCGGGTCGACGATATCGACACTGGACTAAAGCTCACACCTGATCACCAGTTTGGCTTCCGAGCCCAGACATTGCACGGTGTAGCAGGTGTGCAGGATTGCAATTGATATCGCGACCCAATTCAATAAAAATTACCTCACGGTCATGACCCTATTGGACATAGAAAAAGCCTTCGACAGGATCTGGACAGTAGGACTCGTTGTCATACATATCTTCTTCCAATTTACGCCCACTTTAAACGAACTTATCTACTCATACCTCTCAAACCGATCCTTTACAAACAAAATTAATAATTCTTTCTCAAACTTTAAACCCACCGTAGCAGGAATTTCACAAGGCAGAGTCCTTGGTCCTAAACTCTTTAACCTGTACCCAAATACACATACAGAATAATATGCAGACGACACAAAAATCTATTCATACTATTTTAATGCCCAAGTAGCCACAAAACAAATACAAATGCACATAAACATACTATAATGCTACTGGAACACATGGAAAATAAACATAAACGCAAACAAAACTGAAACCATAGTCTTTACACGTAAACTCACACACAATAGAATAGTCACACCAGTCGAAATACATAAACAAAAAATTACATCAACAAGCAAAGTAAAATACTTAGGTATACACTTATACAGAACACTATGTCACGTCCAACATATCAAACACGCAATCTCAAAAGCATGATGTGCCGTCAGTCGCAACCTATATCCTCTCCTTGTCAAAAATAGCTAAATAATAATAGTTAAAAATATACTCCTCATATACACATCAATCTTTAGCCCCATCATCATGTGTGCGGCCTCGGTCTGGTGTAACGCACCGGTCACTACCACACTACCACTGCAACGCCTACAAAATAAATGTCTTCGTCTGTCGACCAGCTCTGGAAGATACACACGCATTACAAAAATACACGAATATACTAACATACTACTTACATCCGAGATTACATTCAAAATACATCACAAAAATTTTACAAAAACACACAATTTAATTCAAATACAGTTATAAAGAACATCACACAAATTCGCGATAGCAAATCAACATGTAAACTCAAACTTAAGCTTCCCTACGAAGACTTACCCATATCTCATGAGGAGTTCCATGAGCAGAACACCTAACATTAACTCACACTACAACACAATACACAACACAAAACATTTCTCATACACAAACACTGCACCAACCATCATCAATCATCAATTATACATAATGTTTTGTAAAATATATGTAATTTTAAATTAGTTAAGTTAGTTAGTAAGTTATAACAAAAATAATTTTCATTAATTTGTATATTTAAATAGGGTTTTGGTACCTTCTCTCCCACAAATCCCAATTCCAACACACAAATAGAAAATAAAAATTATAACAAACACAATCACAAAATGTTCAAGTGCATAACGCAATTAATGTATTATTAATCAAAATAATAAAGAAAATTGAAAAAAATTAATGAAGATCTTTTGGCAATGCTTATCCGGTATGGTTTAGTAGCTAGGAAAGCAGGTTTTAAGCAAGCAGGCTCGGGTTCGATTCCTGGTATCTCAAATATTTGATAAACGTACTATACCAAATTAGACACAATTAAAATAAAATCATTGTATGATAATAGTGTAACCAAATTAAATTTGATCTTCATTGTTATAAGTTTCCGTGGTGTAGTGGTTATCACATCCGCCTCACACGCGGAAGGTCCCCGGTTCGATCCCGAGCGGAAACATAATACTATCTTTCATATATAACTATTGCAAGGCTGATTTAAAGATACATTATTATCGACATAATTTGTGGTATTTGTAGATGCAGGCGTGGTCACTGGATCAATTGTAGATGTTTTAGGTGGTGGTTCAAGGGTGCCGGTCTAGTTCATTTCCACTACGGTTTCTCCAGTAGAGTCTAGGTTGGAATCTTGGTCGAATTCTTGGAATAAAAGGTCGTTTCTGGAAGCAAGATCTTCTTCGGGCGTGGCCTAAATGAAATTCACCTTTAAGGCCAGATCTATATAAGGAAACCGCCGTTCGAACCGCCTTACTGCTCAGGAAATATCCTCCCTTAGGTCGTCAACAGCTAGGGAAAAATCAGAGGCTTCTCCTCGGACCTCGCCTGAAGAAGATCTTTCACTTCAAGAACCAGACCAGGAATCCGATGTAGACTCCACCGGAGAAACCGTGGTGGAAATGAATGCAGACGTTGCCTCTAAACCACCACCTGAAACATCAATGACTAATATTATAAAGTCTAGCAATCCGCTACCAAACAAAAATCGATGACGCTTTAAATCAAAGCGCATTGCCTGAACCCCCAAAGACCCTACCCCGTTCCCAACTAAATCCCAAAATAAATACACCCGGCTACGACAAGAACCCACCCCATCAACGTGAACAAAGACGACGACGATGATGAAGACATGGACACACAGCCAATCCCATTCCCATCCAAAACACGTCCTCCACCGCCGCTGGTATGCCCGCCAGAAGAAATAATCATGAATTACTTAAAACATATACACCACAAAAGGATACCACATTAAACACACAAACAATAACACCAACCTTTAGATCAAAAACACAGAGACAAACAATAATCGAAGAACTTTGTAACCTTAGTGCGTAAAATATATGAAGTGCCATGATAAAAAAAAAGAATTCTGTTGTCTAGTTACCGTTAAAAAAAAAAAATTATTGATCACGACCGTGACATGTTTTTGTTAGTAAAAAAGAAAAATTAAAAAAGCTTCAAGACCTCCATATATTTATAAGAAAAAACTACCAACTACTCTGCCGGATCTAGGACGTCCGGAATAAAACACGGGCTGGCGCCCATATTAAAAATAATCCTAAATCTCTACTAGCCGATGCCGCACGGGAACAAGCTTCGCCCTGATGTTATTAAGTACCTTTTTTTTGTTATTCTCTAAATATTTGTTATGCTTATGATACAGTAGTTCAAATTATATTTTAAATTAATTAAGTTAGTATTTTTGTTTAATTTGTATTTGGCTCCCAATGCCTAGTTAAGAGTGTCCAAAAAAATTTGTAAATAAAAATTGTTATTATTAGAAAATAATTTTGTAATTTCGTCACCCTAATTCTAAGTTAAACCTACCCTGACTCCGACTTGAGAGCTAGTCTAAGCATTTAATTTTGATTCTTCGTGATAAAAATCGTTACATAATTTTGGCGCCCAACGTTCGGCGGTTTAGTATATGATATCTTATTTAGCAACTGGGGTTGACATTAAACAAATTTTGAACTACTGTACATTTTAAGTATATAATAACTATTTTCTATGCTACATTTACCGACTAAAATATTTTGCAGCTTTTCTTAATATTTTATTTTTATCTGTAGAGCGTACTCTTTCGCGTAAAGTCACCTTTGTGTAATAATTCTATCGAATATGTCGCAACATTACGGTTTGAAACGGGATGAATTGATGTATGAACTGAAAATTCGGGGAGAAAATCGAGTAGATTTTACGATCCGACAAGCTACTCAGCTTCCTGACGCTTATCGTAGCGATAGCCAATTTGTTAAGTTGACACTTAACCAAACCAGTGAACTGTCCTTTTGTAAATCCAAACTCATCCAATTAACTTCTATGGTTTCTGATTTTAATGAAACGGACACCAGTATAGAATTCACCGAACTTACGAATCGAATCAGTCATCTTTTGCGACGTAGTTACCGTATTACTGACGCCAAATACCAAAGTGACGTAGATTCTTTGATTGAAGCTGTAGAAACTTTAGACGATGCTTTAGAGAATAAATATCGCAATAATTTTCGGATCTCCACTTCTTCTTCAGTTGTCACTCAAATGCAGTCTGGTAGTATTTCTATCCCTAAACTGATTCCGGTTCATCAATGGAAATTTACTTTCAACGGTCGTTCGTCGGTTATTGAATTTCTGGAAAGATTGGAAGAACTTTGTCTGTCCCGTAACGCCACTAAGTTAGATTTATTCAATTCTGCTAGTGATTTGTTCACGGATGCCGCTCTTTTATGGTATCGGGCCAATAAAATAAATTTCAAGGACTGGGATCAACTGGTGGATAAATTAAAAGAACAATATCATCCCATTGACCATGACCATCGATTATGGCAAGAGATTTTACATCGTAAACAGAAACCTTCAGAGCATCCTTCAGAATTTATTGCTGCTATGCAGCTCATGTTTTCGCGATTATCGCTAAAAGTACCAGAGGACCAACAACTTTTTACGATTCGCTACAACCTCTATCAATATTACGCGCAACATGTTGCTGCTTTGGATATAATTTCCATTGCTGATCTCAATCGACTCTGCCAGCGCTTGGAATTAGCCAAGGGAACTTCTCTGTTTAGTACGGATTATAAACCCAATGTGCCGCAACGTTCATGTAGGTTTACTTCGCCATCTCGCCAGCATGTCTCTTTCGCTGTTGGCTCTGCTTGTTGGAATTGTCGAAAGACTGGACATTTGGCCTCCAATTGCCAATCTCCTAAAACGCGTTATTGTTTTCGTTGTGGTAAAGCTGATTTTACTGTTCGTACGTGTCCTAAATGTGGTATTAATTCGGAAAACGAATTGCGCGATCAGTAAAGAATCGGTACTGCTATCGTTATCGACCCACACCGATTCAACGAGATAGCCTAGAGTTTAAGTCGTGGCTAACATACATCGCTTCTTTTATGTCTGGCAGTACGGTTAATTACACATTATCATCACGCGAATATGATCCTCGACCTTATTTAACCATATCAATATGCAAAGTTACTTTTACGGCATTAGTTGATTCGGGTTCTTCGCATACTTTAATGGCTTCTCGAGTTTTGCCCAAACTTCAAAATCTTCCGATTACTTTTAGTTCTGCTTCCAACACCGACTACATTACCACTGCTGATGGTAATTCATGTCGTATTCAAAAGATAGGATTAGTCCCATTTTTCGTCGAAGGGAAAACTGAATTCGTAGAAACCTTTTTCGTTCCTTCTCTTGCAATTGACGTGATTCTTGGAGTTGACTTTCTCACCAAATTTAACATCATTCTGGATCTTGTCACTAAAACTTTTTATTTTAACTCGCCTCAAGTGGCATGTGCTATAATTGACAAGAATCATTTAAAACCCATAGAAGGTCACCAGCTAAATAAACTTACGGATGATTATTTCAATCAAACTGCGGGTAAACTGGGTAGAACCCACATGGTTCAACACAATATTGATACTGGTGACGCACAGCCAATTAAACAACGTCATTATCCTACTTCACCAAATATCGAAAAATTTATTAATACCGAATTAGATCGACTGCTCGAGTTGGGTATTATTGAACCTTCGTATAGCGCGTGGAGTTCTCCAATAGTTGTTGTGAAAAAACATACTGGAGAGTATCGTCTTTGCATCGATTTTAGAAAAGTTAACAACGTTACGAAAAAGGATGCATATCCTTTACCGTATATTTCATCTATTCTTGATCGCCTTGGAGGATCAAATTATTTATCCTCTCTCGATTTAGAATCTGCCTATCACCAAATCTTTCTTGATTCTTGTAGCAGAGAACGTACAGCTTTTACTGTACCGGGTCGTGGACTTTTTCAGTTCGTCACTATGCCATTTGGATTATGTGGAGCCCCTGCTACCATGCAACGATTAGTTGATCAGATTTTCGGTGAAAAATTAAAGAAACATGTATTTGTATATTTAGATGACATCGTCATTGCCACTTCCAATTTCCAAACCCACTTGCAGATTTTACAGCAAGTATTCGAGCGATTAAAATCTGCAAATTTAACCTTAAATAAAAAAAAGTGTTTCTTTGCGCGTAACGAACTTAAGTATCTTGGATACATTGTCGATTCGCGAGGGTTACGCGTTGATCCGGATAAGGTAAGCGCTATTGAATCTTTTCCAGTGCCGAAATGTCCGAAATATGTAAGGCGCTTTGTCGGCATGGCATCATGGTACCGTCGTTTTATAAGTAAATTTTCGGAAAGAGTAGCCCCGCTTACTTTACTAACACGAAAAAATGCTAAATTTAAGTGGTCTGTAGATACCGATATAGCTTTTAATGATCTAAAAAAATGTCTCGCGACGGCCCCAGTGATTACTTATCCCGATTTCTCCCGACCTTTTTGTATTCAGTGTGACGGTAGTGGAGTGGCTTTAGGTGCTGTTCTTACTCAAAAATTTGATGATGGCGAACACGTAATTGCCTACGCTAGTCGTATGCTTAACGCTCATGAACGAAACTATGATCCTTCTGAACTAGAGATTTCTGCCATGCTGTGGGCGATTGATAAATTCCGTTGTTATGTCGAAGCTTCGAAATTTTCCGTGATAACAGATCACCAGGCTCTGCTCTGGTTAAACAATTTAAAAGAACCAAGGGGTAAAATTTCTCGCTGGGCCTTAAGATTGCAGCAATATGATTATGAAGTTATTCACCGCAAAGGCAAAGAACATGTCGTTCCGGATGCTTTATCTAGGGCCGTTGCCGCCATACTATTGAAAAATGAAGATAAAGACGCCGAATATGTCACGAAATTCAACGACGTTCAAAGTAACCCTAATAACAACCGAAACTGGAAAATACTCGACGACAAATTGTATAAACGCTGCCAACTGATTAATACCGATTCTCCAGATGAAAGCCCTTGGAAGCTCTTTATTCCTACTTCAGTGCGAGCCACTATATTGCGAGAGAATCATGATGTACCAACTGCCGGACACTTAGGCATATATAAAACAAAATGTCGAATCGCTGCCGATTACACTTGGCCAAATATATTCAAAGACATCGTACATTACGTACGAACTTGTGAAATCTGCCAAGCACAAAAGGTAGAAAATCGACCACCACCGGGATTCCTTGGGGAACGCGCAGTTTCTCGTCCCTGGCAATATGTTTGCTCTGATCTAATGGGCCCGTTTCCTCTTTCGAAGTCGCGTAATCGTTTCGAATTAGTTGTGTCTGACATGTTTACAAAATATACATTATTTTTTCCAATTCGCATCGCTGATAGTAAAACCATCTGCCGCCTCATTGAAAATGAAGTTCTCCTTACGTTTGGCATACCAGAATACTTTGTTTGCGACAACGTACGTCAATACATTAGTCGCGAGTTCAAAGAATTGATGTCTTCTTATTCCATTAAATTACAACTCAACGCCAATTTCCATCCTTCGGCGAATCCTACTGAGAGATCTAACAGGGTTATAAAACCTATGATTTCGTCTTTCGTTAAAGAAGATCAGCGTGACTGGGATATTCACCTACCGAAATTAAATTTTGCATTACGTACCGCAATTCACGAAACTACAGGTTATACTCCTGCTTTTCTTAATTTTGGTCGAGAATGAATTGTTAATAATTCCGCCACACCTAATAGGGGGATGTACCGTTAGAGATTGATGCTCGTCATGATTTTGCACATCGTCTGGTTAGGCTACAAAACTTACAACGTCTTGTACGCCAGCGAATCGACGCTTCTGCTGCTAAGAATAGCGCTCATTACAATCTTCGTCGCCGGCCTCCACTTACCTAAGGTGTAGGAGAAACTACTACCCTATCGAATGCCGGAAACTATTATTCTGCTAAACTGGCTCCGAAATTTGTAAAATGCAAAATTCTTAATTGTCTTTCGGATACGCGTTATGAGCTTTCGGACATGAATGGCCGCTCTGTAGGAGTGTGGCATATCGAAATGATGAAACCGTTCTTTTCTCGTTAATTACTGTTGAATTATTTTACTAGATTATATTTTGCTTTAGTAGTAATTTTGTTTTGTTGCAACTTAATATTTTTTTTTTTTTTTGGTGGGGGCGATGATAATGTAACCTTAGTGCGTAAAATATATGAAGTGCCATGATTAAAAAAAAAAAGAATTCTGTTGTCTAGTTACCGTTAAAAAAAATTATTATTGATCACGACCGTGACATGTTTTTGTTAGTAAAAAAGAAAAATTAAAAAAGCTTCAAGACCTCCATATATTTAAAAGAAAAAACTACCAACTACTCTGCCGGATTTAGGACGTCCGGAATAAAACCCGGGCTGGCGCCCATATTAAAAATAATCCTAAATCTCTACTAGCCGATGCCGCACGGGAACAAGCTTCGCCCTGATGTTATTAAGTACCTTTTTTTTGTTATTCTCTAAATTTTTGTTATGCTTATGATACAGTAGTTCAAATTATATTTTAAATTAATTAAGTTAGTTTTTTTTTGTTTAATTTGTATTTGGCTCCCAATGCCTAGTTAGGAGTGTCCAAAAAAAATTGTAAATAAAAATTGTTATTATTAGAAAATAATTTTGTAATTTCGTCACCCTAATTCTAAGTTTAACCTACCCCGACTCCGACTTGAGAGCTAGTCTAAGCATTTAATTTTGATTCTTCGCGATAAAAATCGTTACAACTTAATAATACAGACAATATCAAATACTATACAAACTATGACAGTACAACAAAATACATTTTTTTGCGTTTTGTACTTCGTGGCCTCGAGTGCCCATCCGACAACACCCAGGACATTACCACAGCATTAAATAACAAATACCAACTGAGGACCCAAAAAGTCTTCCTCATACGAAACATCTTCCGTCCCATATACCTACTAACCACGTCCAGCGATTTAACTCTAACCCACCTTAATTCTCACTGCACATTCCTTTGCCATACGAAGATAACCAGGGTGAGACAGCAAATCAAAATAAGGATTATCCAATGCCACCAGTGACGACAGGCAACAGCGAATTGCCGAATGCCCTTACATTGTCTGAAATGTGCCGAGTCCCACTACACACAATTACTGCACTAATTAACCCTACGTTCCCGCAAAATGCTACAATTGTACTGGAGAACACTGGGTGAATTCTACAGAATGTCTAGTGAACAAATAAAAACTAAATGCGTTTGACACACAAAAGAACATCCGAAGAACCAACGCCAACATACAATCTATCAAACATACACCAAAATTCACCCCTATCCCTTACTCCAAAGTAATAAATGGAAAACCCCACCCATGCGAAACCCACCCTCTTCCAACAGTAAAAACAACATGAACTGCCAATCCCTCCCCAAACCACAAAAGTTCATCCTAGTTACCACTACACAAACAACCACTCCCTTCCCTCAACGTAACCCCCTACCTAATATAAATACAAATTCTGACAAACACACAAACAGTCTTTTCTTAGAACTAAGCAAACTAAACTAAAAAGTTACACTGAAAAACATAATACAAGCCATGAAGGACCACCACTTCCATGGAATTCGCAGCCACCATCGATTCATATGACATCATCAAGAATAAGAAAATGCAGACGCACCAGCCAACTAACACACAATCCATCTCCATCTGCTCCTGGAACGCGAATGGTACACTGGGTAAGGTAGGGGAGCTCGCGCTCTTCATTCATAATCATAACATAGACATCATGCCACTTAAAGAAACACATCTATCACCTCATCACACCCTGCGACTACGACAATTTATAGTACATACACATAAAACAATCTAAACACACATACCTCAATACTAAGCAACCCCTTTCACAAAGAGCAGATGCACAAATTCCTTATCACTCCTACCGAACTAATAAGAACCTCTCTCGGAAAGCCATCGTCCAACTGCATTACCTGGTAAACGCAATCCTTATTCTCCATCACTACTCCTCCTCCTGGAAGACAGTCATGGTCCATATTATCCCTGAATCCAATAAATTTAATTAGGAATGCAGAATTGTGACAGACATAGCCATTCATATCAACAAAGATAATGTGACTGCTATGACCCTGTTACACATAAAAAAGGCATTCTATACAGTATGGATAACAGGGCTAATTCATAAACTAATCAAACATAACCTACCCTCATGCCTAATCAAACTCGTACACTCCTACCTCACCAACAGATTCTTTAGAGTCAAAATCAATGACACCCTCTAGAATCCCAGACCGATCGTGGCTGGTATACCGCAAGGCAGTGAACTTGGCCCTAAATTCTTCAACCTCTACCTCAGCGATTTCCTAAAACACGTACCGCATTATATGATAATAATAATAATTAAGCGTAGGGCTCCGTTATAGGCCACAGGGACCTCTTCGGAGTGTGTTGTGTCAGTGTAGTGCAGTGTACGTATCAGAAGTGTTGTGTTGTGTCTTTTGTATGCCACAGGCATTGGAGCTGCAATTGGACCCTAGTTCTACTAGTCACATGACGTAAACTAAACCTACTGGTGCAGTTTACACGAGAGGTGACGTTTCGATTCAGAGCCTAGCGATTGCATTATATGCTGACGACACTGCCATCGAATAGCTACAGATCTACATCCAGCCAGGTGTGGCGCCCCATACACTACAACACTACCACTCCAGAGCTTTCAAAACTAGTTCTTGTGCCTTGCTGCACAGACTTCAAGATAAATTCGCTTCACAGACCTTCATCTACTCACCAACATGCCATACATCAATGACTGCATCACCCAATAAACACAAATAATTTTCACACAAACTACTACCAACCCCAACCCACTCATACAAAACATTACCCACACCAAATCTCACAACGTTCCCTGCCAATCTTTAACGAGCGCCCAGCAGAGCAAATCACCTAACAACAGCACAATAATCATACCTCATCTCATACACATACACACAACATACAAACCCTACAAAAACAAAATATAACCAGAAAATAAAAAAACAACATATCTAATATGCAGGTCCCTCATGCATATATAACCAGCCACCAAACAAAGAGCAACAGCCAACCTACACTCAACAATCAAAACAACTGCACAAAACTTTACACATATCATGCACATCTAATACACATTATAACAACCATCACCACAACCTGATGTTTTTAATTAGTTAAAGGGTAGATATAGGTTTTACAAAAAAATGATTTTCATTTGCAAATAAATGGGTCTTTTATTTCCTCCTTTTATTATGTATTTCATACATATCTCATTGTTAAACTCCTTGGTCAGTAGGATTTCTGCCAAAACACGTCATGCGTTCCAAATAGATTAAAATAATCTGTAACAAAATTATAGTGATAAAGAGAAATTTGAAATGAAATGAATGCTGGCTTTTACCCAGCAAGATCGAGTTCGATTTCTGGTACCATAAATTTTTGATGAACGTACTGTACCAAATTAGAAACAATTAAATTTATATCATTGTATGATAATAGTGTGACCAAATTAAATTTGATCTTCATTGAAACATATATGAGTTTCCGTTGTGTAGTGGTTATCACATCCGCCTAACACGCGGAAGGTCCCCGGTTCGATCCCGGGCGGAAACATTTTTCTATATCTCATATAACTATTGCAGCTGATTAAATGTTGACATGATCATCCCCATTAACAATCAAATACACACTAGACACTACATGGAGTTACAAATAGAGCACTTCACAAACGCAATACACATAGCAAAACGGAAACACAAATTACAATGTTAAAGTGAACACACACAATCATAACTTGCCATCATTCATAACACAATTAATTAAACAACGAAATCACACCAGAAGACTATGGCAGAGGACACACTAAACATAGAAATTAAAACTCAAATAAAAACACACAAAAACAACGCATGGTCCCTAAGACTTTTTGCCTTTAAAATCAATGACATCTGCTTCTGACGGCTGACAAATACACTCAAAAACCCTCACATCAGAATACCAACTCTAACACATAATAACATAACAGTACTTTTGAACAAATACACGTAAAACACACCCCAAACACACCCATACAAAATAAAATCACACAATACACCCTACAATACTTATAAACAAGACATCACCTTGACTCTAAAACGCTGACCAGTCTACTTAGCATCCCATCCAAATTAACCAAAATAATAAAAGCCCTACCCAACCGTGAAGCTCCCGGCCCCGACCAAATAGAAAACTATATCCGAAAACCTGTCAAGAAAATACATTATCCAACTCCACTACATAATAAATTCCATAATGAAACTGCGTTACTTCCCTGCTGCCTGGAAAACTGCTACAGTCTACCCAATCTGAAAACCAAGTAAAGTTCCATCCGCACCCACAAGTTATCACCCCATAAGCCTATTAAACACCATATCAAACTTACCGAAAAGATCATCCTCTCCCGGGTCGACGATATCGACACTGGACTAAAGCTCACACCTGATCACCAGTTTGGCTTCCGAGCCCAGACATTGCACGGTGTAGCAGGTGTGCAGGATTGCAATTGATATCGCGACCCAATTCAATAAAAATTACCTCACGGTCATGACCCTATTGGACATAGAAAAAGCCTTCGACAGGATCTGGACAGTAGGACTCGTTGTCATACATATCTTCTTCCAATTTACGCCCACTTTAAACGAACTTATCTACTCATACCTCTCAAACCGATCCTTTACAAACAAAATTAATAATTCTTTCTCAAACTTTAAACCCACCGTAGCAGGAATTTCACAAGGCAGAGTCCTTGGTCCTAAACTCTTTAACCTGTACCCAAATACACATACAGAATAATATGCAGACGACACAAAAATCTATTCATACTATTTTAATGCCCAAGTAGCCACAAAACAAATACAAATGCACATAAACATACTATAATGCTACTGGAACACATGGAAAATAAACATAAACGCAAACAAAACTGAAACCATAGTCTTTACACGTAAACTCACACACAATAGAATAGTCACACCAGTCGAAATACATAAACAAAAAATTACATCAACAAGCAAAGTAAAATACTTAGGTATACACTTATACAGAACACTATGTCACGTCCAACATATCAAACACGCAATCTCAAAAGCATGATGTGCCGTCAGTCGCAACCTATATCCTCTCCTTGTCAAAAATAGCTAAATAATAATAGTTAAAAATATACTCCTCATATACACATCAATCTTTAGCCCCATCATCATGTGTGCGGCCTCGGTCTGGTGTAACGCACCGGTCACTACCACACTACCACTGCAACGCCTACAAAATAAATGTCTTCGTCTGTCGACCAGCTCTGGAAGATACACACGCATTACAAAAATACACGAATATACTAACATACTACTTACATCCGAGATTACATTCAAAATACATCACAAAAATTTTACAAAAACACACAATTTAATTCAAATACAGTTATAAAGAACATCACACAAATTCGCGATAGCAAATCAACATGTAAACTCAAACTTAAGCTTCCCTACGAAGACTTACCCATATCTCATGAGGAGTTCCATGAGCAGAACACCTAACATTAACTCACACTACAACACAATACACAACACAAAACATTTCTCATACACAAACACTGCACCAACCATCATCAATCATCAATTATACATAATGTTTTGTAAAATATATGTAATTTTAAATTAGTTAAGTTAGTTAGTAAGTTATAACAAAAATAATTTTCATTAATTTGTATATTTAAATAGGGTTTTGGTACCTTCTCTCCCACAAATCCCAATTCCAACACACAAATAGAAAATAAAAATTATAACAAACACAATCACAAAATGTTCAAGTGCATAACGCAATTAATGTATTATTAATCAAAATAATAAAGAAAATTGAAAAAAATTAATGAAGATCTTTTGGCAATGCTTATCCGGTATGGTTTAGTAGCTAGGAAAGCAGGTTTTAAGCAAGCAGGCTCGGGTTCGATTCCTGGTATCTCAAATATTTGATAAACGTACTATACCAAATTAGACACAATTAAAATAAAATCATTGTATGATAATAGTGTAACCAAATTAAATTTGATCTTCATTGTTATAAGTTTCCGTGGTGTAGTGGTTATCACATCCGCCTCACACGCGGAAGGTCCCCGGTTCGATCCCGAGCGGAAACATAATACTATCTTTCATATATAACTATTGCAAGGCTGATTTAAAGATACATTATTATCGACATAATTTGTGGTATTTGTAGATGCAGGCGTGGTCACTGGATCAATTGTAGATGTTTTAGGTGGTGGTTCAAGGGTGCCGGTCTAGTTCATTTCCACTACGGTTTCTCCAGTAGAGTCTAGGTTGGAATCTTGGTCGAATTCTTGGAATAAAAGGTCGTTTCTGGAAGCAAGATCTTCTTCGGGCGTGGCCTAAATGAAATTCACCTTTAAGGCCAGATCTATATAAGGAAACCGCCGTTCGAACCGCCTTACTGCTCAGGAAATATCCTCCCTTAGGTCGTCAACAGCTAGGGAAAAATCAGAGGCTTCTCCTCGGACCTCGCCTGAAGAAGATCTTTCACTTCAAGAACCAGACCAGGAATCCGATGTAGACTCCACCGGAGAAACCGTGGTGGAAATGAATGCAGACGTTGCCTCTAAACCACCACCTGAAACATCAATGACTAATATTATAAAGTCTAGCAATCCGCTACCAAACAAAAATCGATGACGCTTTAAATCAAAGCGCATTGCCTGAACCCCCAAAGACCCTACCCCGTTCCCAACTAAATCCCAAAATAAATACACCCGGCTACGACAAGAACCCACCCCATCAACGTGAACAAAGACGACGACGATGATGAAGACATGGACACACAGCCAATCCCATTCCCATCCAAAACACGTCCTCCACCGCCGCTGGTATGCCCGCCAGAAGAAATAATCATGAATTACTTAAAACATATACACCACAAAAGGATACCACATTAAACACACAAACAATAACACCAACCTTTAGATCAAAAACACAGAGACAAACAATAATCGAAGAACTTTGTAACCTTAGTGCGTAAAATATATGAAGTGCCATGATAAAAAAAAAGAATTCTGTTGTCTAGTTACCGTTAAAAAAAAAAAATTATTGATCACGACCGTGACATGTTTTTGTTAGTAAAAAAGAAAAATTAAAAAAGCTTCAAGACCTCCATATATTTATAAGAAAAAACTACCAACTACTCTGCCGGATCTAGGACGTCCGGAATAAAACACGGGCTGGCGCCCATATTAAAAATAATCCTAAATCTCTACTAGCCGATGCCGCACGGGAACAAGCTTCGCCCTGATGTTATTAAGTACCTTTTTTTTGTTATTCTCTAAATATTTGTTATGCTTATGATACAGTAGTTCAAATTATATTTTAAATTAATTAAGTTAGTATTTTTGTTTAATTTGTATTTGGCTCCCAATGCCTAGTTAAGAGTGTCCAAAAAAATTTGTAAATAAAAATTGTTATTATTAGAAAATAATTTTGTAATTTCGTCACCCTAATTCTAAGTTAAACCTACCCTGACTCCGACTTGAGAGCTAGTCTAAGCATTTAATTTTGATTCTTCGTGATAAAAATCGTTACATAATTTTGGCGCCCAACGTTCGGCGGTTTAGTATATGATATCTTATTTAGCAACTGGGGTTGACATTAAACAAATTTTGAACTACTGTACATTTTAAGTATATAATAACTATTTTCTATGCTACATTTACCGACTAAAATATTTTGCAGCTTTTCTTAATATTTTATTTTTATCTGTAGAGCGTACTCTTTCGCGTAAAGTCACCTTTGTGTAATAATTCTATCGAATATGTCGCAACATTACGGTTTGAAACGGGATGAATTGATGTATGAACTGAAAATTCGGGGAGAAAATCGAGTAGATTTTACGATCCGACAAGCTACTCAGCTTCCTGACGCTTATCGTAGCGATAGCCAATTTGTTAAGTTGACACTTAACCAAACCAGTGAACTGTCCTTTTGTAAATCCAAACTCATCCAATTAACTTCTATGGTTTCTGATTTTAATGAAACGGACACCAGTATAGAATTCACCGAACTTACGAATCGAATCAGTCATCTTTTGCGACGTAGTTACCGTATTACTGACGCCAAATACCAAAGTGACGTAGATTCTTTGATTGAAGCTGTAGAAACTTTAGACGATGCTTTAGAGAATAAATATCGCAATAATTTTCGGATCTCCACTTCTTCTTCAGTTGTCACTCAAATGCAGTCTGGTAGTATTTCTATCCCTAAACTGATTCCGGTTCATCAATGGAAATTTACTTTCAACGGTCGTTCGTCGGTTATTGAATTTCTGGAAAGATTGGAAGAACTTTGTCTGTCCCGTAACGCCACTAAGTTAGATTTATTCAATTCTGCTAGTGATTTGTTCACGGATGCCGCCCTTTTATGGTATCGGGCCAATAAAATAAATTTCAAGGACTGGGATCAACTGGTGGATAAATTAAAAGAACAATATCATCCCATTGACCATGACCATCGATTATGGCAAGAGATTTTACATCGTAAACAGAAACCTTCAGAGCATCCTTCAGAATTTATTGCTGCTATGCAGCTCATGTTTTCGCGATTATCGCTAAAAGTACCAGAGGACCAACAACTTTTTACGATTCGCTACAACCTCTATCAATATTACGCGCAACATGTTGCTGCTTTGGATATAATTTCCATTGCTGATCTCAATCGACTCTGCCAGCGCTTGGAATTAGCCAAGGGAACTTCTCTGTTTAGTACGGATTATAAACCCAATGTGCCGCAACGTTCATGTAGGTTTACTTCGCCATCTCGCCAGCATGTCTCTTTCGCTGTTGGCTCTGCTTGTTGGAATTGTCGAAAGACTGGACATTTGGCCTCCAATTGCCAATCTCCTAAAACGCGTTATTGTTTTCGTTGTGGTAAAGCTGATTTTACTGTTCGTACGTGTCCTAAATGTGGTATTAATTCGGAAAACGAATTGCGCGATCAGTAAAGAATCGGTACTGCTATCGTTATCGACCCACACCGATTCAACGAGATAGCCTAGAGTTTAAGTCGTGGCTAACATACATCGCTTCTTTTATGTCTGGCAGTACGGTTAATTACACATTATCATCACGCGAATATGATCCTCGACCTTATTTAACCATATCAATATGCAAAGTTACTTTTACGGCATTAGTTGATTCGGGTTCTTCGCATACTTTAATGGCTTCTCGAGTTTTGCCCAAACTTCAAAATCTTCCGATTACTTTTAGTTCTGCTTCCAACACCGACTACATTACCACTGCTGATGGTAATTCATGTCGTATTCAAAAGATAGGATTAGTCCCATTTTTCGTCGAAGGGAAAACTGAATTCGTAGAAACCTTTTTCGTTCCTTCTCTTGCAATTGACGTGATTCTTGGAGTTGACTTTCTCACCAAATTTAACATCATTCTGGATCTTGTCACTAAAACTTTTTATTTTAACTCGCCTCAAGTGGCATGTGCTATAATTGACAAGAATCATTTAAAACCCATAGAAGGTCACCAGCTAAATAAACTTACGGATGATTATTTCAATCAAACTGCGGGTAAACTGGGTAGAACCCACATGGTTCAACACAATATTGATACTGGTGACGCACAGCCAATTAAACAACGTCATTATCCTACTTCACCAAATATCGAAAGATTTATTAATACCGAATTAGATCGACTGCTCGAGTTGGGTATTATTGAACCTTCGTATAGCGCGTGGAGTTCTCCAATAGTTGTTGTGAAAAAACATACTGGAGAGTATCGTCTTTGCATCGATTTTAGAAAAGTTAACAACGTTACGAAAAAGGATGCATATCCTTTACCGTATATTTCATCTATTCTTGATCGCCTTGGAGGATCAAATTATTTATCCTCTCTCGATTTAGAATCTGCCTATCACCAAATCTTTCTTGATTCTTGTAGCAGAGAACGTACAGCTTTTACTGTACCGGGTCGTGGACTTTTTCAGTTCGTCACTATGCCATTTGGATTATGTGGAGCCCCTGCTACCATGCAACGATTAGTTGATCAGATTTTCGGTGAAAAATTAAAGAAACATGTATTTGTATATTTAGATGACATCGTCATTGCCACTTCCAATTTCCAAACCCACTTGCAGATTTTACAGCAAGTATTCGAGCGATTAAAATCTGCAAATTTAACCTTAAATAAAAAAAAGTGTTTCTTTGTGCGTAACGAACTTAAGTATCTTGGATACATTGTCGATTCGCGAGGGTTACGCGTTGATCCGGATAAGGTAAGCGCTATTGAATCTTTTCCAGTGCCGAAATGTCCGAAATATGTAAGGCGCTTTGTCGGCATGGCATCATGGTACCGTCGTTTTATAAGTAAATTTTCGGAAAGAGTAGCCCCGCTTACTTTACTAACACGAAAAAATGCTAAATTTAAGTGGTCTGTAGATACCGATATAGCTTTTAATGATCTAAAAAAATGTCTCGCGACGGCCCCAGTGATTACTTATACCGATTTCTCCCGACCTTTTTGTATTCAGTGTGACGGTAGTGGAGTGGCTTTAGGTGCTGTTCTTACTCAAAAATTTGATGATGGCGAACACGTAATTGCCTACGCTAGTCGTATGCTTAACGCTCATGAACGAAACTATGATCCTTCTGAACTAGAGATTTCTGCCATGCTGTGGGCGATTGATAAATTCCGTTGTTATGTCGAAGCTTCGAAATTTTCCGTGATAACAGATCACCAGGCTCTGCTCTGGTTAAACAATTTAAAAGAACCAAGGGGTAAAATTTCTCGCTGGGCCTTAAGATTGCAGCAATATGATTATGAAGTTATTCACCGCAAAGGCAAAGAACATGTCGTTCCGGATGCTTTATCTAGGGCCGTTGCCGCCATACTATTGAAAAATGAAGATAAAGACGCCGAATATGTCACGAAATTCAACGACGTTCAAAGTAACCCTAATAACAACCGAAACTGGAAAATACTCGACGACAAATTGTATAAACGCTGCCAACTGATTAATACCGATTCTCCAGATGAAAGCCCTTGGAAGCTCTTTATTCCTACTTCAGTGCGAGCCACTATATTGCGAGAGAATCATGATGTACCAACTGCCGGACACTTAGGCATATATAAAACAAAATGTCGAATCGCTGCCGATTACACTTGGCCAAATATATTCAAAGACATCGTACATTACGTACGAACTTGTGAAATCTGCCAAGCACAAAAGGTAGAAAATCGACCACCACCGGGATTCCTTGGGGAACGCGCAGTTTCTCGTCCCTGGCAATATGTTTGCTCTGATCTAATGGGCCCGTTTCCTCTTTCGAAGTCGCGTAATCGTTTCGAATTAGTTGTGTCTGACATGTTTACAAAATATACATTATTTTTTCCAATTCGCATCGCTGATAGTAAAACCATCTGCCGCCTCATTGAAAATGAAGTTCTCCTTACGTTTGGCATACCAGAATACTTTGTTTGCGACAACGTACGTCAATACATTAGTCGCGAGTTCAAAGAATTGATGTCTTCTTATTCCATTAAATTACAACTCAACGCCAATTTCCATCCTTCGGCGAATCCTACTGAGAGATCTAACAGGGTTATAAAACCTATGATTTCGTCTTTCGTTAAAGAAGATCAGCGTGACTGGGATATTCACCTACCGAAATTAAATTTTGCATTACGTACCGCAATTCACGAAACTACAGGTTATACTCCTGCTTTTCTTAATTTTGGTCGAGAATGAATTGTTAATAATTCCGCCACACCTAATAGGGGGATGTACCGTTAGAGATTGATGCTCGTCATGATTTTGCACATCGTCTGGTTAGGCTACAAAACTTACAACGTCTTGTACGCCAGCGAATCGACGCTTCTGCTGCTAAGAATAGCGCTCATTACAATCTTCGTCGCCGGCCTCCACTTACCTAAGGTGTAGGAGAAACTACTACCCTATCGAATGCCGGAAACTATTATTCTGCTAAACTGGCTCCGAAATTTGTAAAATGCAAAATTCTTAATTGTCTTTCGGATACGCGTTATGAGCTTTCGGACATGAATGGCCGCTCTGTAGGAGTGTGGCATATCGAAATGATGAAACCGTTCTTTTCTCGTTAATTACTGTTGAATTATTTTACTAGATTATATTTTGCTTTAGTAGTAATTTTGTTTTGTTGCAACTTAATATTTTTTTTTTTTTTTGGTGGGGGCGATGATAATGTAACCTTAGTGCGTAAAATATATGAAGTGCCATGATTAAAAAAAAAAAGAATTCTGTTGTCTAGTTACCGTTAAAAAAAATAATTATTGATCACGACCGTGACATGTTTTTGTTAGTAAAAAAGAAAAATTAAAAAAGCTTCAAGACCTCCATATATTTAAAAGAAAAAACTACCAACTACTCTGCCGGATTTAGGACGTCCGGAATAAAACCCGGGCTGGCGCCCATATTAAAAATAATCCTAAATCTCTACTAGCCGATGCCGCACGGGAACAAGCTTCGCCCTGATGTTATTAAGTACCTTTTTTTTGTTATTCTCTAAATTTTTGTTATGCTTATGATACAGTAGTTCAAATTATATTTTAAATTAATTAAGTTAGTTTTTTTTTGTTTAATTTGTATTTGGCTCCCAATGCCTAGTTAGGAGTGTCCAAAAAAAATTGTAAATAAAAATTGTTATTATTAGAAAATAATTTTGTAATTTCGTCACCCTAATTCTAAGTTTAACCTACCCCGACTCCGACTTGAGAGCTAGTCTAAGCATTTAATTTTGATTCTTCGCGATAAAAATCGTTACAACTTAATAATACAGACAATATCAAATACTATACAAACTATGACAGTACAACAAAATACATTTTTTTGCGTTTTGTACTTCGTGGCCTCGAGTGCCCATCCGACAACACCCAGGACATTACCACAGCATTAAATAACAAATACCAACTGAGGACCCAAAAAGTCTTCCTCATACGAAACATCTTCCGTCCCATATACCTACTAACCACGTCCAGCGATTTAACTCTAATCCACCTTAATTCTCACTGCACATTCCTTTGCCATACGAAGATAACCAGGGTGAGACAGCAAATCAAAATAAGGATTATCCAATGCCACCAGTGACGACAGGCAACAGCGAATTGCCGAATGCCCTTACATTGTCTGAAATGTGCCGAGTCCCACTACACACAATTACTGCACTAATTAACCCTACGTTCCCGCAAAATGCTACAATTGTACTGGAGAACACTGGGTGAATTCTACAGAATGTCTAGTGAACAAATAAAAACTAAATGCGTTTGACACACAAAAGAACATCCGAAGAACCAACGCCAACATACAATCTATCAAACATACACCAAAATTCACCCCTATCCCTTACTCCAAAGTAATAAATGGAAAACCCCACCCATGCGAAACCCACCCTCTTCCAACAGTAAAAACAACATGAACTGCCAATCCCTCCCCAAACCACAAAAGTTCATCCTAGTTACCACTACACAAACAACCACTCCCTTCCCTCAACGTAACCCCCTACCTAATATAAATACAAATTCTGACAAACACACAAACAGTCTTTTCTTAGAACTAAGCAAACTAAACTAAAAAGTTACACTGAAAAACATAATACAAGCCATGAAGGACCACCACTTCCATGGAATTCGCAGCCACCATCGATTCATATGACATCATCAAGAATAAGAAATTGCAGACGCACCAGCCAACTAACACACAATCCATCTCCATCTGCTCCTGGAACGCGAATGGTACACTGGGTAAGGTAGGGGAGCTCGCGCTCTTCATTCATAATCATAACATAGACATCATGCCACTTAAAGAAACACATCTATCACCTCATCACACCCTGCGACTACGACAATTTATAGTACATACACATAAAACAATCTAAACACACATACCTCAATACTAAGCAACCCCTTTCACAAAGAGCAGATGCACAAATTCCTTATCACTCCTACCGAACTAATAAGAACCTCTCTCGGAAAGCCATCGTCCAACTGCATTACCTGGTAAACGCAATCCTTATTCTCCATCACTACTCCTCCTCCTGGAAGACAGTCATGGTCCATATTATCCCTGAATCCAATAAATTTAATTAGGAATGCAGAATTGTGACAGACATAGCCATTCATATCAACAAAGATAATGTGACTGCTATGACCCTGTTACACATAAAAAAAGCATTCTATACAGTATGGATAACAGGGCTAATTCATAAACTAATCAAACATAACCTACCCTCATGCCTAATCAAACTCGTACACTCCTACCTCACCAACAGATTCTTTAGAGTCAAAATCAATGACACCCTCTAGAATCCCAGACCGATCGTGGCTGGTATACCGCAAGGCAGTGAACTTGGCCCTAAATTCTTCAACCTCTACCTCAGCGATTTCCTAAAACACGTACCGCATTATATGATAATAATAATAATTAAGCGTAGGGCTCCGTTATAGGCCACAGGGACCTCTTCGGAGTGTGTTGTGTCAGTGTAGTGCAGTGTACGTATCAGAAGTGTTGTGTTGTGTCTTTTGTATGCCACAGGCATTGGAGCTGCAATTGGACCCTAGTTCTACTAGTCACATGACGTAAACTAAACCTACTGGTGCAGTTTACACGAGAGGTGACGTTTCGATTCAGAGCCTAGCGATTGCATTATATGCTGACGACACTGCCATCGAATAGCTACAGATCTACATCCAGCCAGGTGTGGCGCCCCATACACTACAACACTACCACTCCAGAGCTTTCAAAACTAGTTCTTGTGCCTTGCTGCACAGACTTCAAGATAAATTCGCTTCACAGACCTTCATCTACTCACCAACATGCCATACATCAATGACTGCATCACCCAATAAACACAAATAATTTTCACACAAACTACTACCAACCCCAACCCACTCATACAAAACATTACCCACACCAAATCTCACAACGTTCCCTGCCAATCTTTAACGAGCGCCCAGCAGAGCAAATCACCTAACAACAGCACAATAATCATACCTCATCTCATACACATACACACAACATACAAACCCTACAAAAACAAAATATAACCAGAAAATAAAAAAACAACATATCTAATATGCAGGTCCCTCATGCATATATAACCAGCCACCAAACAAAGAGCAACAGCCAACCTACACTCAACAATCAAAACAACTGCACAAAACTTTACACATATCATGCACATCTAATACACATTATAACAACCATCACCACAACCTGATGTTTTTAATTAGTTAAAGGGTAGATATAGGTTTTACAAAAAAATGATTTTCATTTGCAAATAAATGGGTCTTTTATTTCCTCCTTTTATTATGTATTTCATACATATCTCATTGTTAAACTCCTTGGTCAGTAGGATTTCTGCCAAAACACGTCATGCGTTCCAAATAGATTAAAATAATCTGTAACAAAATTATAGTGATAAAGAGAAATTTGAAATGAAATGAATGCTGGCTTTTACCCAGCAAGATCGAGTTCGATTTCTGGTACCATAAATTTTTGATGAACGTACTGTACCAAATTAGAAACAATTAAATTTATATCATTGTATGATAATAGTGTGACCAAATTAAATTTGATCTTCATTGAAACATATATGAGTTTCCGTTGTGTAGTGGTTATCACATCCGCCTAACACGCGGAAGTTCCCCGGTTCGATCCCGGGCGGAAACATTTTTCTATATCTCATATAACTATTGCAGCTGATTAAATGTTGACATGATCATCCCCATTAACAATCAAATACACACTAGACACTACATGGAGTTACAAATAGAGCACTTCACAAACGCAATACACATAGCAAAACGGAAACACAAATTACAATGTTAAAGTGAACACACACAATCATAACTTGCCATCATTCATAACACAATTAATTAAACAACGAAATCACACCAGAAGACTATGGCAGAGGACACACTAAACATAGAAATTAAAACTCAAATAAAAACACACAAAAACAACGCATGGTCCCTAAGACTTTTTGCCTTTAAAATCAATGACATCTGCTTCTGACGGCTGACAAATACACTCAAAAACCCTCACATCAGAATACCAACTCTAACACATAATAACATAACAGTACTTTTGAACAAATACACGTAAAACACACCCCAAACACACCCATACAAAATAAAATCACACAATACACCCTACAATACTTATAAACAAGACATCACCTTGACTCTAAAACGCTGACCAGTCTACTTAGCATCCCATCCAAATTAACCAAAATAATAAAAGCCCTACCCAACCGTGAAGCTCCCGGCCCCGACCAAATAGAAAACTATATCCGAAAACCTGTCAAGAAAATACATTATCCAACTCCACTACATAATAAATTCCATAATGAAACTGCGTTACTTCCCTGCTGCCTGGAAAACTGCTACAGTCTACCCAATCTGAAAACCAAGTAAAGTTCCATCCGCACCCACAAGTTATCACCCCATAAGCCTATTAAACACCATATCAAACTTACCGAAAAGATCATCCTCTCCCGGGTCGACGATATCGACACTGGACTAAAGCTCACACCTGATCACCAGTTTGGCTTCCGAGCCCAGACATTGCACGGTGTAGCAGGTGTGCAGGATTGCAATTGATATCGCGACCCAATTCAATAAAAATTACCTCACGGTCATGACCCTATTGGACATAGAAAAAGCCTTCGACAGGATCTGGACAGTAGGACTCGTTGTCATACATATCTTCTTCCAATTTACGCCCACTTTAAACGAACTTATCTACTCATACCTCTCAAACCGATCCTTTACAAACAAAATTAATAATTCTCTCTCAAACTTTAAACCCATCGTAGCAGGAATTTCACAAGGCAGAGTCCTTGGTCCTAAACTCTTTAACCTGTACCCAAATACACATACAGAATAATATGCAGACGACACAAAAATCTATTCATACTATTTTAATGCCCAAGTAGCCACAAAACAAACACAAATGCACATAAACATACTATAATGCTACTGGAACACATGGAAAATAAACATAAACGCAAACAAAACTGAAACCATAGTCTTTACACGTAAACTCACACACAATAGAATAGTCACACCAGTCGAAATACATAAACAAAAAATTACATCAACAAGCAAAGTAAAATACTTAGGTATACACTTATACAGAACACTATGTCACGTCCAACATATCAAACACGCAATCTCAAAAGCATGATGTGCCGTCAGTCGCAACCTATATCCTCTCCTTGTCAAAAATAGCTAAATAATAATAGTTAAAAATATACTCCTCATATACACATCAATCTTTAGCCCCATCATCATGTGTGCGGCCTCGGTCTGGTGTAACGCACCGGTCACTACCACACTACCACTGCAACGCCTACAAAATAAATGTCTTCGTCTGTCGACCAGCTCTGGAAGATACACACGCATTACAAAAATACACGAATATACTAACATACTACTTACATCCGAGATTACATTCAAAATACATCACAAAAATTTTACAAAAACACACAATTTAATTCAAATACAGTTATAAAGAACATCACACAAATTCGCGATAGCAAATCAACATGTAAACTCAAACTTAAGCTTCCCTACGAAGACTTACCCATATCTCATGAGGAGTTCCATGAGCAGAACACCTAACATTAACTCACACTACAACACAATACACAACACAAAACATTTCTCATACACAAACACTGCACCAACCATCATCAATCATCAATTATACATAATGTTTTGTAAAATATATGTAATTTTAAATTAGTTAAGTTAGTTAGTAAGTTATAACAAAAATAATTTTCATTAATTTGTATATTTAAATAGGGTTTTGGTACCTTCTCTCCCACAAATCCCAATTCCAACACACAAATAGAAAATAAAAATTATAACAAACACAATCACAAAATGTTCAAGTGCATAACGCAATTAATGTATTATTAATCAAAATAATAAAGAAAATTGAAAAAAATTAATGAAGATCTTTTGGCAATGCTTATCCGGTATGGTTTAGTAGCTAGGAAAGCAGGTTTTAAGCAAGCAGGCTCGGGTTCGATTCCTGGTATCTCAAATATTTGATAAACGTACTATACCAAATTAGACACAATTAAAATAAAATCATTGTATGATAATAGTGTAACCAAATTAAATTTGATCTTCATTGTTATAAGTTTCCGTGGTGTAGTGGTTATCACATCCGCCTCACACGCGGAAGGTCCCCGGTTCGATCCCGGGCGGAAACATTATACTATCTTTCATATATAACTATTGCAAGGCTGATTTAAAGTTACATTATTATCGACATAATTTGTGGTATTTGTAGATGCAGGCGTGGTCACTGGATCAATTGTAGATGTTTTAGGTGGTGGTTCAAGGGTGCCGGTCTAGTTCATTTCCACTACGGTTTCTCCAGTAGAGTCTAGGTTGGAATCTTGGTCGAATTCTTGGAATAAAAGGTCGTTTCTGGAAGCAAGATCTTCTTCGGGCGTGGCCTAAATGAAATTCACCTTTAAGGCCAGATCTATATAAGGAAACCGCCGTTCGAACCGTCTTACTGCTCAGGAAATATCCTCCCTTAGGTCGTCAACAGCTAGGGAAAAATCAGAGGCTTCTCCTCGGACCTCGCCTGAAGAAGATCTTTCACTTCAAGAACCAGACCAGGAATCCGACGTAGACTCCACCGGAGAAACCGTGGTGGAAATGAATGCAGACGTTGCCTCTAAACCACCACCAGAAACATCAATGACTAATATTATAAAGTCTAGCAATCCGCTACCAAACAAAAATCGATGACGCTTTAAATCAAAGCGCATTGCCTGAACCCCCAAAGACCCTACCCCGTTCCCAACTAAATCCCAAAATAAATACACCCGGCTACGACAAGAACCCACCCCATCAACGTGAACAAAGACGACGACGATGATGAAGACATGGACACACAGCCAATCCCATTCCCATCCAAAACACGTCCTCCACCGCCGCTGGTATGCCCGCCAGAAGAAATAATCATGAATTACTTAAAACATATACACCACAAAAGGATACCACATTAAACACACAAACAACAACACCAACCTTTAGATCAAAAACACAGAAACAAACAATAATCGAAGAACTTTGTAACCTTAGTGCGTAAAATATATGAAGTGCCATGATAAAAAAAAAAGAATTCTGTTGTCTAGTTACCGTTAAAAAAAAAATAATTATTGATCACGACCGTGACATGTTTTTGTTAGTAAAAAAGAAAAATTAAAAAAGCTTCAAGACCTCCATATATTTATAAGAAAAAACTACCAACTACTCTGCCGGATCTAGGACGTCCGGAATAAAACACGGGCTGGCGCCCATATTAAAAATAATCCTAAATCTCTACTAGCCGATGCCGCACGGGAGCAAGCTTCGCCCTGATGTTATTAAGTACCTTTTTTTTGTTATTCTCTAAATTTTTGTTATGCTTATGATACAATAGTTCAAATTATATTTTAAATTAATTAAGTTAGTATTTTTGTTTAATTTGTATTTGGCTCCCAATGCCTAGTTAAGAGTGTCCAAAAAAATTTGTAAATAAAAATTGTTATTATTAGAAAATAATTTTGTAATTTCGTCACCCTAATTCTAAGTTAAACCTACCCCGACTCCGACTTGAGAGCTAGTCTAAGCATTTAATTTTGATTCTTCGCGATAAAAATCGTTACAACTTAATAATACAGACAATATCAAATACTATACAAACTATGACAGTACAACAAAATACATTTTTTTGCGTTTTGTACTTCGTGGCCTCGAGTGCCCATCCGACAATACCCAGGACACTACCACAGCATTAAATAACAAATACCAACTGAGGACCCAAAAAATCTTCCTCATGCGAAACATCTTCCGTCCCATATACCTACTAACCACGTCCAGCGATTTATCTCTAACCCACCTTAATTCTCACTGCACATTCCTTTGCCATACGAAGATAACCAGGGTGAGACACCAAATCAAAAAAAGGATTATCCAATGCCACCAGTGACGACAGGCAACAGCGAATTGCCGAATGCCCTTACATTGTTTGAAATGGGTCGAGTCCCACTACACACAATTACTGCACTAATTAACCCCACGTTCCCGCAAAATGCTACAACTGTACTGGAGCACACTGGGTGAATTCTACAGAATGTCTAGTGAATAAATAAAAAATAAATGCAGAATTGTGACAGACATAGCCATTAACATCAACAAAGATAATGTGACTGCTATGACCCTGTTACACATAAAAAAAGCATTCTATAAAGTATGGATAACAGGGCTAATTCATAAACTAATCAAACACAGGCATTGGAACTGCAATTGGACCCTAGTTCTACTAGTCATATGACGTAAACTAAACCTACTGGTGCTGTTTACACGAAAGGTGACGTTTCGATTCAGAGCCTAGCGATTGCATGATTGCACCGCCTTATGTGCTGACGACACTGCCATCGAATAGCTACAGATCTACATCCAGCCAAGTGTGGCGCCCCATAAAGTACAACACTACCACTCTTGAGCTTTCAAAACTTGTTCTTGTGCCTTGCTGCACAGACTTCAAGATACATTCGCTTCACAGACCTTCATCTACTCACCAACATGCCATACATCAATGACTGCATCACCAAACAAACACAAATAATTTTCACACAAACTACTACCAACCCCAACCCACTCATACAAAACATCACCCACACCAAATCTCACAACGTACCCTGCCAATCTTTAACGAGCGCCCATCGGAGCAAATCACCTAACAACAGCACAATAATCATACCTCATCTCATACACATGCGCGTTAGTTTCCAGAGGGAGTTGTCGGAAGGGTTGATAGATGCTAGTTTAGTTTTCCATATCTCGTTACGTTGTCTTTTCATTTCTGCTTTAATGGTTAAGTTAATTGCGTTTAATTCTAGTCTATTTACTGTGTGTTGGGTTCTCTGCCATAGTCTTCTCACATGGTCTCTGTATGAGATGAGGTTGAGCGTGTGTGCTGAGATTGGGTCGAAGTATGGTTTTATGGTCATTTGTTTAGTGTGTTTTGTTTTGGTTTTTTGTTAGCATGTGTGAATTTGTGGATTTCCTTTTCTAATTGTTGTGTTGTGTTAATATTGTTGTTGATTAGGATTGATTTTTCGAGTGATCTGCGGAATGATGTTCAGTTGGTGTGTTTGTATGAGGTGATGAGTCTAGTGTAAGTTTGAGTATGTATGTTGTGTGATTGGAAAAGGATGAAGTCATGATCTGAGTTTAGTTCTGTGGGGGATTCGGGGTGGGAGAGGTTAGGGACGTTTTTGTTGACTACGATGTCAATGGTGGATGGGGTGGTTCCATTTTCAGGGTAGTGACTAGGGGTGTTTGGGTGGAGTATGATAGCGATATGTGTATTAATGTATCTATTGAGTGTATATCCGTTAGTGTTGTTTTAGTGGCAACCCCAGCTGACGTGATTGGCGTTTAGCCCGTCGATGAGGAGGGTTTTGTTTTATGACATGAGGGTTGACAGGTCTTGTGGAGTAAAGTTGTTTGAGGGTCTATTGTATGCGGCGATTATAGTGGTGTTGTTGGTGAGTTTGATGGTAATGGTTTCCATTGAGGTGTGGGGAGAGTTCATGAGGGAGTGTGTGATTGAGTTTTTGATGAGTATTGCAACGCTTTCAGCCGGCTTGCACCCCTGCAGTGGTCGGTCTTGTCTCTATGCACTGTGAATTGTCTTAGTTTGAGGGTGTGGTGTGGGGATAGGTGGGTTTCATTTATGAGCATGAGATCGTTGTTATGTTTATTGATGAAAAGCGAGAGCTCTCCCATCTTAACCAAAATTCCATTAGCTTTCCAGGAGCATATGGTGATGCTACGTGTGTTGGTATATTTTTTTTTTTATTACAATAATCTAAATTCCAAAATTAGTTTACTTTTTCATGAATTGTCATTTATCTTACTTCTGTTGTTATATGAAAACTGATTTATTAAAAATAAATAATATATGAATTTATTTCTATGAAATTGGTCCTACATCTATATTAAGTATACCTTAATGGTGTAAATCATTTTCGAAGCATTTCATCAGTTATATCAACATTTCTAATATGTGGAAATGGCATTACAATATCTTTAATATTACTCCAATCTTGTGCCCAAAGATTACCTAACTATATTTGCATTTAATAACTAAAAAACTACTCATTTTTAAAAAAAGACATAAAATAACTATGCATTTTTAAATATCTATTTAATTTTTTGGTATTTCATAATAAATAATTACTAAATTATATCCTGTTCGCATTTGATTAATAGCAAAAAAATGTTCAAGCCTTATTACTTAGGTTAGTATATATACTGATACGAATAATTATGAAAATCATTCAGTGCTCTTTATTCGTAACTGAAAAGTAAAGTTATAAATTTGCAAAATGAAATGCACAGCTGTTTTCGCAATTTTCTTTGTTCTATATGTTGGTTTGAGTGTAAGCACAGTTTTTATCAATTTTTAATATTAAGGTGTAGTCTTGGTTGAATTTTGTTTTGTTACACATACAGGTTTCAATAATTAAACTAAACATCTTACTAATACCTAGTGAAGATTACGCATTGGCATAAATGCTTATTGAAATATCTCTAGCCGATATTTATGCTTTATGTAGAATTTGATAACGATGTAATAGGCCTTATAATTTGTTTTCATTTACTGTTTAGGTTGGTCATCCACTTAGCGTTGATGAACTCGTCAAAGGACTTCCTCTTGGTGACGTTGACGCCATTGTGAAGGGTCTTCATGTGGGTGATCTTGAAGGACTTGTCAAAGATCTTCCTACTGAAAATGTTGACAATATTGTGAACGCATTACCTATTTAATTCTATTATCTTTACAGTATGTATATATTTTCGAGTTTTTATTTTTTGTTTGTCAATAGAATAAACTTATTTTGAATAGCTATTTGATTTATTACCAGATAATTTGAGTCTGTTTACAGTGTATGTAGGTAAATTTATGAAATTATTGTCACAAACATGTCGATTATCTAATGATATCTAACGGAAAATTATGTTTTATATGTATTTACAGAAAATACGACTGATGTGCCTACAGCAACTGCGTAATGATTTCCATGCTGGCAATGCGACTATAGTGACATATTTTTTAAACAATTTTTGAACACAATAATTTTTTTATTGATGTATTCAACTGGCTTTATTAATTTATATATTATTAACAATTATAATGAGATGTCAATAAAATAAACTTTTCAAAAACAATATTTGAATTTTTATATATTTTATATATAATATAGAGTTGAGCATTATAGTGAGTAAAATTATCAAAAATGTAAATGTCTGCAAACTTATTTTATTATCGTTTGCTTCTGAATTTGTCTTTGTATATTTACATTTGTTACTTTCTTATACGCAGTATAGGTAAGTATTGTAAACATGAAAAATTTCGTAATTTTGTCTCATCCAAGCACTATGCTAAACCAAAATAGAATCTTCGGAAACAGATTTTTATTTTTCTATTGTACCTTAAATTCCAACATCCTTTTTCCGCAATAGTCGCGGGACCTTCGGGCTGTGGATAGTCTTATTTTGTTGTAATTTTTTACAAAGAAATTAGTAGTATGCGCGACACAGTGTTTTCTCAAGTAACCTGGTACTATGGCACGTGGCAAAAATTATACGATCATATTTCTGACTTTAATTTTAAACGAAGTTTAAGTATATAAGATTTATTAGGAATGAGGGTTTATTTGTGGATTAACCCTACTATCCAAACTTTGTCGAAAGCTTTTTCGATGTCTAACAGAGGTAATGCAGTCACGTTGTCTTTATTAAAGTTAGTGGCTATGTCTGTAGCAATTCTGTACACCTGCTGGACAGTATTGTGTTTGGCTCAGAAACCAAACTGAAAAGCAGGTGTGATTTTCTGCTTTTTATCTATGACTTCCAGGCGAGCAAGTATGATTTTTTCAGTAGTTTTTGATAGGGTGTTGAGTACGCTAATTGGACGGTAGCTGGAAGGAAAAGTGGGGTTTTTGTTGGGTCCTGGGTGAGGAGGACCTTGGCGGTCTTCCAGGCAGCGGGGAAATGATGGAGTATAAGGATAGCGTTAACTAGGTAATGGAGTTGGACTATACCTTTTTTGGAGGGGTTCTTAAGGATGAAGTTTTCTATGGAGTCTGGGCCTGGGGTTTTGCGATTGCGTAAGGAACGGATTATTTCTGATAGTTCAGAGGGATTGGTAAGGAATTTCTTCAAGACATGTTTGTTGTGAGTGTGTTTTGTATTTAGGTATGTTAAAGTGGCGTGTATTATATCCGTCTGGTCGAGTGTGTGTGGTGTGTTTGAAATGTGTATATGTTCAAATGTGTGAGCTAAAGTTTTGGCTTTCTGTTTGTCAGTAGTTGATTCAGTGTTATTATCAATGAGGAAGGGGATTGGTTTGAAGGGTTTCTTTAGGTTGTGTGTTAGTTTCCAGAGGGAGTTGTCGGAAGGGTTGATAGATGCTAATTTAGTTGTCCATGTCTCGTTATGTTGCCTTTTTATTTCTACTTTAATGGTTGAATTAATTGCGTTTAGTTCTAGTCTATTTACTGTGTGTTGGGTTCTCTGCCATAGTCTTCTCACATGGTTTCTGTATGAGATGAGGTTGAGCGTGTGTGCTGCGATTGGGTCGAAGTATGGTTTTATGGTGATTTGTTTAGTGTGTTTTGTTTTGGTTTTTTGTTAGCATGTGTGAATTTGTGGATTTGTTTTTCTAATTGTTGTATAGTGTTAGTATTGTTGTTGATTAGGATTGATTTGTCGAGTGATCTGCGGAATGATGTCCATTCGGTGTGTTTGTATGAGGTGATGAGTCTAGTGTAGGTTTGAGTATGTATGTTGTGTAATTGGAAAAGGATGGGGTTATTTATTATCTGAGTTTAGTTCTGTGAGGGATACGGGGTGGGAGAGGTTAGGGACGTTTTTGTTGACTACGATGTCAATGGTGGATGGGGTGGTTCAGTTTTCAGGGTAGTGAGTAGGGGTGTTTGAGTGGAATATGATAGCGATGTGTGTATTAATGTATCTATTGAGTGTATGTTCGTTAGTGTTGTTGTAGTGGCAGCCCCAGCTGACGTGATTGGCGATGGTAGTGTAGTTGGTGAGTTTGATGGTAATTGTTTCCATTGAAGTGTGGGGTGAGTTCATGAAGGAGTGTGTGATTGAGTTTTTGATGAGTATTGTAACGCTTTCAGCCGGCTTGCTCCCCTGCAGCGGTCGGTCTTGTCTATGCACTGTGAAATGTCTTAGTTTGAGGGTGTGGTGTAGGGATAGGTGGGTTTCATTTATGAGCATGAGATCGATGTTATGTTTATGGATGAAAAGCGAGAGCTCTTCCATCTTACCCAAAATTCCACTAGCGATACAGGAGCATATGGTGATGCTACGTGTGTTGTTGGAGTTGAGTGGTGTATGTGGCATGTTAGACGTCGTATTGATCGATGGTTGATGAAAATTGTATGAAGGTATTGAATCGTTCTGCTTTGGTTGTGCATTTCTCTAAGGCGTCGTTTAGGTCAGCAAGTACTTGTAACATCCCCTTTAGATTGCATAGGACATTTATTCGTTTCATCTGGGAGAAAATATTTTGAGCATCAGTAGGTTGATCTACATCTAATTTGAGGGGATAGGAGCGGGGATAGGTTTAGAAGGACGAGTAGGTTTTTGAGGTAGAGCAGGAAAGTTGTTGTTGTTAGAAGTGGAAGGAGGAGGGGTTTTTAGGGGAGTGGAGAGCAGAGTTTTCCATTTGTTGATTGTGGGGGGTGAGAGCTGGGATGTATTTTTGATATTTGAGAGTAGGGGTGGGTTTTTTAGATTGTTGTTGTTCATCCAGAATTTTTATTTTTTGTAGATAGATTGGGCATTCATTGCTATTGGAGGGATGAGAGCCTTTACAATTATAGCAAGCCACAGGAAGGTCTTTGTCTTTTTTGAATGTGCTGGTGAGGTGGTTTTTAGCACATTTTATACAGTGAGGCTGCATGCGACAGTAAGAAGTGGCGTGCCCCCATTGCTGGCATCGGTGGTATTGAATTATGCGCATTTTGTTCATATGGCGTTCCCAATGAATACGAGTGTGGTGCAGATATTGGCCACTGGAGTTTATGGGATTAAGTGTTATTTCGTTTGTTGTGGTAATGAGAAACAGAGGGCGGTAAACAGTTTTCGTTTTTGAATATCTTGTTTATTTTTATATTATAGGTTTCACTTAATTCATCGGCGATAACCTCCACCCCCGGTTCTACGTCAAAGCCACGGAACACGAAGGCGTGTGTTTTCGTTCGTCTGTCTGTGTAGGTGCAGAATTCTAGATCTTTGATGGTGTGAAATCTGTTTATTAGCTTTTGTCTCTCATTTTCATCATGAATGTATAAGTTTGTATTGTTATTTGTGTATTTAATGAAGTAGCCTTTGGTGGCGAGTTGATTGATTTCGCTCACCATTTCTTTAATGTTTACTGGTACTCCCGGCATGATAACTGGGGGTGGAGGGCGGGCTCTGGTGGCAGTCTTAGGTCTCTTTAGAGGTTCCTCGTCGGTTGGTGAGGCGTCTTCCTCAGAGTCGTCGTCATCGGTGAGGTCATGAAATTTATTTCTGATGTTAGTTAGGGGTACTTGTTTGGCTTTAGGTTTAGCTGTGTGTTTTGGTGTAATGAACACGTTATCCATGTCTTTGGTATTAGAATTATTTAAATTGTTGTTTTCAGGTTTTTTCATTAGGTAAGCGTTATTTACCTTTTTCGTTATGCTGGTGGATGGTGTTGGTTCTGTTTCTTCCATAGGTTGAAGTTCGGATTGTCCAGTTGCAGGAGGAGTCTCCGGGAAGACGTCCTCATCCATGGCGATAAGCGTTGAGTCCAAGTGATCACGCTTGCATCTACAAATACCATAAATTATTTCGATAATAATGTAACTTTAAATCAGCCTTGCAATAGTTATATATGAAAGATAGTAAAATGTTTCCGCCCGGGATCGAACCGGGGACCTTCCGCGTGTGAGGCGGATGTGATAACCACTACACCACGGAAACTTATATCAATGAAGATCAAATTTAATTTGGCTACACTATGATCATACAATGATTTTATTTTAATTGTGTCTAATTTGGTACAGTACGTTCATCAAATATTTTCGATACCAGGAATCAAACTCGAGCCTGCCTGGTTAAAACCAGCTATTCTAGCTACTAAACCATCCCGGATAAGTATTGCCGAAAGATCCAAAGCTGGTCGCCAGACGAAGACATTTATTTTGAAGGCGTTGCAGTGGTAGTGTGGTGGTGACCGGTGCGTTACACTAGACCGAGGCCGCATACATGATGATGGGGCTAATGATTGATGCGTATATGAGGAGTTTATTTTCAACTATAATTATCTAGTTATTTTTGACAAGGACATGATATGGGTTGCGACTGACGACACATGCTTTTACGATTGCGTGTTTTATATGTTGGTGGTGACTTAGTGTTAAGTTTATACCTTAATTAATGAAAATACAATATCATTTATTGTATATTATTTATTTTACTTTCACTCTAAATATATTTCTTAGAATTAATATAAAATGTAAAACTTCAAATTATTTACCTCTGTTTTGTTTTTTTTACTGTAACGCTGTCGCTAGTTCTATTTAGACTTTATCGTGGATGGTCGAGTCATCTAGCGGTTTCAACGCAAACCGCAGATTTTGTATCGCTTGCCGCTCGGCATAGTAAGCGCGCGCCATGTGCGTACCTTGTGCTGGACTAGTTAATCCAGCTCTTTCCGAATTTACGGGTCGTTTTCAGAAATAAAGGTGACATATGGCTCATTTGTCGGTTGGCCAGATGGTAAGGTGGCTGTCTGATAATTCCGGTACCGCTTACGACTAGTATTTTTACGACAGAAGCACAAGAAAACATAGTTAAGTATTCTGCGATTAACTATTCTTTTTATGTACCGATTGAATTTTGGATGATCGGAACCCAACTTACCACATGGTTCCGGGGTTATATTTTCTTTTGGCACATGTGCCCATCAACTTTGATTTCTTAGCAATAGTAATTCTGCGTCACTTATTCAACTCACTACCCCGAGTTGTCTGACCTATTCCGAACCGTTTTAGTACTTATTGTGCCGGTTCTTCAATTTTGTAGTTTATCAATTAACGTAATTCTGTTTAGCGCTTCATACTTTGTAATTGCAATCAATTTCATTGTAGATTTTATTATTCCTTGTTTTTGAGTTGTGCCGAAGTTCAGTATTCGAGGATACTCGATTTATTGTTTAGTAATTTCAATTGTAAATTCCGTTACTACCGTGGCTATACCTCCCCGTTTTGCCCATATGTCGTACATAACCCCCTACACCTGTGTTTAAGGCAATTGGTACCGACGCTATTTCACGAATAACGTACGTGAGATCACGACCTCGGTACAGGACCGCACTGTAGGAGATCGTTACCAAAACCAAAAATTGGTAACGGGTGAGACCGCAACTCCAGACAACCTAGGGCTGGCTGCAGCTAACAACACCTCTTTGCCGCCTCCAGGACGTCCGGGAACACCGGGCTGGCGCCCTACTAGAAATTATCCTGGATATACTAGCCGTCGCTGCCTCAATACTCACTCAGGACTTAGGATGAGTGTATCCCTAAACTTCAAGTGTTGCTTTCATTCAACTAATTTGTATTAGATTATTTCCTATAAATTTATAATTACGTGTCTTAGCGTCAAAAGCCCGGTTAAGCGAAACTTCCTTTTTGTAATAAATGGTTATTGTTCCGATATTCGAGTGTAATTCACCTAGCTGCTACAGTTCTTATCCCCACTCCCGACTCCGGTCTCAGAGCTAGTCGAGCATTCCGTTCTGTCGACTTCTCGCTCGCGAAAGTCGTTACTTAATAAACAATTGACATGCGCAGATAAAACGATTTATGTATAAATAAATATAATAAGAAGAAATTTCAATAGCCATTTTCTTGTTTACGGTACCTTTTTGGAAAAAAGTTTCAAATAAAGGTTATACAAAATGTTAATATATATAATTTTTATGCTTCATACTTTTCTGTAACTGCAACCACTTTTGAGTAATTGCAGAAACCATAAATATTTACTAGAGTAAAAATGCACTTCCGGTTTTAATATGGTTTTCAAAAATATAAGGTTTTCTGCCTAGACATATACAAATTTTATGTTTAAAGTTTCATAATTTTACCTTCAACCGTCTAAATTGTAGATTCACACACACACACAGACACCAAAAATCGATTCAGAGTAGGCCAGTCGCCATACTGGAAGATGGGTGAATGATTACATTTTCCGTGGAACAAGTCCTTTTCTCGTCTCTTAAACTCTCAAATAGTGTGGAATGTTTTGCTAAAAAGGATCAGCTAAAACATTTTTTAGATTATTAAGATTGAGATGCGTATCAGGCATGAGAAGTGGTTAAAATTTCAAATTTTTATGCGAAAGAAGGAACACAGACGGTGCTCGTACGATGAATCATTGCGGTTTTATGGTTCAACTTAAAGACAACATTATAGATATTCACAAAAATGTGAACATCGTTTGAGAAAGAGGAGAAGCTGAAAAAGGTTCGCGACCATAGTCACTTCCCTGGCAAATAAAATTTTTGTTTTATTTTATCTAATTAAATTTCATTGTGTGTGTGAGCTTGTGTGGGTGTGTGTGTCTGTGTTTAAGACTATTTTGTTTTTTTTGTAAAATAATTGACATTTATGTTAAAATAAATATATAAAGAAGAAATTTCTAAATCCATTATTTTGAAACCAGTACTCTATTTGAAAAAGGACTTTCAAGCAATAGTTAGTAAAATATTAATGTATTTAATTTTTATTGAAACAATTTTTCTGTAACTGCAACCATTTTTAAGTAATTGCAAAAACCGCAAAAAATATTATATATCAGAACTGTAATCATAATATCATGAACATTTTAACCATGCTATATATATACAAATTAAATAAATCATTATTATTATTATTTATAAGTATAGTTTTGTGTCATACATATACCATATAATTACTGTCAACAATAAAACTAGTTTATAGAGGATGTACCATAACATGAGGAACATATTAGAATGGTATATAGTACTGTATGTAGAGAATAAAAATGATTTTTTTCAAAATTCGAAAATTATATTTTGAGGTTTGTCGAGGAAACTATTTTGGGCCACTGGTAGAAAAGGTAGTTTTAAAATATAACTTTGTAACTAATTAAGAATTAATGTTTGCATAATACAAAAATTTATAATAGTTTCAAGCAGTCGGACGCATACTCTTTCTGTTTTAGAGAATAAATAATTTCTTCATTCAAAATGAATAGTATACAGTGGCACTAAAATTGTTATCCTTGAGTAAACTACCCTTATTTTTAGGAATTACGAAAAAAAAAGTTTCGTTATTCGTACGTTAAATATTACATGCCATTACAAAATGTACCTAGAGGTATGGTACAGTCTGTATATGTTTCCATTCATTTCATATTTGAATAAAAAATTTGATTCTGAAAAAATCTCTTAATACTACAAACTATGCACTTCCTCTAGTCTTTCTAAAAAATGGATCTATTAAAGTTATAAAATCATTATACGAAAAAACGGTAACATTTATCATGATACATTTCACGATAAAAGTCATTTATCCTAACTATATTTGCATTTAATAACTAAAAAACTACTCATTTTTAAAAAAAGACATAAAATAACTATGCATTTTTAAATATCTATTTAATTTTTTGGTATTTCATAATAAATAATTACTAAATTATATCCTGTTCGCATTTGATTAATAGCAAAGAAATGTTCAAGCCTTATTACTTAGGTTAGTATATATACTGATACGAATAATTATGAAAATCATTCAGTGCTCTTTATTCGTAACTGAAAAGTAAAGTTATAAATTTGCAAAATGAAATGCACAGCTGTTTTCGCAATTTTCTTTGTTCTATATGTTGGTTTGAGTGTAAGCACAGTTTTTATCAATTTTTAATATTAAGGTGTAGTCTTGGTTGAATTTTGTTTTGTTACACATACAGGTTTCAATAATTAAACTAAACATCTTACTAATACCTAGTGAAGATTACGCATTGGCATAAATGCTTATTGAAATATCTCTAGCCGATATTTATGCTTTATGTAGAATTTGATAACGATGTAATAGGCCTTATAATTTGTTTTCATTTACTGTTTAGGTTGGTCATCCACTTAGCGTTGATGAACTCGTCAAAGGACTTCCTCTTGGTGACGTTGACGCCATTGTGAAGGGTCTTCATGTGGGTGATCTTGAAGGACTTGTCAAAGATCTTCCTACTGAAAATGTTGACAATATTGTGAACGCATTACCTATTTAATTCTATTATCTTTACAGTATGTATATATTTTCGAGTTTTTATTTTTTGTTTGTCAATAGAATAAACTTATTTTGAATAGCTATTTGATTTATTACCAGATAATTTGAGTCTGTTTACAGTGTATGTAGGTAAATTTATGAAATTATTGTCACAAACATGTCGATTATCTAATGATATCTAACGGAAAATTATGTTTTATATGTATTTACAGAAAATACGACTGATGTGCCTACAGCAACTGCGTAATGATTTCCATGCTGGCAATGCGACTATAGTGACATATTTTTTAAACAATTTTTGAACACAATAATTTTTTTATTGATGTATTCAACTGGCTTTATTAATTTATATATTATTAACAATTATAATGAGATGTCAATAAAATAAACTTTTCAAAAACAATATTTGAATTTTTATATATTTTATATATAATATAGAGTTGAGCATTATAGTGAGTAAAATTATCAAAAATGTAAATGTCTGCAAACTTATTTTATTATCGTTTGCTTCTGAATTTGTCTTTGTATATTTACATTTGTTACTTTCTTATACGCAGTATAGGTAAGTATTGTAAACATGAAAAATTTCGTAATTTTGTCTCATCCAAGCACTATGCTAAACCAAAATAGAATCTTCGGAAACAGATTTTTATTTTTCTATTGTACCTTAAATTCCAACATCCTTTTTCCGCAATAGTCGCGGGACCTTCGGGCTGTGGATAGTCTTATTTTGTTGTAATTTTTTACAAAGAAATTAGTAGTATGCGCGACACAGTGTTTTCTCAAGTAACCTGGTACTATGGCACGTGGCAAAAAGTATACGATCATATTTCTGACTTTAATTTTAAACGAAGTTTAAGTATATAAGATTTATTAGGAATGAGGGTTTATTTGTGGATTAACCCTACTATCCAAACTTTGTCGAAAGCTTTTTCGATGTCTAACAGAGGTAATGCAGTCACGTTGTCTTTATTAAAGTTAGTGGCTATGTCTGTAGCAATTCTGTACACCTGCTGGACAGTATTGTGTTTGGCTCAGAAACCAAACTGAAAAGCAGGTGTGATTTTCTGCTTTTTATCTATGACTTCCAGGCGAGCAAGTATGATTTTTTCAGTAGTTTTTGATAGGGTGTTGAGTACGCTAATTGGACGGTAGCTGGAAGGAAAAGTGGGGTTTTTGTTGGGTCCTGGGTGAGGAGGACCTTGGCGGTCTTCCAGGCAGCGGGGAAATGATGGAGTATAAGGATGGCGTTAACTAGGTAATGGAGTTGGACTATACCTTTTTTGGAGGGGTTCTTAAAGATGAGGTTTTCTATGGAGTCTGGGCCTGGGGTTTTGCGATTGCGTAAGGAACGGATTATTTCTGATAGTTCAGAGGGATTGGTAAGGAATTTCTTCAAAACATGTTTGTTGTGAGTGTGTTTTGTATTTAGATATGTTAAAGTGGCGTGTATTATATCCGTCTGGTCGAGTGTGTGTGTAGTGTGTTTGAAATGGGTATATGTTCAAATGTGTGAGCTAAAGTTTTGGCTTTCTGTTTGTCGGTAGTTGATTCAGTGTTATTATCAATGAGGAAGGGGATTGGTTTGAAGGGTTTCTTTAGGTTGCGCGTTAGTTTCTAGAGGGAGTTGTCATAAGGGTTGATAGATGCTAGTTTAGTTTTCCATGTCTCGTTACGTTGTCTTTTTATTTCTGCTTTAATGGTTAAGTTAATTGCGTTTAATTCTAGTCTATTTACTGTGTGTATGGTTTTATGGTGATTTGTTTAGTGTGTTTTGTTTTGGTTTTTTGTTAGCATGTGTGAATTTGTGGATTTCCTTTTCTAATTGTTGTGTTTTGTTAATATTGTTGTTGATTAGGATTGATTTTTCGAGTGATCTGCGGAATGATGTTCAGTCGGTATGTTTGTATGAGGTGATGAGTCTAGTGTAAGTTTGAGTATGTATGTTGTGTGATTGGAAAAGGATGAAGTCATGATCTGAGTTTAGTTCTGTGGGGGATTCGGGGTGGGAGAGGTTAGGGACATTTTTGTTGACTACTATGTCAATGGTGGATGGGGTGGTTCCGTTTTCAGGGAAGTGAGTAGGGGTGTTTGTGTGGAGTATGATAGCGATGTGTGTATTAATGTATCTATTGAGTGTATGTCCGTTAGTGTTGTTTTAGTGGCAACCCCAGCTGACGTGATTGGCGTTTAGCCCGTCGATGAGGAGGGTTTTGTTTTGTGACATGACGGTTGACAGGTCTTGTGGAGTAAATGGTAAATATGGAGGAATGAGGGTTTATTTGTGGATTAACCCTACTATCCAAACTTTGTCGAAAGCTTTTTCGATGTCTAACAGAGGTAATGCAGTCACGTTGTCTTTATTAAAGTTAGTGGCTATGTCTGTAGCAATTCTGTTCACCTGCTGGACAGTATTGTGTTTGGCTCAGAAACCAAACTGAAAAGCAGGTGTGATTTTCTGCTTTTTATCTATGACTTCCAGGCGAGCAAGTATGATTTTTTCAGTAGTTTTTGATAGGGTGTTGAGTACGCTAATTGGACGGTAGCTGGAAGGAAAAGTGGGGTTTTTGTTGGGTCCTGGGTGAGGAGGACCTTGGCGGTCTTCCAGGCAGCGGGGAAATGATGGAGTATAAGGATAGCGTTAACTAGGTAATGGAGTTGGACTATACCTTTTTTGGAGGGGTTCTTAAGGATGAAGTTTTCTATGGAGTCTGGGCCTGGGGTTTTGCGATTGCGTAAGGAACGGATTATTTCTGATAGTTCAGAGGGATTGGTAAGGAATTTCTTCAAGACATGTTTGTTGTGAGTGTGTTTTGTATTTAGGTATGTTAAAGTGGCGTGTATTATATCCGTCTGGTCGAGTGTGTGTGGTGTGTTTGAAATGTGTATATGTTCAAATGTGTGAGCTAAAGTTTTGGCTTTCTGTTTGTCAGTAGTTGATTCAGTGTTATTATCAATGAGGAAGGGGATTGGTTTGAAGGGTTTCTTTAGGTTGTGTGTTAGTTTCCAGAGGGAGTTGTCGGAAGGGTTGATAGATGCTAATTTAGTTGTCCATGTCTCGTTATGTTGCCTTTTTATTTCTACTTTAATGGTTGAATTAATTGCGTTTAGTTCTAGTCTATTTACTGTGTGTTGGGTTCTCTGCCATAGTCTTCTCACATGGTTTCTGTATGAGATGAGGTTGAGCGTGTGTGCTGCGATTGGGTCGAAGTATGGTTTTATGGTGATTTGTTTAGTGTGTTTTGTTTTGGTTTTTTGTTAGCATGTGTGAATTTGTGGATTTGTTTTTCTAATTGTTGTATAGTGTTAGTATTGTTGTTGATTAGGATTGATTTGTCGAGTGATCTGCGGAATGATGTCCATTCGGTGTGTTTGTATGAGGTGATGAGTCTAGTGTAGGTTTGAGTATGTATGTTGTGTAATTGGAAAAGGATGGGGTTATTTATTATCTGAGTTTAGTTCTGTGAGGGATACGGGGTGGGAGAGGTTAGGGACGTTTTTATTGACTACGATGTCAATGGTGGATGGGGTGGTTCAGTTTTCAGGGTAGTGAGTAGGGGTGTTTGAGTGGAATATGATAGCGATGTGTGTATTAATGTATCTATTGAGTGTATGTTCGTTAGTGTTGTTGTAGTGGCAGCCCCAGCTGACGTGATTGGCGATGGTAGTGTAGTTGGTGAGTTTGATGGTAATTGTTTCCATTGAAGTGTGGGGTGAGTTCATGAAGGAGTGTGTGATTGAGTTTTTGATGAGTATTGTAACGCTTTCAGCCGGCTTGCTCCCCTGCAGCGGTCGGTCTTGTCTATGCACTGTGAAATGTCTTAGTTTGAGGGTGTGGTGTAGGGATAGGTGGGTTTCATTTATGAGCATGAGATCGATGTTATGTTTATGGATGAAAAGCGAGAGCTCTTCCATCTTACCCAAAATTCCACTAGCGATACAGGAGCATATGGTGATGCTACGTGTGTTGTTGGAGTTGAGTGGTGTATGTGGCATGTTAGACGTCGTATTGATCGATGGTTGATGAAAATTGTATGAAGGTATTGAATCGTTCTGCTTTGGTTGTGCATTTCTCTAAGGCGTCGTTTAGGTCAGCAAGTACTTGTAACTTCCCCTTTAGATTGCATAGGACATTTATTCGTTTCATCTGGGAGAAAATATTTTGAGCATCAGTAGGTTGAGCTACATCTAATTTGAGGGGATAGGAGCGGGGATAGGTTTAGAAGGACGAGTAGGTTTTTGAGGTAGAGCAGGAAAGTTGTTGTTGTTAGAAGTGGACGGAGGCGGGGTTTTTAGGGGAGTGGGGAGCAGAGTTTTCCATTTGTTGATTGTGGGGGGTGAGAGCTGGGATGTATTTTTGATATTTGAGAGTAGGGGTGGGTTTTCTAGATTGTTGTTGTTCATCCAGAATTTTTATTTTTTGTAGATAGATTGGGCATTCATTGCTATTGGAGGGTTGAGAGCCTTTACAATTATAGCAAGCCACAGGAAGGTCTTTGTCTTTTTTGCATGTGCTGGTGAGGTGGTTTTTAGCACATTTTATACAGTGAGGCTGCATGCGACAGTAAGAAGTGGCGTGCCCCCATTGCTGGCATCGGTGGTATTGAATTATGCGCATTTTGTTCAGATGGCGTTCCCAATGAATACGAGTGTGGTGCAGATATTGGCCACTGGAGTTTATGGGATTAAGTGTTATTTCGTTTGTTGTGGTAATGAGAAACAGAGGGCAGTAAACAGTTTTCGTTTTTGAATATCTTGTTTATTTTCATATTATAGGTTTCACTTAATTCATCGGCGAGAACCTCCACCCCCGGTTCTACGTCAAAGCCACGGAACACGAAGGCGTGTGTTTTCGTTCGTCTGTCTGTGTAGGTGCAGAATTCTAGATCTTTGATGGTGTGAAATCTGTTTATTAGCTTTTGTCTCTCATTTTCATCATGAATGTATAAGTTTGTATTGTTATTTGTGTATTTAATGAAGTAGCCTTTGGTGGCGAGTTGATTGATTTCGCTCACCATTTCTTTAATGTTTACTGGTACTCCCGGCATGATAACTGGGGGTGGAGGGCGGGCTCTGGTGGCAGTCTTAGGTCTCTTTAGAGGTTCCTCGTCGGTTGGTGAGGCGTCTTCCTCAGAGTCGTCGTCATCGGTGAGGTCATGAAATTTATTTCTGATGTTAGTTAGGGGTACTTGTTTGGCTTTAGGTTTAGCTGTGTGTTTTGGTGTAATGAACACGTTATCCATGTCTTTGGTATTAGAATTATTTAAATTGTTGTTTTCAGGTTTTTTCATTAGGTAAGCGTTATTTACCTTTTTCGTTATGCTGGTGGATGGTGTTGGTTCTGTTTCTTCCATAGGTTGAAGTTCGGATTGTCCAGTTGCAGGAGGAGTCTCCGGGAAGACGTCCTCATCCATGGCGATAAGCGTTGAGTCCAAGTGATCACGCTTGCATCTACAAATACCATAAATTATTTCGATAATAATGTAACTTTAAATCAGCCTTGCAATAGTTATATATTACAGATAATAAAATGTTTCCGCCCGGGATCGAACCGGGGACCTTCCGCGTGTGAGGCGGATGTGATAACCACTACACCACGGAAACTTATATCAATGAAGATCAAATTTAATTTGGCTACACTATGATCATACAATGATTTTATTTTAATTGTGTCTAATTTGGTACAGTACGTTCATCAAATATTTTCGATACCAGGAATCAAACTCGAGCCTGCCTGGTTAAAACCAGCTATTCTAGCTACTAAACCATCCCGGATAAGTATTGCCGAAAGATCCAAAGCTGGTCGCCAGACGAAGACATTTATTTTGAAGGCGTTGCAGTGGTAGTGTGGTGGTGACCGGTGCGTTACACTAGACCGAGGCCGCATACATGATGATGGGGCTAATGATTGATGCGTATATGAGGAGTTTATTTTCAACTATAATTATCTAGTTATTTTTGACAAGGACATGATATGGGTTGCGACTGACGACACATGCTTTTACGATTGCGTGTTTTATATGTTGGTGGTGACTTAGTGTTAAGTTTATACCTTAATTAATGAAAATACAATATCATTTATTGTATATTATTTATTTTACTTTCACTCTAAATATATTTCTTAGAATTAATATAAAATGTAAAACTTCAAATTATTTACCTCTGTTTTGTTTTTTTTACTGTAACGCTGTCGCTAGTTCTATTTAGACTTTATCGTGGATGGTCGAGTCATCTAGCGGTTTCAACGCAAACCGCAGATTTTGTATCGCTTGCCGCTCGGCATAGTAAGCGCGCGCCATGTGCGTACCTTGTGCTGGACTAGTTAATCCAGCTCTTTCCGAATTTACGGGTCGTTTTCAGAAATAAAGGTGACATATGGCTCATTTGTCGGTTGGCCAGATGGTAAGGTGGCTGTCTGATAATTCCGGTACCGCTTACGACTAGTATTTTTACGACAGAAGCACAAGAAAACATAGTTAAGTATTCTGCGATTAACTATTCTTTTTATGTACCGATTGAATTTTGGATGATCGGAACCCAACTTACCACATGGTTCCGGGGTTATATTTTCTTTTGGCACATGTGCCCATCAACTTTGATTTCTTAGCAATAGTAATTCTGCGTCACTTATTCAACTCACTACCCCGAGTTGTCTGACCTATTCCGAACCGTTTTAGTACTTATTGTGCCGGTTCTTCAATTTTGTAGTTTATCAATTAACGTAATTCTGTTTAGCGCTTCATACTTTGTAATTGCAATCAATTTCATTGTAGATTTTATTATTCCTTGTTTTTGAGTTGTGCCGAAGTTCAGTATTCGAGGATACTCGATTTATTGTTTAGTAATTTCAATTGTAAATTCCGTTACTACCGTGGCTATACCTCCCCGTTTTGCCCATATGTCGTACATAACCCCCTACACCTGTGTTTAAGGCAATTGGTACCGACGCTATTTCACGAATAACGTACGTGAGATCACGACCTCGGTACAGGACCGCACTGTAGGAGATCGTTACCAAAACCAAAAATTGGTAACGGGTGAGACCGCAACTCCAGACAACCTAGGGCTGGCTGCAGCTAACAACACCTCTTTGCCGCCTCCAGGACGTCCGGGAACACCGGGCTGGCGCCCTACTAGAAATTATCCTGGATATACTAGCCGTCGCTGCCTCAATACTCACTCAGGACTTAGGATGAGTGTATCCCTAAACTTCAAGTGTTGCTTTCATTCAACTAATTTGTATTAGATTATTTCCTATAAATTTATAATTACGTGTCTTAGCGTCAAAAGCCCGGTTAAGCGAAACTTCCTTTTTGTAATAAATGGTTATTGTTCCGATATTCGAGTGTAATTCACCTAGCTGCTACAGTTCTTATCCCCACTCCCGACTCCGGTCTCAGAGCTAGTCGAGCATTCCGTTCTGTCGACTTCTCGCTCGCGAAAGTCGTTACTTAATAAACAATTGACATGCGCAGATAAAACGATTTATGTATAAATAAATATAATAAGAAGAAATTTCAATAGCCATTTTCTTGTTTACGGTACCTTTTTGGAAAAAAGTTTCAAATAAAGGTTATACAAAATGTTAATATATATAATTTTTATGCTTCATACTTTTCTGTAACTGCAACCACTTTTGAGTAATTGCAGAAACCATAAATATTTACTAGAGTAAAAATGCACTTCCGGTTTTAATATGGTTTTCAAAAATATAAGGTTTTCTGCCTAGACATATACAAATTTTATGTTTAAAGTTTCATAATTTTACCTTCAACCGTCTAAATTGTAGATTCACACACACACACAGACACCAAAAATCGATTCAGAGTAGGCCAGTCGCCATACTGGAAGATGGGTGAATGATTACATTTTCCGTGGAACAAGTCCTTTTCTCGTCTCTTAAACTCTCAAATAGTGTGGAATGTTTTGCTAAAAAGGATCAGCTAAAACATTTTTTAGATTATTAAGATTGAGATGCGTATCAGGCATGAGAAGTGGTTAAAATTTCAAATTTTTATGCGAAAGAAGGAACACAGACGGTGCTCGTACGATGAATCATTGCGGTTTTATGGTTCAACTTAAAGACAACATTATAGATATTCACAAAAATGTGAACATCGTTTGAGAAAGAGGAGAAGCTGAAAAAGGTTCGCGACCATAGTCACTTCCCTGGCAAATAAAATTTTTGTTTTATTTTATCTAATTAAATTTCATTGTGTGTGTGAGCTTGTGTGGGTGTGTGTGTCTGTGTTTAAGACTATTTTGTTTTTTTTGTAAAATAATTGACATTTATGTTAAAATAAATATATAAAGAAGAAATTTCTAAATCCATTATTTTGAAACCAGTACTCTATTTGAAAAAGGACTTTCAAGCAATAGTTAGTAAAATATTAATGTATTTAATTTTTATTGAAACAATTTTTCTGTAACTGCAACCATTTTTAAGTAATTGCAAAAACCGCAAAAAATATTATATATCAGAACTGTAATCATAATATCATGAACATTTTAACCATGCTATATATATACAAATTAAATAAATCATTATTATTATTATTTATAAGTATAGTTTTGTGTCATACATATACCATATAATTACTGTCAACAATAAAACTAGTTTATAGAGGATGTACCATAACATGAGGAACATATTAGAATGGTATATAGTACTGTATGTAGAGAATAAAAATGATTTTTTTCAAAATTCGAAAATTATATTTTGAGGTTTGTCGAGGAAACTATTTTGGGCCACTGGTAGAAAAGGTAGTTTTAAAATATAACTTTGTAACTAATTAAGAATTAATGTTTGCATAATACAAAAATTTATAATAGTTTCAAGCAGTCGGACGCATACTCTTTCTGTTTTAGAGAATAAATAATTTCTTCATTCAAAATGAATAGTATACAGTGGCACTAAAATTGTTATCCTTGAGTAAACTACCCTTATTTTTAGGAATTACGAAAAAAAAAGTTTCGTTATTCGTACGTTAAATATTACATGCCATTACAAAATGTACCTAGAGGTATGGTACAGTCTGTATATGTTTCCATTCATTTCATATTTGAATAAAAAATTTGATTCTGAAAAAATCTCTTAATACTACAAACTATGCACTTCCTCTAGTCTTTCTAAAAAATGGATCTATTAAAGTTATAAAATCATTATACGAAAAAACGGTAACATTTATCATGATACATTTCACGATAAAAGTCATTTATCCTAACTATATTTGCATTTAATAACTAAAAAACTACTCATTTTTAAAAAAAGACATAAAATAACTATGCATTTTTAAATATCTATTTAATTTTTTGGTATTTCATAATAAATAATTACTAAATTATATCCTGTTCGCATTTGATTAATAGCAAAGAAATGTTCAAGCCTTATTACTTAGGTTAGTATATATACTGATACGAATAATTATGAAAATCATTCAGTGCTCTTTATTCGTAACTGAAAAGTAAAGTTATAAATTTGCAAAATGAAATGCACAGCTGTTTTCGCAATTTTCTTTGTTCTATATGTTGGTTTGAGTGTAAGCACAGTTTTTATCAATTTTTAATATTAAGGTGTAGTCTTGGTTGAATTTTGTTTTGTTACACATACAGGTTTCAATAATTAAACTAAACATCTTACTAATACCTAGTGAAGATTACGCATTGGCATAAATGCTTATTGAAATATCTCTAGCCGATATTTATGCTTTATGTAGAATTTGATAACGATGTAATAGGCCTTATAATTTGTTTTCATTTACTGTTTAGGTTGGTCATCCACTTAGCGTTGATGAACTCGTCAAAGGACTTCCTCTTGGTGACGTTGACGCCATTGTGAAGGGTCTTCATGTGGGTGATCTTGAAGGACTTGTCAAAGATCTTCCTACTGAAAATGTTGACAATATTGTGAACGCATTACCTATTTAATTCTATTATCTTTACAGTATGTATATATTTTCGAGTTTTTATTTTTTGTTTGTCAATAGAATAAACTTATTTTGAATAGCTATTTGATTTATTACCAGATAATTTGAGTCTGTTTACAGTGTATGTAGGTAAATTTATGAAATTATTGTCACAAACATGTCGATTATCTAATGATATCTAACGGAAAATTATGTTTTATGTATTTACAGAAAATACGACTGATGTGCCTACAGCAACTGCGTAATGATTTCCATGCTGGCAATGCGACTATAGTGACATATTTTTTAAACAATTTTTGAACACAATAATTTTTTTATTGATGTATTCAACTGGCTTTATTAATTTATATATTATTAACAATTATAATGAGATATCAATAAAATAAACTTTTCAAAAACAATATTTGAATTTTTATATATTTTATATATAATATAGAATTGAGCATTATAGTGAGTAAAATTATCAAAAATGTAAATGTCTGCAAACTTATTTTATTATCGTTTGCTTCTGAATTTGTCTTTGTATATTTACATTTGTTGCTTTCTTATACGCAGTATAGGTAAGTATTGTAAACATGAAAAATTTCGTAATTTTGTACATGCCAGGCAAGGGTACTTTCTATTTTTGAAAAAAATTTCATACTTGAAGTGTTTTTGCGGGTTCTCCAGTTATTCAAAAATGGTTGCAGTTAAGTTAGGATAAAAAATAAGTGTATTAACATTTCCCATTACTATTGTTTGATTTTTTTTTTATCGAAAAGAGTACTGGTTTCAAAATAATGGATATTAAAATTTCTTCTAATTATATTTGATTCTATATAAATTGTTTCATTTCCGCCTAGCAATTGTTTATCAAAAAAAACAAAAACAGGTTTCGAGTTTGACATTTAATATAGAAATTGTAGATATTTTTTTCGTTGTTTCGAGTATCAAACAATTATTTGCTTGTCTATTCACGTCCTACAACCGCTAGAGGATTTAATATGCTTCAAATGACAATACATTTCTTAAGGCGATGTTCCAATTTTTAAAATAAAAATCGATTTTTTTTTTTTGTTCAATATTTTTATTCAAAAACTTTTTAAAAATACGTAAAAATAGTTTTAAGGTAAATTTCCAAACCGTTTTAGAGATATTTACATTTCTATAAGTTGTAACCGGATTATAAATACACTAAACTTTAAACACGCTTTTCTCGAAACTACATTTTTAAAAACGGTGTGCACTCAGCTCAAAAACTTATTAACCTATTTACTCAAATCTTTTTTATTTTATTAAATAACTTATTAGGCGGAACGCAAACTGACATTTTGAAATAAATATACATTTGTTCCATTTTTATTCAATCCCAAAGGTCCATTTTTGTGTCCAAAAAATAGGACTTTTCTTAAACTCACACCATTTTCTAGGTTTTTTTAAATTTTTAACTTTTTATTGGTTTTCGGTCCAGATTTTATCTTCTTCTTAATAAAACCCCGTTAGATTTTTTTGTTTTAGACATCCTGGACTGGCGTTATCGTGCATACCGCAAAACATCTCATCTCCGCGGCCTCTAATTTGTCACGTTCTATATTAGTAACCATGCATAAAAATAAAAAATAAAAAATTTTTTTGTACACTGAATGAGTAATTTAATATTGTAGATAAAAATTTAAATTAAATTTCTATCTTATAAAATAAGAGAGAAAAGAATTATTAAAAATAGTAATTTATTTGACCAAAAAATTGAAACATCGGCTTAATATACATAGAACACCAACTTTCTTTGCTAGTTTCTTTTCTACATATTCCGTAAATATCATATTCAATAATAACCCCTAAATACTTAAAATTATCTATCCATTGTATCACATCATTTCCTATAAGAACATCACATCTTTTAAACTGATTACCTATGTACATATATCTAGTTTTCGTAATCAGACTTAGTTTGTTACAACACAGCCGTTGCACAATATTTACAAGTTCCAAGTTCATTTCATTGACAAGATCTGTACAATTTATTCCGGAAATATATATATCAAGGTATCATCTGTAAATAGTTGCGCCTTAGCTTTATTTACAATATTTGGTAACTCTTTTATATACAAAATGAATAATAGAGGTCCTATTTTGCTACCTTGGAGGACACCATACATTACATCTTTAAGATCAGAAGATACATACTGTTTTCTATTTCTCAAGTAATCTTCTATCCATTTAATCAAATTTCCTCTTATCCCATAACTATATAACTTTTCTAATAATTTATCTCTACTGACAGTCTCAAGGCTCTTTAAAAATCTAAAAATAACGCAATAGTACAATTTCCTTGATCTCTCTCTCTCTTTTCCATGACTCCACCATTATTTGCACAGCTGTCTCTGTAGAATGTTTATGCCTAAACCCTGATTGATGTACTGTTAAAATTTCATTTTTATGTACATGGCTCATTAACTTATCAAAAATAATAGACTCTAGAATCTTATCAACTAAAGGTAACACATTTATTGGACAATATCCCATACCTCTTACAAAATTTTAGAATTTAACAAGCCTTCATTTGCAACATACTTTAAAATCCCCACAATCTCATTCAGGAAAGCCTTATTCAGAGCCGGTAACTCTGTCAACATTTCCCCACTATAATTTATTTCACACTCCACATAATTACTACTAGGGTCCGGAATTACCATTATAACTTCCTCTATACTTGTTTGAGTTTAGTTGTGTTCTGTAAAATGTTTGAGACATGTGAAATGTGTAAGCTAACCAGATTCGAGCAGCAAACATTTATAAAATTGAAAAAAGCCAAAATTTGTGAGTCATGAAAATGATATTGATCCACTCTGATTTGTGGGAGTATGCAGTATGTACTACAGTGAGACCGGTAGAGCCAATTGTAATTGTATCTTGGAATAAATAAGATTGCAATGCTCTTGCTACAATAATATTAGGAGTATCCTCATCATTGCTGATTCTCGTAAAAAGTTGAACAAATTCAAATTCTGCATGGGATGTTTTGGATGAAGTTTTTCGCCCTAAAGCGCCGACAAGAATAGTATATATTGCTAAACAGTTGTTACACATCAAAATGAAGAATGATCAGAACATTCAGGAACATGTTACTAGCTTTTTCGAAGCAATAAATAAACAGAAATTGATTTTAGAATAACTGATGAATTTCTATGCATTCTGTTGCTATGTATTCTGCCAGATGAGTATGACAATTTTCGCACCATTGAATTACGATACAACCTACCAGTTCTTAGAAAATAAAAATAATTGAAGAAGGTATTATAAGACAGGAAAAATCGTCGGAGGTACTGGATGAAAACGCAATATATACAAAAAAAGACAACAATGTCAAGAAAGATAAACTAAGAAACTTTATTTTCAAATGCAATTATTGTAAGAAAAAGGTACACAAAATTGCAGATTGTTGGTTTCGAATGGACGTTAATTCTAAAACGGCTATGGTCACAGATTTAAAAACGGATGATGCCTGAGGTATGAAATCCAAATTGAAATCGAAGATCCTGCAGCGAAACGAATGGTATATAGATAGTGATGCAACATCACACATGTGTCCCAACAGACACATGGTTCACATGGTTTATGGACACATTTGTTCAGGGGCGGATCTACTAAAAGACTTTTTGGGCTGCAGCCCAAGGCACCGTGGATAGAAAAGGCCCCCAGCCTCCATTGAAAAACAATAGACGATATTATAAAGAAAACATCTGCAATCATAATACTATCCTAAAATTTTCATACAACACTTAACTTACTTATGGCCTTGTAGTTTTACCTTCACTCCAACAATTATTTTGACATCAATTGTAAAACATCTGCTGTGTCATGCACCGAACTTTCTTATACGCATATGGGTTAAGCCACTTCGTAGTTTCATTATTTTTCTAATTTATAATATTTGTTCTAACCTTTAGATCACTTTTACACTAATTATATTTCTTAGAATATATATTAAATGTCAAACTTCAAATTATTTACGTCTATTTTGTTAAACAATTGACAGGCGCAGATGATACGATTTATGTAAAAATATATATAAAAGGCAGAAATTTAGTTTGCAACTAGTACACTTTTTGGAAAAAAAATTCAAACAAAAGTTGTACTAAATATAAATACCTTTAATTTTACTTCATAAAAATTTTCTGTAACTGTAACCATTTTTAAGTAATTGCAGAAACTGCGAAAAATGACTGGAGTAAACAGGCACTTCCGGTTTGAATTTTTTTTTTCAAAAATAGGAGGTGCACACCCCTGGCATATGCAAATCTTAAGTTTAAAGTTTCATAATTTTAGCTTCAACCGTTTAGGCTGTAGAGAACATACACACACACACACACACACACACACACACACACACACACACAGAGACAGACGTCATTCCAAAAATAGTTGGAATCGATTCAAGGAAGGTCAAAACGTATATTTCCGTTGAAATCTCGAGATCGAAATTTTTCATGATTACAATACTTACTTATACTGCGTATAAGAAAGTAAAAAATATCTAAAATTTAAAAAAATCCGATCATATGTTTGGCAACCTTGAGCTTAGTGATGCCGCCAAGACCGAGACTGATCTCGGTCTCGTCTTGTCTCGTCTCGTATTTCGAGACGAGACCGTGATCTTGGTCTCGTCAGGCAAACCGAGACCGAGACGAGACCGATTACTAGTCTCGCCGAGACTCTCGCCGAGACTCTCGCCGAGACTCTCGACAAAACCTATGAGAATTTTAAAATATTGTTATTGATGTGGTAGGTTTGTTATTGTAAATTCATGATTTTATTATATATATATATATATATATATATATATATATATATATATATATATATATCATTATTGTCTATAAAAATTAAAACTCCATCAATAATACTATATTTACATAAGATATATCATAAAATTAATTTAGAAAAAAACAATGAGCATATATTTATTTAAGCAAACTAAACTATCAGTTTTGAACTCTGCTCATATTACAATTAATTTTTCAAAAATATTATTTTTTATAAATTATGCTACAAAGCCAAAAAAATAGCTGAGGTACTAACAACTGATTATTATTAAGATAGGTATTGATAAGATTTTATTCATTTCTTAAAATATTGTGTTATATAATTATTTATTTAACGTTTATCACATGTGCACAAACGAATTTTCGCTTTTCAACGTTATAATCGTAATTCTGCAGATCCGCTTAGCGATAAATATTTAAATTAAATCCGAAATATTGTAACCGGGTACACTACCACTACCCGTCTCAATAGTATTATTAAGGGGGATTTCCGGTTCAATATTTTCAAAAAATCGATTGTTTTTTTTTGCATGAAATCAAAGCTAAACTTGTCTAGAATATGTGGGTAAAAGGATATTTCGATATAATATTCGACGAATTAGTAGCGGTGCGAGAGCAGCCATCACCGCCAGTCAGCGCAATGCGGAAATGGAGGATTACGAGGATGAAGTAATCTTTTATTGCGCTGGAATTGCTGATTAAATGCAAGTTAACAATTCCAAATCTGACCACGGATTCGTATTCAGGGACCCCAAAAACCCTTGAATCTCGAATTTCATAAATTTTGATGAGTATGAGTTTTTTGGTCCGCCATATTGGATCCGCCATTTTGAATTTTTCAAATTTGATCTTAGATTCGTATTCAGCGACCCGGAAAACCTAGATATTGACTATTGTTTGCGAATTTTCCGCCGAATACTTTGAATTACACATTAAAATGTTTCGCACACTTTAAACGCGTTTTTCTCGAAACTACATTTTTCAAAACTGCGAGCACTCTAGCTTTTGAACGGTTCAACCAATTGACTTCGTTCTTTGCTTCCCTTATTGAAAACACTTTTATTCATGGAATGAACTAGACTCAAGTAGAAATGTACAATTTTCGATTTTTCACAGCCTGTCAAAGTCAAAAAATCGACCGAAAAAAACGACTTTTTTTTCAAATGCCCGCCATTTTGTCAAATTTTGAGATTTTTCAAAGATTCTAGTTCATTCCATTTTCTGAACAATACTCTTCAAGAAACTGAGCCGATTTTTTTTCTAGGTGACGATTTGCGACCTCTAGGCTGCTCGCAGTTTTGGGAAGTACCCACCGGGCAGCCGCCATATTGGACGCCATTTTGAATTTTTGGACTTGAAAAAATTCCCAGTTGTAGAGCAAGAATGAATAAAGATTTGACAAAAAACCCAGATCTCTAACTCTTACCAGTTCCCTGAAAAAAAAATCCAAAATTTAGGTCAATTGAACCGGAAATCCCCCTTAATCAGACATTTTTTCATTTTATTGTTCGATATATATAATTAACTTTAAAACCACACTAGACACTACGACTCTGATAATAAAAAGTACCTATAAATACATATACTTTTTCAAAGAACTGATAGATACTGCACAATGTCAAATATCATTGTCGAGTCCTATATTAACTTTACTTTGCTTTGTATCCATTATTATATCTTAAATGATTAATACATAGTTATCATTAAAACTTATACATTATATTATTTTATATGAGTATTCCTTTGTTTAGTGCTATGAAACGTATGCAAACGCAAATTAGTACGAACAGAACCATAGCCAATCACGTGCTCTATATTCAAGGTCAAATAATCGAGAGTCTCGTCGAGACCGAGACTCTCTTCGTCGAGACCGAGACGAGACTATATATTTTTAGAAAATTTCGAGACGAGACGAGACTGGCTAAAGTCTCGTCGAGACTGGTCTCGGCGGCAACACTACTTGAGATCAATAAACCCGTGTCCGCGTCTGTCGAACGGAACGGTTTCCCCGAATTTCCCGGCGCTTGTTTTCGGTCGGTGTATTTTCTCGCGTGTGCGTCTATTGCTTCCTGCCACTTATCGCCCAACGCAATTTTTTTTGTTAGATCTTTTGATTGCTTGTTTAGTTTACTAATAAGTGATAACTGAAAAGTTATAAAGAGCGGACCTTTCTTTTATTTTACTTAAATTGAAAGAAATCAGCATAAGAAAAAAAATTCCTACTTTTAGTAGGTAAAGAAAAAGAATTATAAATAATGAATGTTTTGTTTTTATTTTATTTTTCAATACTGAATGAACTCTAATCGATTTTTAATGATAATTTGTGAATTGCTACACTCATAACAAAATATTACAATGTGACGAGAGGGACAATATTACATTTATTATCTCGCTCGCTCTATTTATTTTCAACAAACTATCAAGTTCTTTATTTATTTTCAGAAAAATATCAAAATTTTATTTTACAATATGTCTGCTAGAAAATATGAAAGTGGAGATAAAAAACGAAAATTACAGTATCGAGAAAAAAACATCTGCAGTGTCATGCACCGAACTTTCTTATACGCATATGGGTTAAACCACTTCGTAGTTTCATTATTTTTCTAATTTATAATATTTGTTCTAACCTTTAGATCGCTTTTACTCTAAATATATTTCTTAGAATATATGATAAATGTCAAACTTCAAATTATTAACGTCTATTTTGCTAAACAATTGACAGGCGCAGATGATTCGATTTATGTAAAAATATATATAATAGGCAGAAATTTATTTTGAAACCACTACACTTTTTGGAAAAAAAATTCAAACAAAAGTTGTGCTAAATATGAATACCTTTAATTTTTGTTCATAAAATTTTTCTGTAACTGTAACCATTTTTGAGTAATTGCAGAAACTGCCAAAAATGACTAGAGTAAACATGCACTTCCGGTTTGAATATTTTTGTCAAAAATAGGAGGTGCACACCTCATGCTTATGCAAATCTTAAGTTTAAAGTTTCATAATTTTAGCTTCAACCGTTTAGGCTGTAGAGAACATACACACACACACACACATACAGACACACACACACACACACACACACAGACAGACGTCATTCCAAAAATAGTTGGAATCGATTCAGGGAAGGTCAAAACGTATATATCCGTTGAAATCTCGAGATCGAAATTTTTCATGATTACAATACTTACTTATACTGCGTATAAGAAAGTAAAAATTTCAGTATAAGGGGCTTAGCATTTCTTGGCTCCGAGGAAGTATTTGGTTCTCCACATAATGGTATTTTTTTGGGTGCTCTGGAGCTATTGGCAGAGTTCGACCCATTCATTCGTGAACATATTGGATAACGAGAGCTACGACCAAATCCGATAATATCGTACATATTAAAAACAGTATATGAGGAAATAATTGAGGTTATGAATAAACAGATAAATAAACAAATTTTAACTCAAATGAATAACGCCGACCAAGTTTTATTAAATTGTGATGAATTCAACTCACAATGACCAACTTGCTATTGTATTACGATACTGTTTTCGAGGAAAAATGTATGAAAAATGTGTATTGTTCATTAAAATTAGTAATCATACTGGCTTATATTTATTTAATATTTTACAAGACTACTTAGAAACAAGTGGACTACTACTGGATAGTAGTAGGGGACAGTAATATGACAACGCTGCTAATATGGCGGGTCACTACAATGGTGTACAAGCACAACTAAAACAAAACAATAAATCCGCGGATTATGAGCCGTGTACCGCGCATTCCATTAATCTAGTTAGTGTAGAATCCGTGAAGGTTACAAAAGGTTCAGCGAATATGAGGTTGAAAAAGTTAATTTTCGAAAAATGGCACGAAATTTATTTAATAAACTGGCGAAACACGAAACTGCAATTTTGATTATTTTTTGGGAAGAAAATTTGGAGAGATTTAATTTAGTTAATAAAAATATCTGCAGTGTCATGCACCGAACTTTCTTATACGCATATGGGTTAAGCCACTTCGTAGTTTCATTATTTTTCTAATTTATAATATTTGTTCTAACCTTTAGATCACTTTTACACTAATTATATTTCTTAGAATATATATTAAATGTCAAACTTCAAATTATTTACGTCTATTTTGTTAAACAATTGACAGGCGCAGATGATACGATTTATGTAAAAATATATATAAAAGGCAGAAATTTATTTTGAAACCAGTACACTTTTTGGAAAAAAAATTCAAACAAAAGTTGTGCTAAATATGAATACCTTTAATTGTTGTTCATAACATTTTTCTGTAACTCTAACCATTTTTGAGAAATTGCAGAAACTACCAAAAATGACTAGAGTAAACAGGCACTTCCGGTTTGAATATTTTTTTTCAAAAATAAGAGGTGCACACCCCAGGCATATGCAAATCTTAAGTTTAAAGTTTCATAATTTTAGCTTCAACCGTTTAGGCTGTAGAGAACATACACACACACACACAGACACACACACACACACACACACCACACACACACACACACACACACACACACACACACACACACACACACACACACACACAGACGGACGTCATTCCAAAAATAGTTGGAATCGATTCAGGGAAGGTCAAAACGTATATTTCCGTTGAAATCTCGACATCGAAATTATTCATGATTACAATACTTACTTATACTGCGTATAAGAAAGTAAAAATACAGAGATCTGGTTCAGATATTTGTGAAGACAATAAGTTATTTGTGTCATTAAAAGAGTTCGTGAACAACATAAGGCAACAATCAGATCAAAAGCCAAAGGAATACGAAGAGAAAGCTAAAAATTTAATTACTAGTGTGGGAACAGACTTCAGAGAGACGCATTACTTCAAAATTTTCGGGTAAGTCTACAGATAAAGTCTCAGTATACGGCGCAGAAAAATTTAAAGGTGATACGCTAAACGTTGCGTTGGATAAGCTGCTTATGGATTTAAATAAAAGAAGCTAAGTCTAGGAGACATGTAGCAAAAACTTAAAATTTTTAATGGATTTGCAAGACAAAAATATGGAACACGTAGACCTGAAAGTGTACGTAATATTATTGATAATTATAAAGATGACGTAGACGAACATTTAGTGCATTCAGTTCAAATCTTACTTACTACAGTCTAAGCCCGAGTCTTACACCTCTTGCAATAAACTTTTTATGCGAATTTATGAAAAGAAACTTGTTCATGTGTTCCTAAATTGTTATACCATTTTAAAGATTTTTTGCCAATCACTAGTTGTGAAACGGAACGCTCTTTCTCCAATATGTCGTATATAGAAAACAAATATAGGACAACAATGTCGAACTATCAACTAAATCATTTATCAGTTCTTTCCATAAATTTCGATTTAACAAAGGACTTACAAATGCAGAAAGGTTGCTTTATAATTTATATAACATAACCACACATAACCTGTCAATTTATTTTACAATAATGTCATACAGTTGCTGTTTGTATATACAAACACTGAGTCATATTATATAAATAAAATATTTGACTGTCCATTTTTTTCCTATACCGTATACCTACATCACTATAGAAAACAGTTTTTGGCAAGTAGTTGAGTAATGAGGTAGGCCCCTAAGTAGTATTAGCCTAAGGCCCCACAAATTCACGATCCGCCCCTGCTAGTAGTTCGTACTTGCTGATGCTTGATGCGGTTTTCTTCTTATGATGATTCTGATTTTCAACTCAGGCACTAGCATTGCTGGCACTGGGAGTATTTTTGCGAATTTTATTTTATTATCAAACTTTTTTTTTTATTATTATTTATTTATTAAAAATTATCTTCTTTGTTTATTTTTTTTTATCTTCTGAATAAATTGTTGAAACAAACGTAAATTTGATTTGATTTTGAATTTACTTTCGGTATTCCTACCGACTGCACCAATTATGTGTTATAACATGACTTATGTGTTATATTTATTGAAACAAGTTATTTCGTACAAGTCAAGATTACAACTGACTAATCTTCCCTCTGTTTATATTACATATAGTGTTATATCAGCTGACCATGCTTTTCTTACTACGTGGAGAAATGCATGTTGGGAACAGGATTAAAATTATTATGGTTACATAACTTGCACGCACCTATGATTAATTGTTTGTTTGTCCTTTTTGTGACCTTACATTTAAACTCCAGCATCATTTAAACGTTCGGGTACAGACGAAGCATCCGCCTAAGAATTAAAGATTACTAAGTTTTTAATTAAAAAAAGAGATAACGTTTAAGGTATAATGGATTTTATTTATATAATATGGAATAATAATAATTGAAGTGTATTTTACACGATGCTCTGTATTTGCACTTCTGTTATGTATAATAGCTCCTGAAAAAGCAAGTAAATACAATTATCAATGTTATTAATTTTGTATGCAGTGCTAAAATAAATACCATAATTATTCAAACAAGTAATCTTGAAGAAGAATTTAATTGACAAACAAATAGTTGTTTCGTACTCGAACTATTTGGAAACAAAAATACAAATGTGAACATACATATTCAGGAGCAAACATTAATAACATAAAATATATGACAATTTTCATTTTTTTGATAATTTTATTCACTACAGAGCATCAAACAATATTCCAAAACATCTTATCAGCAAGTATACATTAACTTTTAAATTGTTTAAATCTAAAAATGTCGCTATTGTCGCATTTCCTACTTGGGAATCATACGGATGTTAAAGTCTGATCAGTCGTTCCTTCTGTAAATACATATAAAAACATAATTGTCCTTTAAATATAATTAAATAATCGACTTGTATGTGACAGTAATTCCATAAATTTGCCTACATAAACTATAAATACACTCGATTTATCTGGCAATAGGTCAAATAGCTATATATAATATGTTTATTTTATTGGCAAACAAAATACCAAAATTCGATAATATATACATACCGTAAAGATTATAGAATTAAATAGGTAGTGCGTTCACAATATTGTCAACATTTTCAGTAGGAAGATCTTTGACAAGACCTTCAAGATCACCAACATGAAGACCCGTCACAATTGCGTCAACATCACCAAGTGGAAGTCCTTTGACGAGCTCATCAACACTAAGAGGATGACCAAACTAAACAGTAAATAAAAACAATTTATTAGGTCATTAACATCGTTAGCAAAATAGACCAAGTTTAAAATTGTTTAACAACAAATTTAAATCACTACCACACTTTAGTATTCAACATTATTAAATGCTTACACTCAAACCAACATATAGAACGAAGAAAATTACAAAAACTGCTGCTAATTTCATTTTGTAAATTTGTTACTTTACCCTTCAGTTGCGATAAATAGTACTGAATGATTTTCATAAAAGTTCTTGTCAGTATATATACCAAAATGCCAATAAAACTTTATCTTTTTTTTGTTATTAACCGAATGAGTACAGGATGTAATTTTCTAATTATTAATTATGAAATTTCTAAAATGTAAATAAATATTAAAAAATATTGTAATTTTATGTCTTTTTTTAAAATGTAGTTAGTAAAAATGTCTTTGTTGTGAAAAATTTGTCATGAAATATTATTTGTATCATGATAAATGTTACTGATTTATACGCATACTTCATAACGTTATTAATTCCATGTTTAGAGTTCATTTTAGTTGTCGATATTAAAATAGAGAAAATACGTAGTTTGCAGAGTAATTAAATTTTTTATTGAACATATGAAATAAATGGATATTCATACTAGTTCTATTGCTAACTATAATTATGTACATTACACCATGACACAAAAATGATACTAATAAATAATAATAATTTACTAAATATGGCTATAGCAACATCCAGTTTTTCAAATACCCAGCAGGTGTGAAAATATTCATGTTATTATGATTCGTTCTGGGCATAAATTATAGTCATTTTGGTATAATGATACAATCAAATTTTAAAAAATAATTCTTTTGTAGTAGGTATATCAAATTATATAGAATGGATAATAATTTTTTACAATTCAAGGAATTATAATTATTCAATTCATATTAATAATTATAATAATCAAAAATCTGTTACTTTATTTAAATATTTTACAGATATGTCACTTTTTAAATCCCATTCTCCTAATTACTTTCTTATACGCAGTATAAGTAAGTATTGTAATCATGAAAAATTTCGAACTCGAGATTTTAACGGTAATATACGTTTTGACCTTACCTGAATCGATTCCGACTATTTTTGGAATGACGTCCGTCTGTGTGTGTGTGGGTGTCTGTGTGTGTGTGTGTGTGTGTATGTTCTCTACAGCCTAAACGGTTGAAGCTAAAATTATGAAACTTTAAGATTAAGATCTGCATATGCCAGGGGTGTGCACCTTTTATTTTTGAAAAAAAAATTCAAAGCGGAAGTGCCTGTTTACTCTAGTCATTTTTTGCAGTTTCTGTAATTACTCAAAAATGGTTACAGTTACAGAAAAATTGCATGAACAAAATTTAAAGGTATTTATATTTAGCACAACTTTTATTTGATTAATTTTTCCAAAAAGAGTACTGGTTTCAAAATAAATTTCTGCTTATTATATATATTTTTACATAAATCGTATCATCTGCGCCTGTCAATTATTTAACAAAATAGATATAAATAATTTGATGTTTGACATTTTATATTGTTTCTAAGAAATATATTTACTGTAAAAGCGATTTAAAGGTTGGAACAAATTTTATTAATTAGAAAAATAAGGTAAGTACGATGTGGCTTAACCCATATGCGTATAAGAAAGTTCGGTGCATGACACAGCAGATGTTTTACAATTGATGTCAAAATAATTGTTGGAGTGAAGGTAAAACTACAAGGCCATAAGTAAGTTAAGTGTTGTATGAAAATTTTAGGATAGTATTATGATTGGTAAAATACAGACATATATATCATCACGTCTAATCCCATCAAAAAAGGTGGCAGAAAATTTTTAAATACTTTCACATCTTTACATACTTTCACAACTATATATACCTTCACATCTTTTCAACCATTGGCCATGCAACTCTATCCTTACACACTTTTTTCACATCATTCAAACTCATTAAATTATTCATATATGCTCTTGTATTCTGCTTGCTCGCAACTTTTCTGTTTTTATTTAATAGGGAAAATAAGGTGTATTACGAATGAAACTGTTTGATATACAAATAAGAGTTTTGCTAGCAAAAAAGTGTGTAGATCAACTGCTCTCTCTAATTAAAAGTTACTTTGTCTGTACAATTAGATCTTTTAAAACTATAATCATGAAACTTTAAAAGTAAAATTTGTGTTATAAACTCTTTAGATCGGTTTTAATATTTTATTATTAATATCTGAATTACATATCACACAGTATATCTTTCATCATCCCTGCTGTCGTTACTCACAACAACTTCTCTGTTCCTCTGTTTTTTTTTTGTATAACAAGAAAACACTTTCCAAGCCTGCCTTAATTCTAACATTCGGCCATCCTGGTATCCGATCGTCCCTGATCGGCTGCGATTGATGCAACGTAGAACTGTGGTCGGCGTCGGTTTCGCACTGGTCGACCACTTCGTTCTGCTTGATCGAATGCTGGTACAACTTCATTTAGATCCTGGCTGTCTATAGCTGCTACTGGATCCGGAAGTCTAGATAGATCATTTGAACGTTCCTCTCGATCTGGGCGGGTATCTGAAACATCATGCGTAACTCCACGAATATACCGCGTCGTTGCGGCCGTATGTTCTGACGGTGGATCGTTGTCTTCATCTGTTGACCCACTCAATTCGTCTGGATCGTCGTCGAACACGCGAGGACACCTCCACGCTTTTAGTTGCGAAGCGTGTGCCGTGGAAGCGTAACGGCGCCCTTCCTTACCTTGCAGATCAGCTACACGGTACGTGTCGGCAGGCAGTTTGTCGACAAAGGACCTCGGAATCTGATTTGCGTCTTGTTTGGTGGGCCGGTGTATTCGGGAACTCTTCGCACAAGCTCACCTGATTCGTATGTAGGAGCCTGATGATGTTTCTTGTTGAACGCTTCTTTCATTTTCGTTTGTTCATTGAGGATGTTGCGCTTTACCTCATCTTGAATAATATCGGCGCGAGTCCACTCGTGATCAGCTACTGCAGTGAATCTTTCGAGTCCATCGTGAAACCTGGGTTGATACCCGTGAAATGTTTCAAATGGTGTTCTTCCGGTTGATTTGTTCATCGTGCAGTTGATATCTCTTGCAATCTCGTCCAGTTGCGCATCCCAGTCTCGATGGTCCGGATCTTTGATCCCGATCATAATTCGTGGTAGCAACGTTCGGTTCGCGCGCTCCACTTGACCGTTCGCTTGTGGATGTTGCGTCGAATTCAACGTATGACGTATTCCGCGTGTAGTACAGAATGTTTCAAACTCACGCGACGTGAAGCATGTACCGCGATCTGTTACAACTCGATTCGGTAGTCCACGTTTCAGGTTGAAGTTTGAAAATGCTCTCAGCACATCTTTGGTCGACGTTGATGCCATCGGGTAAAGATGTATATATTTTATTAAATTGTCCACTATCACCAACAACTGCGAGTTGCGCCTTCTACTCCTTACAAATGGTCCAACATGATCCATATGGATTACGTCAAATGGTCGTTGTCCCGGTGGAATCGGATTCAACTTCCCTGGACGCTTTCCGCCTGGTGTCTTCGTGATCAGGCAATCAAAGCAAGCACCAATATGCTGCTTGACGTATCGACGCATACCTGAAAACCAGTACAATTCTTGTATTTTTGCCACGGTTTTGTTAAGTGCAAAATGCTCCATCAAGTCGTGACATTTCACTACGATTGCCTTTCTCTTTGGTTTTGGTACCACGAATAACAACCGGTTTCCAAGTCTTTTGTACAGTAGGTTGGCCCGGAGTTCCAATCCCTGTACGTGATTGATCTCCTCATTGCTCCGGTCCTTTTCTATTTTCGAGAGAATGCGTAATTTCTCACGGAATTCGACGTCCCCGCGCTGCATGAGCAGTATTTGATCTTCTACGGTGAGCGTCAAGCATACCTCTACTCGTTGTAAAATTTCGGATATGGTATCAGAAGCAGTCTCTACACTCGCTCTGCTCAAAGTGTCGACGTGAGTCATTCGCACACCTGGTCGGTGACGAATTTCGAAGTCAAATTCTCGTACCAACATCATACATCGAGCGATTTGAGGATTGGTTGTCTTTTTCTGATTCATAAATACGAGCGCTTGGCAATCGGTGACGACTGTGAATTGAATGGCGATCAGAAACTGCCTCAATCGTTCCATGCACCATACTATCGCCATCAACTCAATATATATAATAAGCAGAAATTTATTTTGAAACCAGTACTTTTTTTGGAGAAATAATTCAAACAAAAGTTGTGCTAAATATGAATACCTTTAATTTATGTTATTAAAATTTTTCTGTAACTCTCACCATTTTTCAGTTATTGCAGAAACTGCCAAAAATGACTAGCGTAAACAGGCACTTCCGATTTGAATATTTTTTTCAAAAATAGGAGTGCACACCCCATGCATATGCAAATCTTAAGTTTAAAGTTTCATAATTTTAGCTTCAACCGTTTAGGCTGTAGAGAACATACACACACACACATACAGACACACACACACACACACACACACACACACACACACACACACAGATGGACGTCATTCCAAAAATAGTCGGAATCGATTCAGGGAAGGTCAAAACGTATATTTCCGTTAAAATCTCGAGATCGAAATTTTTCATGATTACAATACTTACTTATACTGCGTATAAGAAAGTAAAAATGTTAGTATAATTCATATTTAGTTTATGGCGTGAATAGCCCAAGAGGCTGATACGCCTTTAAATTTTAATCCTACCTACCTACCTACAAGCTTAAAAATGTTAAGCACAACGTGAGGCCATGGGATTCTTCCCATAGGGCATCCCGAAAGGAGGAGGACGCTTTGGCGAGGCTCCGTTAGGCTGTAGAGACAGACAGACGTCAGGTCAAAACGTATAATTCCGTTGAAATTTCGAGATCGAAATTTTTCATGATTACAATACTTACTTATACTGCGTATAAGAAAGTAAAAATATAAACTGGTAGTTTATCACACAAATTATAGTGAATCAGTGTTATTTTGTTTGAGAGTGCCGGAGAAAAGTAAGTACATTATTTTTTATTAAATTTTAGTTTTGTACTCGTAGTTATACGCCTATGCCTGCCATAAGTATTGTAATCATGAAAAATTTCGATCTCGAGATTTTAACAGAAATATACGTTTTGACCTTCCCTGAATCGATTCCAACTATTTTTGGAATGACGTCTGTCTGTGTGTGTGTGTGTGTGTCTCTATGTGTGTGTGTATGTTCTCTACATCCTGAACGGTTGAAGCTAAAATTATGAAACTTTAAACTTAAAATTTTCATATGCCTGAGGTATGCACCTTCTATTTTTGAAAAAAATATTCAAAGCAGTAGTGCCTGCTTACACTAGTCATTTTTTGTAATTTCTGCAATTACTCAAAAATGGTTACACTTACAGAAAAATTGCATGAGCAAAAATTAAAGGTATTTCTATTTAGCACAACTTTTGTTTGAATATATTTTCCAAATTGAGTACTGTTTCAAAATAAATTTTTGCTTATTATATATATTTTTAGATAAATCGTATTATCTGCGCCTGTCAATTGTTTAACAAAATAGACTTAAATAATTTGAAGTTTGGCATTTTATATTTATTCTAAGAAATATATTTACTGTAAAAACGATCTAAAGGTTAGAACAAATATTATAAATTAGAAAAATAATATACAGCTGTCGGACTTTGTCTTATTTAAATAGATTAATTTTGCCCACATATGACTGATGCCATGTCCAAATCTAAAAAGAAATGTAGACAGTACAGTGTTGATTATTTGAAGCTTGGCTTTATTCCATTATTGTCGGACAAACAATTGCCTATGTGCCTTTTATGCAACAAAGTTTTGGGCAATGACGCTATGAAACCATCTAAGCTGCAAGATCATCTGAGAAAATGTCACTCTGATAAAACAGATAAAGATTTGAAATACTTTCAAACACTCAAAGATAAAGTTCAGAAGAGACCCACGATGGACAGAATGTTCGCTTCGATGTCACAAAGAAACGATGATGGTTTGTGGGCGTCTTACAATATCTCGTTACTTATAGCAAAATCCGGAACACCGCATCTTGTCGGAGAGAAGTTAATTTTGCCAGCCGTTGAAGAGGTTTTAAAAACTGTTTTACACAAACCTGCATCTAATATCATTAAAAGAATTCCCTTAAGCAACAATACTGTTGAAAGACGTATTGATGAAATGAGTTCTGATATTGAAAGCTTCTTGTGTAATTATTGGCAAACGACCCATTTCTCTATACGAGTCAACTTTACCTGGTAATACAGCATTATTATTGGCATATGTTCGTTTTATTATGAATCAAGAAATCTACGAAGAACTGCTCTTCGCAAGAACTGATGCCAACAACCGACACTAAAGGTGAATCAATATTTCATGTTTTGAAGGATTACTTCATTTAAAAAGCAATCCCTTCCTTTATCAAATATAATACCAGTAGCTACAGATGCACAGAGCACCTGCCATGGTTGGACGTTATCTTGGATTTATAAACTATTTAAAACAAAATGTGTCAGGGGTGTTAGCAATACATTGCGTCATCCATCGACAACATATAATTGCTAAAAATTTGAGTGTTAGATTGCATGAATCTCTTCAATTAGTCATTAATGCAGTAAACCGAATCCGAAGCAACGCGTTGCATACGCGGTTATTTGCGCAGTTGTGTGAAGAAAATGACGAACACTTTCATCAATTACTCCTTCATACTCAAGTACGCTGGCTGTCAAAAGGCTTATGTTTGACAAGATTTTTTGCACTTTTTGAGACTATTTTAGAATTTCTGGATACTAAAGATAACATTTTAAAAGAAAAGAAGTGGAAAACAGACATCGCTTATTTAACAGATTTTTTTACAAAATTTAATATGGTTAATTTGCAGTTACAAGGCGACAGTCTAAATTTGATTAAAACAAAGTCCATCTTATCAGCGTTTCTTGCCAGAGTTAAACTAATGAAGCAAAATATTGGACGGGGCGAATTTTCCCAGTTTCCTAATTTGTCACAGACAAACTGCAAAGAAGACGACGTTTCAACCTACGTTCAACATTTAAATGCCCTCTATTCAGATTTTGAAACTAGGTTTGAGGACGTTTTGACTATGGTAATACCACCGTGGATAATTAACCCATATGGTGACATAGAAGAAACGAATGTCATAATACAAGAGGAACTGACTGTACTAAGTACAAACAAAGAACATCAGGTTCAGTTTAAAAACGGATATCAGCAATTCTGGCTGCAAAACAACATACCCGTTACTTATCCCGTATTATGGAATATAGCGAGAAAATTTTTAATTTCCTTTCCATCGTCATACCTAGTGGAAAGGGGTTTCAGCGCTGTTACCAATCTCCTAACGAAAAAAAAAAATAGACTGGACATCATTAGCCGAGGAGATTTAAGATTAAACCTTACAAAATTGACGCCAAATGTTGTTAATTTATTATTAAAGCATCAGGTTCATCCTTCTCACTAAAAACATTTACTTATTACTTAATTTATTTTATGTTTATTTTATGTTACGTATATTTTATATAACAGATACAAAATTTTATTTTGAGTAGTTTTAATTTAAATTTAATTTATAAATGTATAAAACTTAACATGTGTTTTTACTTTAAGTTTTTAATACTAAACTTCACTACAGTTAGAAAATTACAAAAAAATCAATATCTGGTAAGTGGGGGTCTACCCAAAACCGAAAAACATGGCAAGGGGTCTACGACACAAAAAAGTTTGGGAACCTCTGATTTAAACCATTCTCATGATATATCATGTGCTCTACTATCCTCCAGTCACGTCTTCACAACCTATTGCTATACAAGCCTGAGAATTCATTTTAAATTTTTCCTTACCTTTATTTTCTTTTAATTTATTCAGTGACTTGAAGTGCCCCTTATCCTTTTTATCAAAAGTCTTTCTTATTCGATAACTGTAATTTACTTTTATTGACCTTTTAGATGATTTGGTTCGGTAATTTCCGTTGCCATTTCTTTAATGTGTGTGTTTGTGTGTCTGTGAGCGCTGTACAGCTCAAACGGCTAAAGGTAAAATTATGAAACTTACGATTTGTATACGCCTGGTAAGAAAACCTCCTATTTTTAAAAACAATATTTAAACCGGAAGTGCAGGATTACTTTAATCAATTTTTGCGGTTTCTGCAATTAAACAAAAATGGTTGCACTTACAGAAAAATTTAATGATATTAATACTTCGTATAACTTTTGTTTGAAAATTTTTTCAAATAAGGTACCGGAAACAAGAAAATTTGAAATTAGTTTATATTATAATTATTTTAACATAAATCGTATCAACTGTACCTGTCAATTGTTTAATAGAAAAACAAAAAAATTAAATAATTTGACATTTAATATATATTCTAAGAAATAAGTTAGTGAAAAGGAGTTCCAAAGGTTTGTAAAATATTATAAATTAGATAAATAGTCTAAATATGATGCGTATAAGAAAGGTTAGTGCATGACACTGCAGATATTTTTATTTTTAATATTAAGTTATAAGATCTAGAGAGGGTAAATACGAGTACATAAAAAATAATAGAAATTACTTCAACAAGAATCATATCAACGATTTCAGAAATGCTACTAAACGAAAATGTTTGGAAGTTTATTTCAGTGGAATTGGTCAGCTTAAGAGTTATGGTAAGATATTTATATACAAGTACATAGGGTGCAAGAGATTAATTTGCTTTAGTAGTAGATATGGCAGTCTGGATTATCGTATGTAATATAAATTATCGACTCTAGCAGACCTTTTTGTTCGAGCCTTGAATCAGTGCTTCGTTTCTTCGAAAAAGGACTTTAAAGCCGTGTTCTGTGATTCTATTCACCGAAAATACGATTTGTCCGATACGTGAAGAGCGTTGTTTAAGGTGACGCTTTTCTGTGTAGTCTCATACGCGTGCGATAACGTGCACCTTGTCCTCACTTTTTGTAACAGCTGCCGTGGTAGCCAGCTTTATTACTTCGGGAATCGACGATTTCGCTGAAGTGCTCTGCGTCGTTGCAATAATGACTTGCCGCTCCGCTGTTCAGGAAGTACTTCTCGTCTGGATCTCACTTTTTCTAAGTTGACACGAATAAACCCATGTTTTTGGCGGATTTTGAACATTAATTTTTTGTTTTCCGTTATTTTTCAGACACTATGATTTAGTTGATTTCACTTATAACATCGAAGCGCTTTACTGTCTTTTTGTTTATCAGCGTCACTATTATATTGCCACTTATTAAAATACTCATATCTCTTAGCGAACATAGCATCCAACGGGATGTTTTGCAATGCTTGGTTTGCTTCAGTTCACTAGAGGATATCGACAATATAATGTCCAGGCGTGCCTTCCGGAACATTGACCAAATTCGCGTTACTTTCAGGTTTTATAGCGCCCCCACGTATTGCCATAAATCATTTTTCGTGAGAACTGCCTGCATTTGCCACTTTTCCGACGTTCATGACTACGATACTAAACACATATAGCAATAATTTCAGCGTTTAAACTGTAGGGAATAAGCCATTTTGATTAGTATTCACGCGCCTGTAGTTATAGGCTTACATTATTTTACAACAATTATTACTACGCCTCTTGATAATTTAAAAGTTTAATTATTTCAGTTTAAATTTTTTTCTTTTCTACATTATTATATATAATATACATATTGAGACATATCTCTGTATATTGGTTTGCATATAATTGAAAGTAAATTAACGAGGCATTTCGATGACTAGAAGAGACAATGCATAATTTTATTAGTTAAAGTTGATATTTATAAGTGAATTTGGTCTTAAATACATTATAATTGTGCAAAAATATCTTTATTATGAGGATTATTAAGTTTACTATGTTAGAAGGCCACTAATAAGTCACAATATATATCTATACGTACTATAGTAATATTATAATTTGTACTCTAATATAATATATGTATGGTTAATAGTATAAAAGAAAGAACTGTGGTAAATGCCGCTGGATTGATTTTCTTTTGATGACTATGTAGAGACTGGAATAAAGCAGTGTCCTCCATATTGACCTTCCAACCAACCATAATTTCATCGCGGTTTTGAACACGTAACCACTGTTCCAATGGTTGGAAATAACGCAACATAGCGTCTGCAGATAATTTGTCTGTTTTTCCTTTAGTTATAATACGTATTACATCTTTCCAGTGTTTTGATTTGCCTAATTTCAATGCATCACTATAATTAAACAAACAATTTTATTGTTAGAATAATATTTTTTTAATTATACATACATACATATATATATATATATATATATATATATATATATATATATATATATATATATATATATATATATATATATATATATATAAATTAAACTAGATTTAAAATATCTTTATTTGATTTGATGAATACGGCCATATAATTTTATACAGTTTTGCAAATTCAAACAAACGTCCAGAATTGCGAAACAATATTTCAAGATTTGAATTTGTTGTAATATAAAATAAACTACACTTATACTCAGTGCAAATGAAAATTAGCTCAAATGAAGATAATGTTATAATCGAATTTCTATAAGAATATGCAGACTCGTCTTTTCAACATCTAAATCAACTCGAAATTGATTTGATTTAATGAGATACATTCAACTATGGTAATATGATGAATAGAAAATGTGCTTTACAATGCCAATTTTGTGAAATAAATCTATGAAAATTCCACATTACCATGAAAACTAAATCAGAAAACTATGTTAATCGCTCAAATTACTAAGAAACAATATGCCATTGCTCTTATGCTATGAGTTTATAATAGTTTTAATAAAAACACATTTCTTCTAAAATGGAGAAATATTATTTATGTCTGACCTTATTCATACGTTATCTCATAGTAAAAGAATTCAAATAACTGATAGAAAATATGTAAATATTTTGGATCTGATTATGTTTTAATATTTTTGTTTGAGTTCGATTACACGCATATATAACTTCATGCCTGTTCCCATTAAATTACATTACATCAATTCAAATCTTGACAATCTTTCGCAATTTGACTCTATCCTTACAAACTTTTACTCATTAAATTATCCATACATGCTCTTGTAATTCACTTGCTCTCAACATTCTTTTGCGCAATTCATTTATCTACCTGTTTTATAATATTTTAAATATGCTATACGAATTATACATTTTTATTATTAAGGAAATATAAAACGCTTTTTTAGAAAATATTTCAGGTATCCGATTGATTGACCTAAGTACAGTATCACATCGAGAATACATAGAGCGACATAAAAATGAAAATTAGTAAACACTCACGCTAGGATACGACCTGCTTCTCGAGACCTATAAATGTTACATAAATGTAGCTGGCCAGTGTAACCAGCTGCATTGCATAGTGCTTCATGTATTTGAAACTGTAGTAGTAACGCAATATAGTATCTAGAATATGGTAGATCAGCTGGAATGTGCCGTTTTGATACTGGATCCAAATGATTTTCATTTCGTGGCATTGGTGGTATGACACCTTGGTATTGTAATTTCATTTCCCACCAATTTGAGTTCATGTTTCGTACTCCATCACGGAATATTTTATAACGCCACTAAAACAGATGTTTTCATATGTCTTAATTCTTAATCATATATAAATACAAAAGCAGGAGCAATTAAACTAAATGTAAGAAGCAAAATAAAACCAAATTGACTATATTAAGGATAGTGCAGAGCTAGACCAAAATGGTAAAGAACACCACATTAAAAACTAATACAATGAGAAAATAAACCAGTGACTGAACAAAAGGCAAAACCGCAGAAAAAATAATCATTTATCGTGAATGTTTTATTAAAAACTGCAATTGATGTCAAAGACAATATAATGCATAACGTTTTTATACTAAATATTAAATGAATTAATTCGATTTCATTTGAACCAAAATGTATTAGATATAATGCCACGCATATCATACTACAAGTATATTATTAAATTAAATATGTTCAACTAAATATTTGATGTTCTTGTAATTTTTAGGGGCAGAAAGACGTTCCTGTCCATTCGTGTGCTGTTTTATAAATTCATTCAAATTTTGTTATTTTTCAATAGCTGATTTAAATTTATTATTATTTCAAAATAATATGATTTAGATCAATTGTATTTTGGTCAACCGTATACCATCTTCGATCAATTGTGCTTCTATAAATTGTATTGGTTGACGTTTAGTTTCAAATTAATTCAATTTATGGTTTATACGTAGTTGGGGATCTTAGGTCATAATCGGAGCATATGTTCTGATGATGGCCTATGAAACCAAAATACGTGTAAGCAATTAATTGAATTCTTTTGAAACAAACTACTTTTATATTTAAAAATTTATCAAAATGTTTCAACGAGTGCGCCGCGAAACCATTCAACAAAGCAAATGTCTATCTTGTTAGTACTAAGCTTGAATGCAAAAATAATTCGTCAGGCATGAACAGTCAATCACTAATGAATTCAATTTTCACTTTCTTATACGCAGTATGCGTGTGTGTTTGTGTGTGTGTGTGTGTTTGTGTGTTTGTGTGTGGGTGTGTGTGTGTGTGTGTGTGTGTGTGTGTGTGTGTGTGTGAGTGGGTCTGTGTGTGTGTGTGTGTGTGTGTGTGTGTGTGTGTGTGTGTGTGTGTGTGAGCGCTCTACAGCCCTAACGGCTAAAGGGAAAATTATGAAATTTTAAACTTAAGATTTTTATGTGCCTGGCAAGAAAACCTCTTATTTTTGAAAACAATATGCCGACCGGAAGTTCTTGTTTACTCTAGTCATTTTTTGCAGTTCCTGCAATTACTCAATAATAGTTGCAGTTACAGAAAAATTGTTACAATAAAAATTATAGATATCAGCATTTTGTACAACTTTTATTTGAAACTTTTTTTCCCAAGCAGTACCGGAAACAAGAAAATGGCTATTAAAACATCTTCATATTATATTTATTTTTACTTTCTTAGACGCAGTATAAGTAAGTATTGTAATCATGAAAAATTTCGAACTCGAGATTTTAACGGAAATATACGTTTTGACCTTCCCTGAATCGAATCCGACTATTTTTGGAATGACGTCCGTCTGTGTGTGTGTGTGTGTGTGTGTGTCTGTGTGTGTGTGTGTATGTGAGCGCTCTACAGCCCAAACGGCTAAAGGGAAAATTATGAAATTTTAAAATTAAGATTTGTATGTACCTGGCACGAAAACCTCCTATTTTTAAAAACCATATTCCGACCGGAAGTGCATGTTTACTCTAGTCATGTTTTGCAGTTTCTGCAATTACTCAAAAACGGTTGCAGTTACAGAAAAATTGTTGCAGTAAAAATTATAGATATCAACATTTTGTACAACTTTTATTTGAAACTTTTTTTCTCAAACGGTTCCGGAAACAAGAAAATGACTCTTGAAATTTCTTCATATTACATTTAATTTTACATAAATCGTATCATCTGCGCCTGTCAATTGTTTATCAAAAAAAAAAAACAGACTTAAATAGTTTGAAGTTTGACATTTTATATTTATTGAAAGAAATGTATTTAGCGCAAAAATGTTCCAAAAGTCAGAACAAATATTATAAATTAGAAAAATATTGAAACTACGATGTGGTTTAACCCATATGCGGATAAGAAAGTTCGGTGCATGACACTGCAGATATTTACATAAATCGTATCATCTGCGCCTGTCAATTGTTTATCAAAAAAAACAAAACCTACTTAAATAATTTGAAGTTTGACATTTTATAATTATTCTAAGAAATATATTTAGTTTGAAAGTGTTAGAACAAATTATAAATTAGAAAAATAATGAAAATAGGATGTGATTTAACCCAAAAGCGTATAAGAAAGTTCGGTGCATGACACTGCAGATGTTTATCCTTGGTGGACTGTCAAACAACAGACGTCAAATATGTTAAGCCATTCTGTACTTTAGATTCATTTATAGCTCTTACTGTTGTCTGCAAATAAAAGTGAAAATGCAGGTCTAAATTATTATTTATTATTATATATTTAATATCTTTTCCCGATATAGTCAGCTATTGGCAAATTCATGTATACATATATGATATGATGTAGAAGCCAAAGGTATAGATTTAATTCAAAAAAGCTGTCTGTTCTTATACGCATTTTTAAATTCTAACGATCTAACCAAAATGCACACAAGAAGGTTCAGCCACAGATTTAGTATATTATTATATATTAAAATATTTTAAACATTTAATTATTTCGAAATTATCTAACGAAATAGTATCGCATAAATATTAGTATAGAAAACTTATTACCACTCTTGCGACCCATAATTCGCACTTTATTTTATTTTGGACTGAAAATTTTATGAGAGGATAATTTGGGATGTTCCGTTCGCGATTTTTTACAAAAAAATAAACACACTTATGTCCAGGCATCTTATATTAATTTTAAAGAAATTTGGAACTTGGATAAATATAACAAAAAGATCCAAATGAAATAATCAGCAACAATACACTATCCAATATAAGATTAAATTTATTATCAAGATAAAACGGAAACTGTCGAACATTGGATTTAGTTTCTCGTGGCATAGCGTATGATGTCTTTCTCGGATGGAATTATAGCAGCCACCTTTAGTGCGAGGGAAGCCCTCCAATATTAAGCACTGTATAGCTTATGCGCAAACATGCCGCATACCAGGATATTTTCCGCGTCATGTCAATGCAGTAGACATGGGAAGTATTGAATGTAATATTGAAAATAACTTATGTTTTTGTAATTCAGTAATTTTTCTGAAAAATGTTTACAAAGAAAAGTAATGCGAAATATTAATATCTTTTATTTCCATTCTTACAATTTTTGCTGTAAGAACTACCGTTTTTAAGTTATAGCAGAAGATTAAAAAAATGACTAGAGTAACTATGCACTTCCGGTTGGAATATTCTTTTCAAAAATAAAAGGTTTTCCTGGCAGGTATATACAAATCTTAAGTTTTAAGTTTCATTATTTAATCTTTTATATTAATCGTTTAGGCTGTAGCGCGCACACACACACACACACACACAGCGAGAGAGACAGACAGATGTCATCTCAAAAGTAGTCAAACTCGATTCAGGGAAGGTTATGTTAAAATCTCGAGATCGAAATTTTTCACGATTACAATAATTACTTATACTGCGTATAAGAAAGTGAAAACGGGAATAATAAACCATTACCCATAAACTAAATATTGAATTACCTTGTCAACGAGATATGCAAATGGTGCATAAGCAACTTTTTCTAATGCCATTGTCATTAAATAATTCATATTTGTTTCATAAATATCTGTATTATTATGATATAATTCTAGGCGACGTAGGTACACTGGATTATTGACGAACATACTTATAGCACTTGCAACAGCTTCGTGAAAACCTTTCCAAATTAAGAGGCAATTAGATAAATTTCTAAGCATCAGCAACATCCTATGAAAATAACATGTTTAATTACTATCTGACCTGGATTAGCACCATCTCGATATAAATATGACTGATCGCTGTATTGTAAATAATACTGGATATGTGCCATCTCATGATGGGTTGAAATGAAACTCTCCATATTTATTTGCGTACATTGTTTAATCCTGTAAAATAAAAATTAATTATTTCTGAATGTATTAATGAATTATTACGGCGGCCACTGACATCTTGAAAAATAATATTATTAGCACATTTCCCAATATAAATTGAAACTAATCAATGATTGAAATAAAAAGGCTACGTTGGCCAAATTTGAACTATTTTGTGTGAAATAATCATTTATGTGAAAGACTGTTAGTAGGATTGTTATATTTCATCATAAAATATAACCATTTTTAAGCTCATTGTGTAAGATGTTATATAGGATACACCCTGTAAGCGTGCCAATCGTTGGAACTATACAATATGTATATCGACTATAAAAGGGTATAATCAAGCATTCCTCAAAAGTTTAAATGCAAAGTTGCAAAACATGTTAATTTCTTCCTAGCTTGGAGATCTTGTGGCACCATTAGTAAAGTATAAAGTAAAAAGAAAATTACGATTGAAGATGTATAAACATTAGTGTTTGCATGGATGCCATACGCATATACATTTTTGATGACTTATGTTTATATAACTGCTTTGATTTAGCGACAAGTAGACAATGACGGAACTTCTTTTATGTCCGTTTCGAAATTGACACTGAACTGTGCATATACCGATTTGCATATTATATAAATTTTATACATATAAATAAAACGATCTTTTTAAATATGATAGGATGGTTCTTTAGAATATAATAAGTCAATCAATAATGCTCGCGTATGCATACTTCAATCGATCAGCTGATTAATGCCGTTCACATACACGTAAGTGCTGTACGCGTCGGAAAGCGCGAAGAAAGCCGAAAGTACCCGACGCACATGCACACAATGCACTTCTGGCACACCGATTGGTAACAGTACATATCAAGCATAATGCGCGAATTTCCGATTGGTTCACAAGTAAATTCCAGGCGCGCGCTATGATGTTAACATATCAAAAGGTAAGTAATATTGTGCTCTTTATGATCCATATATATCACCATTTTCAAGAAAAACTAAATGAAGTTTGTAAACTATGCCTGAGATATAAATATGGATATTAAGGTTGTTTTACGAACGCACACTATATAATCTGAGATAATATCATTTTGGAAACCAGAATATATGTATGTACTAGATATTTGTATTCAGGATTTCATATAACCTTCAGTTCATTTGCTTCAACAATATACAAAACTGACATGTTTCAGCTATCTGATCTCAGGCACATCTGTTTAATGATTAAACCAATTCTTTGATAAAACTTCAGACACATCCATTGCGCTCTAAAATCTTTTCAAGTAAAACGTGTAATCTACTTTTAACAATCAAAACGGAGCAAAAAGAAAAATTGTATTTAAATATTTTAAATAGCAATTGAAAATTCTTGAATAATCTTCTAACAAAGTTATAAAAACATGTATCATATGTGAAAACTACATTAGTAACTGTAGACAAAGTTTGAAGGTAAAATAGATATATCACTGCTTCTTGACTTGAGGTGTAGTGTGTGTGTGGTAATGGATAAAGCGATCTTCTAGGGATTCAAACCTTTTACACGGTACTTATTTAAGTATTTCCTAATATTTCATGATGAAATGTATCTATTAGATACTTAAGTTTTATATTTAAAAAAAAATAAATATATATATATATATATATATATATATATTTATATATATATATATATATATATATATATATATATATATATATATATATATATATATATATATAAATATATATATTACCTATAATCAACTCGATTACAAAAATCCCATGCACTTGCAGTACATTGCATTCTTCGATCTAGTGGCTTTTCAATAATTGAGTATCTCCAAAATTCAGGTGGCATTGCTTTCAGTCCCAATGAAATGAAGAATTCTTCCGCTACTTGAAATATTCTATAAATAAAACGTACAATTTTTCCTTAATTCTTATATATTATGTTAAGATTATTGATTTATTAGCAGGCACATATTTATCAAAAAAAATAAAACATCAAGCAAATATATTATTTCACGTATTAATTGAATAATTTCAAACAATTTTACGAATATAAGATATATTTTTTTTTATTACAATAATCGAAATTCTAAAATTAGTTTATTTTTTCATGAATTGTCATTTATCTTACTTCTGTTGTTATATGAAAACTGATTTATTAAAAATAAATAACATATGAATTTATTTCTATGAAATTTGTCCTACATTTATATTAATTATACCTTAATGGTGTAAATCCTTTTCGAAGCATTTCATCAGTTATATCAACATTTGTAATATGTGGAAATGGCATTACAATATCTTTAATATTACTCCAATCTTGTGCCCAAAGATTACCTAAAAGATGTCCAGGAATTGGCCCATCTGGTCTTATATAACGTTCACCATATCTTTGAATAAGTTTCTTTCGCACATATGTATGAAGTTCTTTATACAATGGCTCTAATTTCAACCAAGTCTCTAATAGTTCAGATTCAAAGTCCTCAGACTCATAAGCGAAACGCATTTGTTCACCAGCATCATTAAATCCTAAGAAACTATAACTGTACAATTTGAAAACCCAGCAATTTACTTTTGGTTATACTGTTTATGAAATATTATTTAAAAGAAACTTTATTGTATAAGTGTGCGGTGATGTCATGCGATTCTAAATTATTTACTTTGAAAATGTTAATGACATATATGAAAATCCAAAGTTTCACCAATATTTTCATTCATAAACCGTTTCTGATTTCCTTAACTGACGTGGAGGATATGTTTATAACAGCAAATAACTATGGTTATCAAAGTTAGATGTTATTCCATATAAAACTCTTTAGATAGATGTGTAATGATAATGATTTTCAGAAATATATGAAAGCACATTCATACATTCATATAAAAGAAAACTATGCATTAGCAAAGAATCTGCCATAGTGTCATTTAAAGTAACTGGAAGGATGGAAGAAGTAAAAAATGTCATGAAACTTCTTAGATAAATAATGCTGATGAATTTATAATATTTTCCGAAGATGCATAGATTCGGAAAAGCAGTATGACGCCTTGAGATTAATAATAGTTCGGTAAATGACGAATGGTGCACTTCAAATGAAGGCTAGAGTAAAACATGTGATGCCAGACATTAAATCATCATGATAGTGTGATTTCATAAAGTGAACTCCATTTCTCACTTTACGCTTACCGAACACCGCTCATATAAACTATGCAATATGCTCATTTAGAAGAAAAATTGTCACCATACTAAAATTGGGTTGTCTTATTTGTAACTAATTAATGTCTGTTGCGGCAACGAAGTTATAATAATTACAATATATTTGTTACTGCGACAAGTATGAAATCAATTTTATTTTCCTCATTGGGCATGAGCGTGATAGGATTACATAAAGCAATAAACTATTTATTATTTAAGATGGAAACTATAGTTCTTTTACAAATTATTTCATGAGCAGAGTTCATAATCTCAATATGGCGCGGTTTTAGCAGAAAATTAAATATGACTGTATTACAAAAATTACTCCATTGTGACATTATTTTATACTCGGATCCATATATTGAATATATATCCCAAGATTAAATAAAAGCACTAATAATTCGATTGAAATTGTTAATTAAAATTTTCCGGGAAATTTAAGTTTGCTGTTGTGATATTATCATGTAGAAATATCAAGAATGTCAAAAATGTCAAGAAAATGAAATGAAAATACTAGTGATTTTGTTTAATTAATAAAAAAAAATACTTAAAACTAAATAGATCTATATAGCACAACGTGCTTACCATTCATTCGTGCAGCCTGATTCGCTAGTTGTACGAAACGCATATATTTATTTTTCATCGGTGGACCAATTCTGTCATGCCATTCTTTCCAAATATGAGCTAGTTCTTCAGGGTTTCTTGAATGAGCCATGATTTTTGTAATATCAGGCTCTAATTCAAGGTCGCAATATCGTGAGTCAAAACTATTAAATGGACACGCTCTTATATTGGCATAAATATCTTTCATTTCTGCTATTAGATGATAAATCTAGAAATAATGTGTTTTTCTAAGTACTTAAAATCTTTGTTTATATATATTTTTAAGTCCTGTGTAGTTATGATTGAAAAGTGACCGATACAATGATTTTCATTAAACAAATGTCAATGGAGTTGACCCATTATGTTACCTACAAAACGACTGTATTTTTTAACTATATTTAGCTTATATTTAAATTTTTAAATACACGTTTTATTGCTTTTGATTGACCAAGCAAATGTAGAAAATTTTTGATATACGTATATCGAGCAGTGATATTTTCCGTTTATAATTTAAAACTTATTGAAAATAATAATTCAAAACTTTAGATTGCAAATAAAGTATGTTTTGCAGAATAATTGTTAAATAGTTTTAAATAATGGTGAATTGAAATTTTAATTTATTTCTTTTATTATACGTATAAATCTTAACATTGTAACACAAATCATAACTGGTCATAGGTAGCTTAGACATACTACTATTGCCATATCCGAGGACCATTATTATTTTTGCAATCGGATAATCTATTTCTATCTCAATGTATTATTCTTACTTACAAGGAAATTGTATTGCTGAACCTAATTAGTCAAATTATATACAATACAAAACGTAACCAGTATACTTGGTTTATTTGCGATGATCATTGTAAAAAGCATCTGTTCTTTTAAGCATAGTGGTCCGTAACACGGACAAGCTACTAAGCCTGTATTAGCGAAAAATATTACACAAATAGCACGCTAATACAGGCTTAGTAGCTTGTCCGTGCTATGGACCAATATGTTTGATTAAAAAATATGGATACTAAATAACAAATTTTGAAAAATTCACGAATTTATAATTATCCTTATATTATATTAGCAATTATTATTCGGGCAGTATTTCATTATTAAATAAATTAAATTTATATACATATTTACATAACTTCATACTTATTCCCATCAAATGGAGAGGCAGAAAATCCTTTACATTTATTTGGATCTATACATTTTGCCATTCTTTCTATCTATACAAGACGCAGTATTACATTGAGAATACACACTAACAACATACGATATTTTTATAAAACTAAAAGTTATTCAATCACGGATATAGAATAGTAAAACTAAAAGAGAGACAAAGATCATCAAAAGAAGCGGGCGATTTGAAAAAACATTGGAAACAGAAACATAAAAGATAAAAATGCCGCTCTGATACTGGGATACTTAGATATAAGGGTAAGGTGCACGAGAGAAATAAATAAAATAAGAGAAATAAATATGCCATGTAATTAAAAAATGAGAGTTGTAATACTAGATTCTAAATCGAAAAACGATAAAAATGTAACAAATAATAATAGTTAATATTATTCGGAAGTAAACAGAAATTGCAATAAATAACATAGTGAATTATGTTTTAGTGTATACTATGAAGGAAGACTGCTGCAACTTTTATCTAAAACGAGTATATCACTCAGGAATTTAATACTATATAAATAAGGATTGAATTAGAAACAGGTGTTTTTATTTAAAATCTGTTTCATTTTCTATGAATACGAGTGAACTCTATTTTTATTTTTTTATATAAATGTATATAAGGAAGCATAGCAATCATGAAAATTTTAAAGATTTTAATGATAATGCACGATTCGGCCAGCCCTAAATCAAATCTGACTATTTTCGGAACGACGCCTTGTGTGCATACGTGTGTGTATGTGTGACTATGTGTGTGTATTTGTATGTGTGTGTGTGTGTGTGTGTGCTTGCGTGTTTTTGTGTGTATGTATAATATGTTTTTCTTTTGCTTGGAAAAGTTTCTTCAAAAAGTGTACCAGTAACAAGAAAACTGATACTGTAATTTTTAAATTTCTTATTTATGATTAAACATTATATTAGCAAGAAATAAAAAAAGGCTCAAAAAATGTATAAGATATTTGACATATATTAAGTGAAAAATTGCTTCAAAAGTTAGGAACATGCAAAATTTTATCTGTAAGTATTCTGTTAGATATTTAATTAATCTGAAAACTAAAAAATATTCCTTCCAGAAAAATTGCTTATATTGCATAACTTCTACATATAAGAACGTACATTGCTGTACACTACAGATGTGTGATCACAACTAACCAAAAAGAATATAATTAAGTAAATGTATTAACGTTTTGGATCATATATTAAAACTATATGATTTACTTGCACGGTCACTTTTCAAAATAGTTTATATATTTCGCGGTTAATATACTTCGTTATACTTGTCGTCTGGCAGACTAGCCCTGCCTTCTGTTACGAGAATTCGTAACTGTCTTCGAGCCATTGGATCCGGCAATCTTGCCCATTCAAAACTGACCGCTTTTCGCCACGATAAACGTTCAAACTTTGCACGTAAAGTTTGCTCTTCAATCATTCTACGTTTATTAAAATCAGTTATATTCGTTGCGTAGTTCCATTGTGCTGAACTGACTCTGAAGCACATACCAGAAGCTTCTGCATCGTATTCGCGCAAAAACTGTAGTGCGTCACCCAAATTTAAGTTACTTCCCTAAAAATTGTTCAATTGTTATTTTATTATTAAACTTTTGAACATACACAAAAGAAACACATTGTTTTATGTCTTCTTGACTTTTTTTAAAATATTCTATGGTTCATATTTAGGTCGTCACGGAGCGTAGTTTAAAGTTAAAAACCGTAACGCTTAGGTATACATATGTATATATAATGAAATTTGTGTATTCTATTAGGAAATTTGCAATAAATATAGATCAGTAGGTTGTATTGGTACTACTGATCTAATTGTTATATATTTCTATTATTATTTGATATATGTACACTATGTATACTAATATATGTGTATAAATATTTATTATTTATGTGTAGATAGTAAAAAATTTGAAATTTATTGATTTTGATAAGTTTTGGAAGAAAATGATGTAAAATTAATTAAGAATAAAAATTGTTACCTGTGCTAACCGCGCATCGGACACTGAATTAACTTTACCAATAAAGAGTACACTCCACAAGAAATGAAGAAGTTTCACTTTACACATTTTGTTCAAGTTTCGGAATTGTTATTACAATACAGTTGCGCATTGTACAGAACCCGTAAACAAACTAAGCGATAAGTGCGAGACCGAAATAAGGAGTGTTTTTAAGAAGTGGCATGACAAATTGTTGCGGAATTACAGCCCCTCGACCGTAACAATGTCGTCAAGAAGCGTGTTGTTTATTGCACGCTTCTGTATTACTGTACATTTGTCTAATGCCATTGTTATACACAACTTAGCTGGATGAGTCCGCTGTTATTTTATTATAACGTATCGTGTTTTAAAGGTGACCCGAGCACTTATTAGTCTATTATTTTAGATCATTTATATCAAAGGACATACACATTAATAATTATATGTTAGAAAAACATTGCGGTTAAATAAAAAATATAGTCATATAATTATAATTACCTACTATATCAATTATTTGCATTAATAATAATTATAAATAACATGTTATTCATCGAATTAAAAGATAATTAAATACTACATATGAAAGTTAATAGCAACCTTTTTTAAAGAGTATATTGTAATTAAAATAAATATCGCGTAAGGTTTATTTTATAATTAAAAATTATTTAATGATTCTATGAACAATTTATATTGAGATGGGTTCGAATAAGACGTTTGTTTTCTGAAATAATTTTGAAACAAAACCGCTACAAATACATAAGTTGTAATTCGTGAACGAAATTAACAAGTTGCTCTCTGGCGGTAAAACTAATGTACTACAAAAATCAATCCTTACGCCGAGCATTAATGAACAAAAGGAATAAAATATCTATCATATCTTACGAAATAAATTCTTAGGCTAACTCATAAATAATTTGTAAATAATAGTTACAATCAAAATACAGTTTTAAAGAATACAAAATGAAAGATTCTGACTCCAATAATGATTCGTTTTGGCAAAGAACGGCTGAAATCATTTCACTTTGTTGCAAAGTTCACTTTAGTGCACTACGCGTGGCCAATCATAGCTTTTATCACAACTATCAAACACATTGGCCATTGCGCCCGACATTATTATTAATGCAACTAGCGCCGCCAATGATAATTTCGTTCACGAATTGTAGGCTAACTTTTTGAATTATTACCGCCATTAGTAAACAATTGCTCAAAAGTGTGTGAAATATGCTGCCATCTATGATTGATTTTTGTAACTTTAGAACTGATGGCTATTCATTTACAGTCCCTTATAAGAGTTTTATCTTTGGTAATATGTAATAATTTAGAAAGGAATAATAAACAAATAAAATCAAAGAAATATAATTACAAATGATATATTATAACCAGATATTTATTAGTTTGTTATGGTAATAATTATTAGCGACTGTAACAAGAATATTGCTTCAGTAATTAAGGCGATTTTTCAATTTTTTGGTCAAATAAATGACTATTTTTAATATTTTTTTTTCTCTCTTATTTTATTAGATAGAAAATTAAATTTTTGTTTACAATATTAAATAACTCATGCAGTATATAAAAAATTTTTTTTATTTGTATGCATAATTACTTATATGACAAAGTTGAGGCCGCGGAGATGAGGTGTTTTGTGGTGTGCACGATAACGTCAGTCCAGGATGTCTAAAACAAAAAAATCTAACGGGGTTTTACTAAGAACAAAATTACCATTCCCGGAAACCAATAAAAAGTTAAAAATTAAAAAAAAAACCTAGAAAATAGAGTGAGTTTAATAAAAGTTCTATGTTTTGTACACAAAATTGGACCTTTGGGATTGAATAAAATGGAACAAATGTATATTTATGTCAAAATGTCATATATATATATATAAATTATATAAGGCCTTGAAGTTATTTTACATATATTGTAAGTTGCAACCTGCAGCATCAGCTAAATCTTAGTATATTTCCATAAAACTAGAAACAGCATAAATAGCACGTAACATTAGAAATATGAGTTGATTGTTCTCAGTTCGTTCATTGTAAGTCTACAAAACGAATACTGTTGTATTTAATATTATACGAAATAAAAAAGATTTTTTTTATTTAAATTAAATATTGAGTATTTAATTGGCGCAGTCGGTAGGATAGCATCGAAACACAAGTTATTGTGTGGTGAATATAATTCTTCGCTTTGCTATTCTGCAAACCTACGTAAAAGGCTAAACAGTGCCCATCAGGGTCTACCCACGACCCATCTTTAAAAGAAGACAACATCAGATTGGCAACTTGCTGTTCCACAACCGGTCCACGTCGCCTGAAAGATATCTGCTGTCCTCTTGAAGAATCAGAAGACTAGAAGAACAGAAGAACCCGGTGATGCCCGTAAAACATCCCTCCACAATTATATTATTACTACCATTGTAAGTTAATCATAATTTACTTATAATATTATTACACAAACAGATACTTCTAGCAAAGACTAGTAATAAAAGTATCAAGAGACCGACATAGTCTCAACACACACATATTTATGAACAATAGTAGTTCATCGGAATCGGAACACGTAACTTCAGATTCCGAAGTCGAAAATAGTCAAACTACCAAAATCTCGGTACAGAGAATTTCTTTGAGACCAAGTCGACTAAATAATTTATATTTAACAATGTCTACTACGACATTAGCAGAACTCAAAAATCTGTCAGAAATTATTCCTTCATATGACGGAAATATTAAAATTCTTAACAACTTCATATCCGCTGTAGATGAAGTACATTCCGCATTAACTAACATACAAATTAATGATATCCAACGAACATACTTGTTTGGATTAATAAAAAATAAACTAACTCACAAAGCCGCTGAATTATTATCAGAAAATAAATTCTCAACTTGGGACGAATTGAAAACGTATTTAACTACTAATTTTTGCGACAAAAGCACGGCAGAGACTATATTACTAGAAATATTACAAATTAGAAATAAAATCAATTCCGATAAAACTTTAGAGTCCATTTCACAAAGATTTTCGCAATATAAATCAAAAATCCTCCTAACGGAATATAATCAACTTCAAAAAAATGCAATAATTAGAGAAAATCAAAAATTAGTTGTTTCACACTTTATTTCACTACTACCAATTTCTATACGGGGTTCATTTATTGTAAAAGAACCACAATCCCTAGAACAATGCGAAATTCTCTTGCGAAATGAATTCAACTATTCGCATCAATCCCCTATATTAAAAGAAAAACCAAATTTCTCATTCAGCCTACCTCCTAAGAAATTCCCTGCTCAACAATTTCCTTCTAAACCTATACCATTTAACACAGTTAATAAACAACCAACACAATTTGCACCCAGACAGAATTTGAAGAATTTCTATGAAACAAAACGTAATTTTCAACCAAGACCCATGACACAACAGACTCGCTTGACACAACCCATGTCAACACAAACAATTAGACAGAATTATAACCTTGACGAAACTAACGATACAGAAATCATAGAACAACTTGACCACGAATCTGAAAACGAAATAGACGAAGATTCTTTTTTAGAGTTAGAAAACGGCGAGGACAAATTGAACAAGTAATGTCAAGTATTACTTATCACCTACCGTCGTTAAAAATTAAAAATTATATTATTCTTTTTGATACAGGCTCTAGTATAAATTTAATAACTCCGGAAATAGTAAGAACAAAAAACATGAAAACTTATAATGAAAAATGCACTTTTAAAACTGTAAACGGGAAAACCACAACAAACGAATATGTTATATTAAATCTAAACAAAATTCCAATAAAATGTTACATCCATAATTTTCATAAGGAATACAACCTACTTCTAGGTATAGAAGCATTTAAAGATTTAAACATACAAATTGACTTCTTAAAAAACATTATTAAAATACAAGGAAAAGAAAGAAAATTACAAAGTTATTCAGAAACATCAAAACAAAACAATAATATCCAAATTCGAAACAAACATTTAAGCAATTTAGAAAAACAAAAATTAGACTTAGTCATTAGAGAATATAAAAACTTATTCCCAAAAAAAGATGAAAAATTATCCAACACTAACATTTGTACACATAAAATTATAGTTAATGAAGAAACTCCCATACACACAAAAAATTATAGACTTCCACAAATTTATGAAAAAGACATTGAGGAACACATTCAAAATTTACTAAAAGAAAACGTAATACAACCTTCACATTCTCCTTGGAATTCACCTATTTGGATTGTACAGAAAAAACTAGACGCATCTGGTAAACGTAAGACAAGATTAGTTATTGATTACCGTAAATTAAATACAAAAACAAAAGACGATCGTTTCCCAATTCCGAACATAGACACCCTATTAGACCATATAGGATGTTCAAAATATTTCACTACCCTCGATTTGCATTCTGGCTTCCATCAAATCCTAATGAATAAAGATGACATCGAAAAAACTGCATTTTCCACAACGTCCGGACATTACGAATTCGTTCGCATGCCATTCGGCTTAAAAAATGCCCCGGCAACATTTCAGAGAATGATGAATATCGCATTAGGAGACTTAGTTAACAAAATATGCCTAGTCTACCTCGACGACATAATCATTTTCGGAAAAACATTAGACGAACATTTACAAAACATAAAATTAGTATTCGAAAAACTCAGAAGCGCAAACCTTAAAATACAAATCGATAAATCCGAATTTTTACAAAATCAAACCAAATACCTCGGTTATATCATTACGCAAGACGGCATTAAAACCGACCCATCAAAAGTTGAAAAAATTAAGAAATTAAATATCCCTAAAACGAAAAAGGAAATAAAACAATTCCTTGGTACTATCGGCTGGTATCGAAAATTTATTCCCGACTTTGCAAAATTAACAAAACCTTTCACTCGTTGTTTACGAAATGGTCAAATCATTGATATTTATAATGAGCAATACAGAAACTGTTTTAATAAATGTAAAGAAATTTTAACTACGTCACCAATATTACAATTCCCCAATTTTAATAAAGAATTTATCCTCACAACCGACGCCTCAGACTTTGCAATAGGTTCCGTATTACTCCAAAAGAATGATAATGAAAATAACAAAGAGATGCCAGTAGCATATTTCTCTAAAACACTAAATAATGCTGAGCAAAACTACAGCACAATAGAAAAAGAACTACTTGCAATAATCCAATCTATAAAAAATTTCCGCCCTTACTTATACGGGAGAAAATTTCTCATTAAAACTGATCACTGACCACTTGTATGGCTATTCAATATGAAGAACCCGAATCAGAAACTTATGCGATGGAAAATAGAACTAAATGAATACAATTTTGAAATAGAATATTTACAAGGTAAAATGAACTTTATTGCTGATAATTTATCACGACAAAGGAATGATACGCAAATTATTAAATACATTGGAGACGTGACAAATACAAAAATATTTGCACACTGCATATCAAAAGATCTCGAAATGTCACAAGGACTAGCCAAAGACATAAACGACCAATTTCAGAGCAAAGAATATTGTAACAATCAAAAAAGCCAAAATAAAAATCTAATCATACAACACACTAATAATAAAACAATATTTCACCTAATTACAAAAGAAAAACATAACGAAAAACCTTCAATAAAAAATTTAGACAAACCTCTCAAAGAATTAAGGGATTATATGATACTAAATGAACTACACGAAATCAATATACCGAAATTAGGTTGCGGATTAGATCAATTAAAATGGGAAGATATTTCAAACAAAATACTAAAAATTTTCGAAGATACAAATATTCAAATTAATTTGTATACACTACCTGAAACAAATATTAACGATTCAATAAATAATAATGATAGCGATAATAACACAGTACACTCAGATCCCGAAAACCCAGTGAACGGACTAAAATTTTCAAACGATAGGCTTAATGTTGCAAATAACCAACTAATACTAGAAACACATAATGGAAACACAGATATTAAAATACAACGATTATTTGAGCATGCTAAGATGAGAATACACTGTAAATTCAATAAAACCACACTAGAAGAAGATATAATAAATTTTTTAAAGGAATACATTATTCCAAAAATACGTTATTACGCAATAATCGAAAAGGGTCTAGAGTTAACACTCGCGAATGTTATACAAAATACTTTCGAATATAACACTATAAACGTTATTTCATGTAATAAAATTGTAATAGACATAGAAGATGAAGACGAACAAATTGAAATAATTCATGACTTCCACATAGGACTAACAAACCACCGTGGAATAATAGCAACATTAAACGCATTAAAAGATAAATACTTCTGGCCTAAAATGATAAAAAATATTACCGAATATATCAATAACTGCGGCCACTGTAAACTAAACAAATACAATAGAAAACCAATACAAGCAATTGACAATCTTACACCAACCCCCTGTAAACCTTTTGATATAATAAACATGGACTTACTATGCCTAGATAAAAATTATTTCCTAACTATTTACGATCAGTTTTCAAAACATGGGCAAATATATTCTCTCGAAAATAAATCTTCAAGAAGCGTTGTAAACCAATTAATAAAATATTTTCAAACATTCACTATACCAAAAAAAATCATTATGGACTCCGGCCCAGAATTTAAAGGAAGTCTCGTACAAAACTTACTCAGATCACACAACATCGAAAGCCACATTACTTGTGTAAACAACCCCAAAAGCAATGCAATTGAAAGATTACATTCCACTCTCCTAGAGCACTTGCGCTTAATTGAAAACAATAAAAAGTTCAATAATAAAACACTGCTAGAAAAATTAGAACTAGTTATATTAGCCTACAATAATACAAAACACTCTATTACAAAATTAACCCCCAACGAAATACTATTTGGAAAAAACAACGAAATACCTTTCAGAACAATTCCACTTATAAATGAAGAACTAATCCAACAATATAAAGATGAACAAACCCAACTGTTTGAAATCATTAAAAGAAAAATTGAAACAGAGAAACAACAACGTTTCAAAGAAAATGATAATCCCTTACAGATACCAAAAGAAATGTTTGCTAAACAAAATCCTAGATTATTAAAGAAATTTAAAAAACCATTGTTTAAAAAAATAAAAATAGAAGATTATGACCCAATATTAGGAAAAGTAAAAACCAGAGACCAACTAGGCCCGAAAAACATTCGGATAAATAGATTAAAACAATAAAATGTTTCAGATGCGTAGCCCAATTGATAGATATCTCACAAGAAAACGGATTTCACCTGGCCGATTTAGGACAATGTAAAATAAGATCTTCGGAACAAATTATTTACTTTAATTATAACATTACCCCCATTTATCAAGAATTCATAAAAGTAACCAAATTAAAAACTAGTCTGTTGGAACAAATATCCAACGAAAAGACAATATTTCAAGAATACATAAACATAATAACCTATATTCATAACGATTTGGAAAATCAAATTCATAAACTTTTTAACAAAAGAACAAAACGCGGTCTAATTAACGGATTAGGTAGTATCATAAAATCTATTTCCGGTAACCTAGACGCTTCGGACGGAGAACGATATGACAGACTTCTCAAACAAATAAATAAAAACGAACAGACACTACAAACACAAAATGACCAAAACCTAAAATTAAGCAGAGAAATGATTGACAAATTTAATGAACAAATAAAGAACATTGAAAGTAATGAAAATAAATTACAAACGCAAATAGGAGACATTTTTGACTGGCAAGGCAGAATTTACACTGAAAATAAATTTCAAAAATTAATATTCTTTTTACAAAACATGAACGACTTATGCAAACAAATCGAAGTTAGCCTAACATTCTGTAGCCTAAGAAAATTACACACCAGCATCATAAGTCCTAATACCCTACAACAAATAACACAAAATAAAGATATTTGGCTTTTCAATGAAATTATTGAAACATATTGTAGAAATGATGGAGATCAAATACACTACATAATAAATATTCCTATTTACACTTTAAATACTTATCATTTACACCAATTTACCCCTATTCCCGTCTACAAAAATAATTCTCTTATTATGCTTAATGAAAAACAAAGTATATATTACCTAGATAATGGAAATAAATATAATACTGATAACTGTATTCAAATAAGTAATTTACACTATTGTAATAGTCGATATATTAAAATTAATAAATGTATTAGGAATATTGTAAGTAACCAAAAGAACGATGGTTGTTTATATCATGACATAAAATTAGAAAACACTTGGGAACAAATAGAAAATACGAACGACTTAATAATTATAAGTCCCAACGAACAACAAATTCAGATTAATTGTCAAACAAATATTTTGAATAAAAATATACAAGGAATATACAAATATAAATTAACAGAAGGATGTAAGATAAATAATTTTAAATTCAATGTTATTCAAGAAACATATAAAGAAATACAATTTGAAAATTTCAACCCCTCCAATAATTTGAAAACGCCAAGTCAGATTAAACTAAAAGAAATGAAACCAGTTGATATAAAAATCAAAAATGTTCCACGAATAGAAGAATCACAAATAAATAATAACCATCATTCTTACATATTATATTGCATCATTGTAATTATCATAATGTTCATGTTATGTTCTAAATATAAGAATAAATGTAAAAACTTATGGAAACGAAAAGAGAACACATTAAAAAACAAATCAAACGAAATTATATTAGAAACAATAGAATAACATCTTACAATTATTGTAAAATTTTAGAAGGGAGGAATTATATAAGGCCTTGAAGTTATTTTACATATATTGTAAGTTGCAACCTGCAGCATCAGCTAAATCTTAGTATATTTCCATAAAACTAGAAACAGCATAAATAGCACGTAACATTAGAAATATGAGTTGATTGTTCTCAGTTCGTTCATTGTAAGTCTACAAAACGAATACTGTTGTATTTAATATTATACGAAATAAAAAAGATTTTTTTTATTTAAATTAAATATTGAGTATTTAATTTATATATATATATATATATATATATATATATATATATATATATATATATATATATATATATATATATATATATATATATATATATATATATATATATATATATATATATATATATATATATATATATATATATATATATATATATATGTAGATAATTGCAGATTTTAAATTAAAAACCACATTAAAGAGGGGTACAAATGGCAGTCCTCTCAAAAGTTTGTTGACAAAATTGAAGGAGTACGCGCGTGCGCCCGTACAAGTTGTCTCAGAAATTGTTTTGAAAATAGAAAGTGTTCTAATTTTTCAACAATTTACGATGCAATACAAAATTACAAACAATTTGCTGTTTGATACTATGGAATTTGAGTTGCACAATTTCTTGTTTAATTTATAGGCAAAAAAAATGAGCACGTGACAAAAGACGCGGGGTTCGAATTTGTTCGCGTTCAACGCTGAGAGACATGTTAACCTTATGGCCAGAATCGGCGGCTCATTTATTTTGAGACATTACACTTGCATTTGTCGATGAATCAATGAAAAAAATGAATATGTAAGGGGCAATAAAATAACCTTTATGCTATAGTGTTTATGCAATTGCGAACATCTTTAATAAAGCTATATTTTCAAATTGAAAATGCATTTTATGTTAAATGCGTCACTGCACATGCGCAACCATGCGCAATATGCTGCGGTTGTTTGGCTTCGTTGTAGAAAATGTAAAAATCCAAATTTGAAAATATAGCTTTATTAAAGATGTTCGCAATTGCATAAACACTATAGCATAAAGGTTATTCCATTGGCCCTTACATATTCATTTTTTCATTGATTCATCAACAAATGCAAATGTAATGACTCAAAATAAATGAGCTGCCGATTCTGGCCATAAGGTTAACATGTCTCTCAGCGTTGAACGCGAACAAATTCGAACCCCGCGTTTTTTGTCACGTGCTTACTTTTTTTGCCTATTGAGTTGTGACAGCGAGAGAGATACAATGCTTCCCCTTCTCCAAATTCAAAACCGGGGTATAGCAATATGAGATATTAGCATTGTGTAAATGGCCGAAAAATGAAGTAATTGTGGTACGAGCTGAATTTCAAGGGTATAGCGGAAGAATTTTGCAAAACGTTGCATTGCCACCACACATGCCAAGGATGTATTTATGATATAGAATTACTTTTGGTTTAGTTAAGGGTCGTAATAAAAAGTTATTTACAAATGAAAATTCAAATATTTTACCCTGCAGTTCAGACTAGCTGCTGTGAGCGCTGGTGGTGGTAATATCTCTAAGCTCAACCTGTCAAATCTGTTAGATATTATAACTTTTACTCAACGTAATGGACCGATAGCAACAAGGGATATTGTTGAATATTAAATCAAACAACACGGGAGAAGAACAAAACAAAATTAATGATTAAGAGATAAATTTTGAAACATATTCAAATTACAGAAAGTGACACATTGAGTTTCGAGATATAACCACCACATGCGCTCGCGGTAGAACACAAGTAAAAAAATTTGAATTTTCATTTGTCAATAACTATTTATTTCGACGCTTAACAAAACCAAAAGTAATTCTATATCATAAACACATCCTTGGCATGTGTGGTGGCAATGCAACGTTTTGCAAAATTCTTCCGCTTTACCCTCTAATTTCTGCTCGTACCACAATTACTTCACTTTTCGGTCATTTACGCAATGCTAATATCTCATATTGCTATACCCCGGTTTTGAATTTGGAGAAGGGGAAGCTAAAATTTACTCTTTTCAATTTCGCATCTCTATTGTGTAGGTGACAATTTTGCCCGAGGCAAGCTTTCATGTGCTATGGATGGTGTTCTTGTACATGCGCAGTGAGATAAATAAAGCTGCGTGTGTTTGGTCTTTGTATTTTTGGATTTTGTAATTTCTTTGTTATGTGTTTCATTTCCTTATTATTTTTTCGTTTATATTATATATATTGTCGGTAGGTTTATTTTAAAATCTATATTTTGTTCAATTTTTCAAGATTTGTATTTGAATATCTTTTTTAATTAAAGAATATTCAATGCAAGCCACTGCGAATATTTTCGTCCATTATAAATAATTTTTTACAATAGAGATATTGTTTTAAAGTAGGAATTTTATCTATTATCGATCAATTTTTAATAGCAACAATTTTAATATATTATTGACATTTTTTTAAATGAATACCTAATGCTGTTAACAAATATTTAAGGCGATGTTCCAATTTTAAAAAAAAAATCGATTTTTTTTTGTTCAATAATTTTATTCAAAAACATTTCAAAAATATGTAAAGAAGTTTGAAGGTAAATTTCCAAACCATTTCCAAGATATTTACATTTCCATAAGTAGTAACCGGGTAATAAATACACTAAAATGAAACTTTAAACACGTTTTTCTCGAAACTACATTTTTAAAAACGGTGTGCACTTGTAAAAGTTTATTCTTTATTTAGACTCTAGCTAGGTTCGTCTTTAGTGGAGATGCAACGGAATGCTAGGTTTAAAGAAATTTCCAGTGTGGTTAACATATTCGGTTATTTAATATTTATGATAATCAAAGAAAACAATAAGAATATATATAGAACAATTAATTAAGAGGTTTAGTAGTAAATAATGAGATATATAATGTAAAAAATATAATGCGACAGTTACTCACCCATGACTCACGCTATTGCAAAGAACTCTACTTAGCTCAAGACTTTAACTTGTTACTCTCTACTCAATAACGACTAAAATCTGACTTTTAAAAACCCACGCAAGCGAAGACTTCTCTGCTCCGCAGTTTGCGAAAGACTCTCTGTATATCTCTGATAAATTCTATATCTTTTCGATACGACGGAGATGATTCAAAGTGCAGGTAAACATCGAGAATCATACTCTGCACCCTGAACCCCAAATTGTATTAACAACATATTTTGCTTTTAGTGTGAGTCATAGGATACATAGTAAAACAATTCCTATCGTAAGTAATGAGCGTAACTGATACCAACTATCGTTTATCCCTCGAGATCTGAGATATGACTCAGACGCGGTGACTTTCTTGTTACACACTCTAGCTCAAAAAATAATTAAACTATTGCCTCAAATCTTTTTTATTTTATTAATTAACTTATTATGCAGAACGCAAACCGACATTTTGACATAAATATACATTTGTTCCATTTTATTCAATCCCAAAGGTCCAATTTTGTGTACAAAGCATAGGACTTTTATTAAACTCACTCTATTTTCTAGGTTTTTTTTTTAATTTTTAACTTTTTATTGGTTTCCGGAAATGGTAATTTTGTTCTTAGTAAAACCCCGTTAGATTTTTTTGTTTTAGACATCCTGGACTGACGTTATCGTGCACACCACAAAACACCTCATCTCCGCGGCCTCAACTTTGTCATATAAGTAATTATGCATACAAATAAAAAAAAAATTTTATATACTGCATGAGTTATTTAATATTGTAAACAAAAATTTAATTTTCTATCTAATAAAATAAGAGAGAAAAAAAAATATTAAAAATAGTCATTTATTTGACCAAAAAATTGAAAAATCGCCTTAATTACTGAAGCAATATTCTTGTTACAGTCGCTAATAATTATTACCATAACAAACTAATAAATATCTGGTTATAATATATCATTTGTAATTATATTTCTTTGATTTTATTTGTTTATTATTCCTTTCTAAATTATTACATATTACCAAAGATATTACCAAGAAGCATATATTAGAAGCTTCTTATTATTACTCTGTGTAATTACGTATAAGAAAGTTTAGTTTAAAACCCAACTGATAATTTTTTTAAAATAGCAAATTTTGAAAAATCAATATTTTAGCCTTTTATTTTGGTTAATTAAGTAGTTTTTATAGTGATTACAATACACAAATAACCAAAATTAATTTTAATTAAATAAAACTCTTATAAGGGACTGTAAATGAATAGCCATCAGTTCTAAAGTTACAAAAATCAATCATAGATGGCAGCATATTTCACACACTTTTGAGCAATTGTTTACTAATGGCGGTAATAATTCAAAAAGTTATGCCTACAATTCGTGAACGAAATTATCATTGGCGGCGCTAGTTGCATTAATAATAATGTCGGGCGCAATGGCCAATGTGTTTGATAGTTGTGATAAAAGCTATGATTGGCCACGCGTAGTGCACTAAAGTGAACTTGTTGAAAAATTAGAACATGTTCTATTTTCAATATATATACATATATATATATATATATATATATATATATATATATATATATATATATATATATATATATATATATATAAATATAAATTCAAAGCATTTAGAAGCAAACTGCAGTGTATGCTCTACGAGAAAAACCCGAAACCTGTTTTACACGATGCAATAAATTTAACAAGTTGATCTGAAATTTCTGGAGCATTTTATAGAGATGCGAAATTGAAAAGAGTATATTATAGCCTTCCACTTCTTCAAAACCGGGGTTTAGCAATATGAGATATTAGCATTGCGTAAATGGCCGAAAAGTGAAGTAATTACGGTACGAGCAGAATTTAGAGGGTAAAGCGGAAGAATTCTGCAAAACGTTGCATTGCCACCACACATGCCAAGGATGTGTTTATGATATAGAATTACTTTTGGTTTTGTTAAGCGTCGAAATAAAAAGTTATTTACAAAGGAAAATTCAAATTTTTTTACTTGTGTTCTACCGCGAGCGCATGTGGTGGTTATATTTCGAAACTCAATGTGTCACTTTCTGTAATTTGAATATGTTTCAAAATTTATCTCTTAATCATTAATTTTGTTTTGTTCTTCTCCCGTATTGTTTGATTTAATATTAAACAATATCCCTTGTTGCTATCGGTCCATTACGTTGAGTAAAAGTTATAATATCTAACAGATTTGACAGGTTGAGCTTAGAGATATTACCACCACCAGCGCTCACAGCAGCTAGTCTGAACTGCAGGGTAAACTATTTGAATTTTCATTTGTAAATAACTTTTTATTACGACCCTTAACTAAACCAAAAGTAATTCTATATCATAAATACATCCTTGACATGTGTGGTGGCAATGCAACGTTTTGCAAAATTCTTCCGCTATACCCTTGAAATTCAGCTCGTACCACAATTACTTCATTTTTCGGCCATTTACACAACGCTAATATCTCATATTGCTATACCCCGGTTTTGAATTTGGAGAAGGAGAAGCATTGTATCTCTCTCGCTGTCACAACTCAATTGTCAACTTTTTGTTCAATTTATGGTGCAGTCTAAAACTGACTCAACTTTTGACAGCTAATACCAACATGATCTGTAATTGTTTTAATTTTGTAATTTTTGGGATAGTGTGCGACAAATTAATATTCTTATCAAAAGCAATGCTAGTTTGTAAAAAGTAGGTAACGACAAAATAGGTCAACAAATTCCTAGAATAGTGTTGAAACTTAGCACAAATTTTATCGCGACAATAAATTGGCCAATATATTGGGCAAGAAAAAATTGAATATTTTTTCGTATTACACAACAATAAATTCAGAAAGAAATTTCTCGATTTATTGTTCAATTTATTGCATCGCTTAAAACAGGCATAGGTATTATTTTAAAACTTCTTAATCTCTAATACCTTTTGAATTTATTTCTGCTACTTATAAAAACATTAATTTCTAGAGAAATAAGAAACATTTTCTGTTGTATTACTTATAAATATATAATATAATGTGTTCGTGATGCGCCATCGTCATAATATTTTAAATTTTTATTATTAATATAACTAATACTAGAAATTTAGATCCTTGCTGACCCTCAAATTAGTCTTGCCATTTCCTGATTAACCACTGTTGAGTACCCCTCTTTGGTACCCATTTTTAATGTGCGTCTTAGTTTAAAATTTACATATATGTAAATTTCTATCTAAAGAATTTAGCTGCAAAACAAAATATGTCTTGGACAAAGGAACAAATATCGCTGTTAATTGAGGAATACGCCAAATTCCCTTGTTTGTTTGCGATGAAGAGCAGAGACCACAACAACAAACACAAACGTAATTTGGCTCTTCAATACATCGCAGAGCGCTTGCGACCGCTAAAAGAAGATATAAATGCAGCAGATATCAAAAAAAAAATTCTAGGCCTTCGGACAACTTTTGCATGCGAGCGGAAGAAGGTTTTCGCGTCCATGCACAGCGGAATAGACGAAGATGAGGTAATTATAAATATTAGTTATGAATTATGTTGTTGACCTCAACCTCAAGTTATTTTGATCGACTGGATAGATAATATCGCTCTAGAAAAGTTTTTTTTTTTGTAATTGTTTAATTTGCTCAAATATCATTTTTAGTATTTGACTCCATTAAAATTGACTTTTCCTGCAGAAATCTTATTGTTGAAACGTTGAGAGTTAATTAATTAATATATATTAAAACTACTGACACTTTTTTCTACACCGATAAAAATTAGTGCGTAAATTATCCTAATCAAAAGATAATATTGTAAACGCCTCTTGTTGAACAAAATTATACTGAATTTTCTTTTTTATCGTAGGTGTACATGCCATCATTATGGTATTATGAAAAAATGACGTTTTTGATCGATCAATATGAAATACGGCCATCCAAATCGTCGTACGAACCAAATTTGGAAACAAATGTAATTTACGCCGAAAACGATTCAAAACACCCTGAGGGATTTTCATTAAAGGTATAAATAAACTGTAACTGACTTAAATCTACGTATAACTGTTAATTTTACTTAAGGGTGATTATAAATACGTGCCGGATACAATACCATCACCCGTCACTGACGACACATCACAATCAAGCAGGATAAGCAATGTGTCGCAAGGTGCAAGTCCGAATATAAAAAGAAGGATGACGATGCAGAATGAAGTTGAACCAGAAATGGTAATTAGAATTTTATTATTTATATTTAATATTAAAAATATTGTTGATTCATTGTAATTAATTAAATAAGAAATATATGTTTAAATTATTTTATTATCGACGTTATTCTTTGAATTAATCGATTAAATTAAATAAAATGCTGAAAAAGGTAGAAACTATCTGTGATAAAAAATTGTGTTTAGCGGTAATTATATATTTATTAAAAATCAAAACGCTCCATTCTTTAATTATTGAGTTTATAGGAACACAGAGCAATTATTCACCGGATGATGATGTACGAAACAAAATTATTCAAACATATGACTGCTTTCCTGATTTATTAATTTTAACTAATTCAAGGAATATCAATTATAGATTATGCTAGAAGAGGTACCAAAAAACTCGGACAAAATATCTCGATTAGTCCAGATCCAATCTACCACCGAAAAGACATCGGAGGATGTTTTCGGAGAATTTGTGGCGATGCAGTTGAAGAAAAATAATAATGAATCCAATAAGATGGGCGCACAGTTTGAAATACATGGAATTTTGCTCAATGCACTGAAAAAGAACAGTTAAAAACCATTTTATATATTTCTTTTTTATTATTATTTTTTGCTTTCTTATACGCAGTATAAGTATTGTAATCATGAAAGATTCTATCTTGAAATTTTTACGGAAATAAACCTTTTGACCTTCCCTGAATCGAGTCTTCCTATTTTTGGAATGACGTCTGTGTGTGTGATCTATACAGCCTGAATGGTTGTAGGTAAAATTATGAAAATTAAAACTTAAAATTTATATATGCCCGGAAAGAAAACCTATTTTTGAATAGAATATTTCAACCATGTTTACTCGAATCATTTATTACGGTTTCTTAAAGACCTTAAAAATAATAGCACTTACAGAAAACCAGTGTCATGCACTGAACTTGGATCAGGGGTGGGCAAATTTTTTGGCTGCCGGGCCACATTATAGATAAAACATTGACCGCGGGCCGCACTGAAAACATTATATTATAATATTACCCATTAATTTCTTTGACACTGATGCCTGGACACCGGATATATTTTAATATATTTTATAAAATAATTCACGGGCCGCACGAAAACACGGAGCGGGCCGCTACTTACCCACCCCTGGATTAGATCATATCACATTTTTCTTAATTTTCTAATTAATAATATTTTACTAACCTTTGGCACCCCTTTTCACTAATTATATTTCTTAGAATAAATATTAAATGCCAAACTTCAAATTATATAAGTTTTTTGTTTTTCTGTTAAACAATTGACAGTTACGTGAAAATAATTAAAATAAGAATAAATTTCAAAAGTAAATTTCTTGTTTCCGGTACCTTATTTGAAAAAAAGGTTTCAAATAACGGTTGTCCAAAATGTTAATATCTATAATTTGTATTCCGAAAATTTTTCTGTAAGTACAACCATTTTTGAGTAATTGCAGAAACCGCAAAAAATGACTAGAGTAAACATGCACTTCCGGTTTGAATGTTGTTTTCAAAAATAGGAGGTTTTCTGCCCAGGCATATAAGAAGCTTATGTTCAAAAATTTCATAATTTTGCCTTCAACCTTATAGGCTGTAGAGAGTAAACATGCACTTGCGATTTGCATATTGTTTTCAAAAATAGGAGGTTTTCTGCCCAGGGAAATACAAATCTTAAGTTTGAAGTTTCATAATTTTACCTTCAACACCCACACGCACACACACTCACACACACAGACGGACGTCATTCCAAAAATAGTCGGAATCAATTAAAGGAAGGTCAAATCGTATTTTTCCGTTAAAATCTCGAGAGCGACATTGTACATGATTACAATACTTACTTATACTGCGTATAAGAAAGTAAAAATAATTTATAAGGCATGGGTTTTCAAAAACTTAACCTTAGTGAAATCAAATAAAATTATAAAGTTATTTGATTTAGATGAACCAAAAAATATGCAATTGATGGTGCGAAGCTGGTATCAACTATATATGGAAAATCTATTTGCTTACAAGTTAAAGACTTCATTGTGTATCTACCAAAACACTTTAATGTACTAACAGAAAATGAAAAATCAAAATAAAATGGTTCATTTTTTAAAGTCTTTAAAAAAGGGTATCCCATTCGGAAAATAGAGTTCTACCAGACAAACTAATCCTGATGAGAAATGGCACCACAATTTACATTTTTATTCAATGAAATACCGGAAGTTTGGGATGTGTCAAATGAGTTTCCATTAGAAGTAAACTTAGAAACTGATATCGATTCATCCGACAATGATGATTTAACTGATGATGGTAGGTCTACCAATAGCGACTTATTTATTGATTATAATAATTTAGATGCAAGTGAAATTTCAAATGAATCTGTTAGTTCAATTCTACCATATTGTTTCAATAACTCAAATCACATTGTAATAAGCCGAATTCGCGTAGAATGTTCAACATCAAAAATGTAATTCAGTTTCATATGTGTTATTTTTTTAATAAAAAAACTACACATTTTGTTGTAGAAAATTCATCAATGTAATTCTTTCATAAGTAATCAAGAACAGAATTATTGTTTTATATGTTTGAATCAAATATTTGAATGGTATTCATCAACCACTTGTACTTGTAAATTGAATTCTTTTTTAATTATTCATCATTGTCGGATGAATCGATATCATTTTCTAACATATTTTAATAACTCAAACCACATTGTAAAAACATATTATTCTACAAAAAAATTCATCAATGTATTCTTTCTCAACCAGTTGTACTTGTAATGTAAATTGATTTATTTTTTATTATTATTATTTGAAATACAACATTTAAATTAAACATCTGCAGTTGTCATGCACCGAACTTTCTTATACGCATTTGGAATAAACCACATCGTAGTTTCATTATTTTTCTAATTTATAATGTTTGTTCTAACCTTTAGATCGCTTTTACATAAAATATATTTCTAAGAATAAATATAAAATGTCAATAAAATGGCTGTTAAAGTTTGTTTTTAATATATTTATATAAATCGTATCAACTGTCAATTGTTTAACAGAATCATAAAATTCACTCAAATAATTTGGAATTTAACATTTAATATGTAAAAGGATTGCAGGTGAGGAGTGATAAATCGTATCAAATGTTTAACAAAACATCTGCAGTGTCATACACCGAACTTTCTTATACGCATTTGGATTAAACCACATCGCAGTTTCATTGTTTTTCTAATTTATAATATTTGTATTTATAATTTAGATCACTTTTACACTAAATATATTTCTTATTATAAATATAAAATGTCAAACTTCAAATTATTTAAGTCTATTTTGTTAAAAAATTGACAGGCGAAGATGATACGATTTATGTATAAATAAATATGTAGGAGTTACTTTCCTTTTTTACTCTAGTTGGAAACACTGCTCCTTCTCGACCAGACATCGCATTCGCCGTCGCCAAATTAGCCCAGTTTTGCTCGAAATTCAACAGGCAACACTGGATTGCAGCGAAACGAATTTTGAGGTACGTGAATGAGACGAAGCAGTTCAGGATCATTTATCGTCCCACAGGCCAGTCAATGCATGCGTACACCGATGCAGATTGGGCCACATGCACGAGCGACAGGAAGAGCACCAGTGGGTACCTGATCACGTTGGCAGGCGCCCCAGTCTACTGGAAAAGCGCGAAACAGACGGCTGTCGCGCTGAGCACAATGGAAGCGGAGTACATCTCGTTGGCTGCCTGCGCAAGAGAGATCACCTGGATGAAGGAGCTTCTCAAACTTCTGGACTTGAGTGAGTTGGTAGGATCACCGTGCCCGAATGCTGCAGAACTCCCATTGAAGAAGATGGAGGACAGGCGAAATGATCATCGCGATGCAGCAGCGATCCTTCCGAGGGGGGGATTGTAGGAGTTACTTTCCTTTTTTACTCTAGTTGGAAACACTGCTCCTTCTATATGATAACCGTTTGTCTTTTGTCAATATACACATAAGAAAAACATCAGAAGTTGTTTACATGTTATTGTCATTGTTGTTAAAATAAAACCAAACATCATAATTGAGTCTCTGCCTTTCATATAATTAATCCTGAATATAAAACCAACAATGGTTATGGGCCCAGGTGCGCGATATGCGAGGTAGAAGATTATAGTGCTCGATCGTTGAAGGACAATACGTATTCTTTCGAAACAATAAAAGAAAATGGCGGAAACAAAGTACGCAATAGAGAAGCTGAACGGCGCAAATTATGCTTCGTGGTCGTACCAAATGCGGATGGTGCTGACGGAGTGTGATCTCTGGTCAATCGTCAATCCCGGGGAAGACGAACCTGCGGAAAATGCCTCCGCAAAAGAGAATAAGGACCATATCACACGTGAAGGTAAAGCTCTCGCTAAACTTGCTCTTGCAGTCTGCGACGAACAGCAGATGCATATCCGCCAGCTGACAACTGCAAAGTCGGTGTGGGAGGAACTTCAACGATTGTATGCTCCGACGGACAGTAAGTTCCGAACAGTTCAACTGCGGCGAAAATTGTACACGTGTAAAATGTTGGATTACGAGTCAATGGAATGTTACTTGGGCCAAATTAACAGAACAGTTGCAGATTTAGCGATTATCGGCGACAAAATAGAGGATGGAGATTTGGCCATGACGATTCTCTGCGGATTATCCGACGAGTGGGACACAGTAGTCTCCGCATTGTGTAACCTACCAGAAGTAGACTTCACAAGCGCAACTGTCAAGAGACGCCTTCTTGCGGAATATGCCCGGCGTACTGAGGGCAATGACATCAAACAGAAGGCACTTGTGGCGAGGATGAAGAATCAAGGAAACTGGAGGATACATAAGTCAGGGAAGTCATCGGAAGGCGCACCGCACGACAGGAAGAATGACCAGGAGAAGAAGAAGCCCCCGCAAAAGGGGAATCTTATCTGTTTTAACTGTCAAGGAAGTGGCCACATCGCTAGATCTTGTCCTAAAAAAAAAAAAAGAGAAAGTTCACAAGACTCGGATGGCGACGATGAGCGCCTATTGCGGGAACGAGAGAATCAACAAGGACAGTTGGATCATTGACTCCGGAGCTACTCATCATATGACGCCAATTGAGGACTATTTCTCGGACATAGACAAGAGGACCGCTACCGATGTCATAACCATGGCAGATGGCAGCACGACACCTTCTGCCGGGAGGGGCACCGTAAAAGCGAAACTTGTTAATAGCCTTTCTGATTTCCAGGAATTCATAGCGAAAGAAACGTTGTTGGTCCCAAACATCGGTCACGGCATCATCTCCGTTCGGGCACTCACAAAGAAAGGGATGAGGGTGATTTTTGATCACAAAGGAGGCTACATTGAAGATGTGGCCGGACGGTTGCTGATTCGTGCAGAGAAGCGGAATGAGCTCTACGTCATCAACGCGAAGCCATGTACCAAGGTTAAGTTGAACACGCTCTCAAGCAGAGATAAGCCGGAGTCAATTGACCTGTGGCACCGTCGGTTGATGCACATCAGCAAGGATAAGATACTCGAGATGGCAAAAGCGGACTCCGTCGTGGGATTGAAGGTCGAGCAGGGCTCCCTAACCCCATGTAGCAGCTGTTTAACAGGTAAATCTACACGTCAGCCTTTTCCCAAGAATTCTAGCCGCAACTCAAAGACAAAGACAGAAGTACTCGAACTGGTACATTCCGACCTGATGGGGCCAGTTAACGTAACGAGCTGGGGAGGAAAACGGTACCTACTCACCATGATAGATGATGCTAGTAGGTATGTCTTTGTGCGTTTCCTGGAGAAGAAAGGGGATGCTTTAGGCGAGTTCAAGAAGTGGAAAGTTGAAGTTGAAAAGCAAACCGACAAACAGCTGAAACGGATCCGGACAGATAATGGGCTCGAGTTCTGTAACAAAAATTGGACAGCATTCTGCGAAAGCGAAGGTATCCGTCATGAAACGATGATGGTGTACACTCCGCAACAAAACGGCGTGGCGGAACGCCTAAACCGCACGCTTCTTGATTTAGTTCGAGCGCAAATTCGAGAAACCGACCTACCAAAGGGCTCTTGGGCTGAGCTAACATGCACAGCGGCGCATGTGAGAAACCGCGTCACAAATTCTCATGACAAGAAGCAGACTCCGTACGAATTATGGACCGGAAAGAAACCTAGCGTTAGATATTTGCGAGCCATAGGCTGCAACGTGTTTGTACACATTCCAAATCAAAAACGCAAGTCCAAGCTGTCAGCAAGAGCCGATAAAGGGTTGATGGTCGGATACGCATTGCACGGTCGAGGATACCGTATATGGAGACCTGGAACGCGACGAGTTGATGAGTCGCGTGACTGTGTGTTCGTCGAAACGTCTCCTGAAGAGGGCATTGGGCAGAAGCATCCGAGAATACGCGAATCAACGGCTACTGCAAGTAACGACCACCTGGAGGCCTCCACCGGCAGGCCTGGGCAGGAAGTCGACGAGAACTCGAATTCCGAAGAGGAATCTCATGAAGAACAGGATGAGGAAGTCCCGGCGGACAACGACATACCTGAAGACTCTGAGGCAACGGTGAGAAAGCGTGGAAGACCGAGAAAGGGCACTGGACTGGTGCGAGTAGAAAGCATCAACAAACATGGGATGACACTTCGCCAGAGGACACGGGATCCACCTCGATCGAATGTCATGACAGGTGTGGATGAAGATCCTTCCTGCTACCAGGACGCCATAAATTCCACGAACTCATCACAATGGTTGGAGGCGATGGCTGAGGAAATGAACTCGTTGAGGGAACATGATTCCTGGCAACTTGTTCCACGACCTGCTGGAGTGACACCTGTAAGATGCAAATGGGTTTTCAAGAAGAAAACAGCGGGTGACACTCATCGATACAAAGCGCGCCTCGTAGCCAAGGGATTCACACAACGAAAAGGTATTGATTACAACGAGATTTATGCTCCTGTTTCCAGCTTCGAAACCACTCGCCTATTGGTGGCTGCTAGCGTCGAGAAGAATTGGATCATCGATCAATACGACGTGAAGAGTGCTTACCTTCACAGTGACCTAAAAGAACTCTTGTACATGGAGCAACCCGAGGGATTTGTACAGGCTGGGAAGGAATCGTTCATCTGTCAGTTGAAGAAGTCAATTTATGGGCTCAAGCAGAGTGGCAGATGCTGGAACGACCATCTAAACAACTCGTTGACAAATAAGGGGTTTGTGCGTAACCCAATCGATCCATGTGTTTACGAGTTCACAGGAGAACACGGCCGGGCCATACTGACCGTATACGTCGATGACATGTTGGCCATAACGGAAAACGAAGTTACTAAACAGAAGGTGAAATCCCTGCTTGGCAGATGTTTTGAAGTTAAGCACATTGGGGAAATTTCACACATGCTGGGAGTTAAATTTGAGAAAAAGAAGAACGGAAGTCTCGAACTTTGTCAAGAGGACTACATCGACCAGCTGATCAACCGATTTGGATTACAGGATGCGAAAGGAGCCTCAACGCCAATGGAAGTCAAGCCGAAATTTTTAGAGGAGGACAGCAATGAGGATTGTCCGGACGTTCCATACCGGGAACTAATCGGCGGACTTCTCTATCTTTCCCAGAGGACTCGACCAGACATCGCATTCGCCGTCGCCAAATTAGCCCAGTTTTGCTCGAAATTCAACAGGCAACACTGGATTGCAGCGAAACGAATTTTGAGGTACGTGAATGAGACGAAGCAGTTCAGGATCATTTATCGTCCCACAGGCCAGTCAATGCATGCGTACACCGATGCAGATTGGGCCACATGCACGAGCGACAGGAAGAGCACCAGTGGGTACCTGATCACGTTGGCAGGCGCCCCAGTCTACTGGAAAAGCGCGAAACAGACGGCTGTCGCGCTGAGCACAATGGAAGCGGAGTACATCTCGTTGGCTGCCTGCGCAAGAGAGATCACCTGGATGAAGGAGCTTCTCAAACTTCTGGACTTGAGTGAGTTGGTAGGATCACCGTGCCCGAATGCTGCAGAACTCCCATTGAAGAAGATGGAGGACAGGCGAAATGATCATCGCGATGCAGCAGCGATCCTTCCGAGGGGGGGATTGTAGGAGTTACTTTCCTTTTTTACTCTAGTTGGAAACACTGCTCCTTCTATATGATAACCGTTTGTCTTTTGTCAATATACACATAAGAAAAACATCAGAAGTTGTTTACATGTTATTGTCATTGTTGTTAAAATAAAACCAAACATCATAATTGAGTCTCTGCCTTTCATATAATTAATCCTGAATATAAAACCAACAAAATATAATAAGAAGAAATTTAAATAGCCATTATTTTGAAACCAGTACTCTTTTTGAAAAAATATTTAAAACAAAAGTTGTGCGAAACATAAATACCTTTAATATTTTATCAAACAATTTTTCTGTAACTGTAACCATTATTGAGTAATTGCAGAAACTGCAAAAAATGACTAGAGTAAACAGGCACTACCGCTTTGAATATATATTTTTCAAAAATAGGAGGTGCACACCTCAGGCATATTATGCCAATCTTAAGTTTAAAGTTTCATAATTTTAGCTTCAACCGTTTAGGCTGTAGAGAACATACACACACAGACGGACGTCATTCCAAAAATAGTCGGAATCGATTCAGGGAATGTCAAAACGTATATTTCCGTTAAAATCTCGAGATCGAAATTTTTCATGATTACAATACTTATACTGCGTAGAAGAAAGTAAAAATAGTCAGAATAAAAATTAGAGATATTAATATTTCGCACATCTTTTGTTTGAAATTTTGTTTCAAAAAAGGTACCGATTACAAAAAATGCCAATTGGAATTTTTATTTAATTTTACATAAATCTTTTGCCGTTTATTTTTATTTACAACAACTGATGGTAAATATTTGTTTTTCGAATTACAAGATATTTTTTAAATAATATAAATTAGTAATAATGGACGAGTTTCATTTATTTCTAATAGTAATTGATACTAATTGCCTAATTTTAATCTTAAATTGCGCTAAAAAGCGATAAAGAGTTTTTATTTTGCCTAAACTTGGCGTGCAAAATTTGACACACAAGCACCGTTATCGTATTTCGCGCCCGCCGTGACACCCATCTTTTACAACCCTTACATCCCCTTTCTCTTCACAAATATAAAGTTGCTTGAAATATAGTTTTAAAAAACCCCTAAACCTTAATATATTTAAGAATAAATCTAAATACCTATTTCGAGAACTAAGTTCTCATCATCAGTAGAACCAGAGAATCTCTGGTAGAACTTAGCCTTAGAAGATCAATTAGTTTACTTTATAAAGTTGCTTCACTGTTTATCTGTGCGATGTCAGTTACTCCTATTATTTAGTAGTACTTTCCTATCTGATATATAGATGTCTCTTGATGATCGTTTTTGTTCTTTGTTGTTGTGCATGTTTTGTGTACGGTTGACAGATTTCAAGTTGACTGACTGACAGCTCGTTCATAAATATGTTGGTAATCGGTATCAACACTTGTACATTCATTTGTCAATACATTTTCAATTAAATTTAATTTGTGAGTTATATGCGCGCGTGTCTTTCTATCAATAAAATTTGTTTAATGTGATATGTTTGTGCTGTGTTTTATAAATTCCGAATATTAGCTATATAAGAAAATGAAGCGGTTAACAGAAGAAATGGTTATTGCTCGTACGAAAATATCAGATATGACAAAAATAAAAAGACTAAATTGTTGGTGAGTACCTGATTATTTACTTTTATTGACATTCATGTTAAATTAATATCCCTTTCATTTTGCGGATAAATCAATCTTCCATTACTTTAGACGTTTATGATAATATCCAATCCTGTTCTTGGATAAGAAAACATTCTATTATCTGGAGAGAAATCGAAGGGTAGAGGAATACATTTGAAATGAAATAAAAGAGGTATCTACAAATATCAGAATTATAGGGCAATCTTAAGCCTTTTATATATTGATTGGTACTAAATTTTGAATTCTTGACTAAATATTCGATTTTAATCTAGAAATTAGCTATTGGGGTTTGAGAATGAGGAACGTGTCTGGATATTTTTTTAAAATGTACAGTCATTTTGAAATTATTTGTGTATGCTCATATATTTTATTGGAGCATTGTTAGTTTTAAAATAATTGATAAAGTTTGAGCAAGATGACGTCACTGCAGTATAGTCATATAGGGGATACTTGGGATTGTTTCAGGTAATTAGGTAGAGGCAACACTGATTTTCAGCAGCTAGCGTAACAGATATGTGGTTAAAATTCATGTTGTTTATATAAAAATTCATTACCACGGCAGACACACTTCTTGTGCTTGGTTTGCCAAACCCAGCATTCACTATCATACAAATACACCATTGTACGGGCATAATCTTGCATCCTTAGACATATTAAAATTTCTCGCAAACATTCCAAGCGCTCCTAAATTTTACAACCAGCAGACACTCTTCTTTCCTTCTAATGCCGGGTTTATACAGAAAAAATTAACGCTACATTTAACATTAGCGCTACATTTAAGGCTAAGAAAAAGATAAACACCATGCTAACCAATGTTGCCGTTTATACAGAATTTAAGACTACATTTCTTTTTAACGCTAAGCTAACAAGTTGGCCAACTTTTATCTTTCTTACTAAGAGAGATGAACAAAACCTCGTTCTTTCTTTGCCTAAGATCAGTTCAGTTTGAAAAAGGCATCTGCGCAAGCGTGACCGGGTGCACATGTGTTGTCAAGTACAACATGACAGTACAGTTTGTAGCTCTTTTTGCATTCGCATTTGTTTACCTGCTATATTGTTGTTTATTATTGTTATTTTAACATAATGGACGGTGAATTGATTGATAGTGTCGAAAAATACGCTATATTGATATGATAAGCGAAGTGTAGGCTTCCGCAATAAAACTAGTAAAGAAAATACATGGAGAAGTGTTTCCGAAGTCATGGGGCTAAAAGGTATGTGATATGCAACTATATTTTAAAATTGGACGATGTTGTAATTTTAAATATATTCTAGTTCCAGAGTGTGAATCCCGGTGGGTGACTTTGCGGTCTCACTAAGCGACTGAGAGGAATAAACTGTTCGAGCCATCTGCAGATGCAAGCATCGAAGGTGCATGTCTATCGTTGGCAGAATACTATAGTGCCAAAAGGACCGAAGAGGACCCCGACATATTTGGGAAAAGCGTTGGCGTATTAATGAAAAATATGTCGCCAACCGCGAAGAAACGTAGGCAAAAGAAGAATATGCATATAGTTTTTGGGTTGGACAGCGAGTAGATTATATAAATATATTAGTTAAATACTTTTTATTATATTGTTTTATTTAAAAATACTTCCAGTTTCTTTTCCTATTTTCCGCAAACACAATTCACATTTGTTATATACGAGTTTGGTAGGTACTGAGGTTAACATAAGTTGAAATAACTTCTAAATCAACTATAATAATGTATTGAACCGAAATAATATAACTAAAATACAAAATCATTTTAATTTAATAGTCTTTCGGCATAGAACCTTTTTCGATAAGAGATTTTTGCCATGGTACTGAACCAAAATAACTAGCCAAATGTTCTCTGTAATCATGTTCCGAATCCATTTTTATTTAAAAGAAATGGAAACTACTATATGTATCGCAAAAGGAAAATTGTTTTCGCAAATCATAAAAATATAGCCTCAAAAAACAAGTTGACACTTGCAAATGTCAAACACGGAAACCAGTATGCGCATGCGTTAATTTTGTTAGCTTAGGCTGTGTAAACGCCAGTTTTTCTTGTTAGTAAAATGCAGCGTTAAATGTAGCGTTAATGTTAAATGTAGCGTTAATTTTTTCTGTATAAACCCACCATAAATCATACTTTCCATCACTAGAGAATAAGCAACCCACATAAACAAACGGTTTAACTTGCTCTAGTCGTTGTCCATTTATCTGAATATTACATACTGTTCCATATTCATTCTTTTTTTTCTATTAAATGCACTTATATTACCAATATTTTAAAATAGACACAAATCATTTGTAATTTGACATCGATTGCCAAAAATAGATTTAGTGATCAAAAGCTTCATGGGTTCAAAATATTATATATAAATATTCTGTTTGGTATTTCATTTATTTTCAGCCATAATAGTTACTAGTAGAAACAAAATCTACTACATGTCATTCCATGAATAGTTATTAAGACCGCAAAAGAATAAATATATGATTGTTCATAACATTAAAGTAAATTAAATATTAATAAATCGGGTTTTTGTTTTAGGGGAAGTGAATTAGCAGACATCAGTTTATTGCGTCGTATGCCCAATGTAGAAGTACTATCTTTAAGGTAAGCTAAATATAGCTTTTTATTTAGTTATTCATATATACAAGCATTCATCGCAAACATCACTATACGCACTAAAATCGAATTTGTATAGAGCGCTAGCAGCACTATAACCTTCTTAGGCTATAGAAGTAATATTATTGAAATCATTTTTAGTATCGTGAGTTAACAGCTGTGGATAGATTGATTGTCTTGCGATTTCCGTTCGCTGCTATCTCAAATGTTGAAATATTTGCTCAATAATTAACAAATTATGTATGTCAACATTTACATGTTTTTTGGATCTTATTGATAAGATAACTGTAAATTAGTAAAATATGCAATTTTCATATCTTCAAAATAACACTGAACTAGTCAGTGCGGAACAACCGAACATGCTGCTATTTTGATGTTTAGAACTCTTGTTCGGCAGCGAATTTAGGAAAATATAATAAAAATCTAAATTTAAGCCATAAATTGTTTTTTTTTTAATATTATTATTATTTTTATATATTTTCGATTGTCCCTCACTGACTGCTCAATTCATGTTGTCTCTTTATCTCTTATAATGAAAAAAAGGATTACAAACTGAGCCACAAACTTGGCTAATATTAAGAATATAAAAATTACTCCCATGACAAAGAATCCCACGTCGCTTATTGGAAGTGTATATTTTAAATATTTTATAGATTTGATTTATCGGTTTTATTATTTTAAAGTTTTATACAAGGCCGTGCATTATGTTATAATTCTAAGAAATTGTAACATTTACATGGTCAAATTTTACTTAGTTCACTACCAAAAATATATCCAAATATTTGCAATAATTAATTTAATTGAAATTTATTTAATTAATTAATTCGAGTTATACAAGTATTTAGAAAGAAACATCTGCAGTGTCATGCACCGAAATTGCTTATACGCATCGTAGTTTCATTATTTTTCTAATTTATAATATTTGTTCTAACCTTTAGATCGCTTTTACACTAAATATATTTCTTAGAATAAATATAAAATGTCAAACTTCAAATTATTTAAGTCTATTTTGTTAAACAATTGACAGGCGCAGATGATACGATTTATGTATAAATAAATATAATAAGAAAAAATTTGAATAGCCATTATTTTGAAACCAGTACTCTTTTTGAGTTGTGCGAAATATAAATACCTTTAATTTTTGTTCATACAATTTTAACCCATATGCGTATAAGAAAGTTCGGTGCATGACACTGCATATGTTTTCCTTTCTTATACGCATTATAAGTAAGTATTGTAATCATGAAAAATGTCGATCTTAAGATTTTAACGGAAATATATCTTTTGAGCTTCCCTGAATCGAGTCTGACTATTTTGGAGATTACCTCTGTTTGTATGTGTGCGCTCTACAGCCTAAATGGTTGAAGATAAAACTATAAAACTTCAAACTTAAGATTTGTATATGTCTGGCGAGAAAACCTATTTTTGAAATGAATATTTCAACCGGAAGTGCATGTTTATTATAGTAAGTTATTTTTCAATTTCTGCTATAACTCAAAAACGGTAGTACTTACAGCAAAATTAGTTAGAATAAAAATTAAAGGTATTTCGCATAACTTTTATTTATTATTATTTTTCAGCAAAGGTACTGTTTATAAAAAAAATAAGTTATTTTCAATATTACATTCAATACTTCTCAAGTCTACTGCATTTTATACTTCACATATGCAGGCATGCGGCATGTCTGTCGTTGAACTTATACGCATTTTGGTTAGATCGTTAGAATTTATAATTTAAATTTACAAAAATATAAGAAAGTTTCAGTGTCAGGCATGCCAGATATTTTATTATAGTTGATAATATTGCATATTGGCAATTTTTCCGCAGTGGTATTACTCTCGTCAATCTGTCTTTGGGAATTATATCAACTGGCAGTAACAGTTTTTATGTTTTACTTGATTAATTTAATCATTATTTAATTGAGTAATTGAAAAAGGTATCTATTTGTTTATAATATAGTAGCAGACATGAAAATTAACTGCCAACCTCTGACATCACTATTCAAAACATCATGTCTATTCTCATCAAATGAGGTGGTAATACCAAATATTTTATTTTTAATAATAGTTATTGGAATATATGATACGATGAACCACGACACACATGCTTTTTTTTCCCAGAGCAGGACAAACAAATTTTTCCTTCGCTTATCGGCAGTTTGTGCGTTTGTTTGGTCTAGATATTAATTTAACAAAATTGATTGATAAATCAACTCGGTACGGAAAGTATAATTTTTTTTTTGATGAATTCTATGGGTAAAATTCCAATATTGGTATTCAATACTAACCCGGGATCGGTCGCGTGTTAGATTTGATCTAACATTAAGAAATAGACAATAAATCAGTACTGAAGCATATTATTATGCTTATTATATCAAATTTTGTTTAATTATTATTTTTAACACAAATACTAATATTGTTAGATTTTTTTCTACCACCGCGACCGATCCCAGGTTAATATAGAAATTGTAGAATAGTACGTATATTACACCACTCATGCACGAATGTAGAAATGATCGATAATTGAAAACAGCTATTTGTTGTTTAAACAGTCTACATCAGTTAGTTCTCACTTTTATCGCCAATTTTCCACGTTAACTAATAACGCGAATAATCTTATAAAACAAGCAATGTTAATAATGAAATATATAATTACATTAAGGAAGTCTACACTATAACATTATATCGTTTGATTACAACATTAAAACATCTGCAGTGTCATGCACTGAACTTTCTTCTACGTATATGGGTTAAATAATTTCACATCTTTATTATTTTTCTAATTAATAATATTTTACTAAGCTTTGGCACCCTTTTTCACTAATTATATTTGTTAGAATAAATATTAAACGTTAAAATTCAAATTATTTAAGTTTTTTTGTTTTTCTGTTTAACAATTGACAAGCAAAGTAAATACGATTTATGTGAAAATAATTAAAATAAGAATCAATTTCAAAAGCCATTTTCTTGTTTCCTTTACTTTATTTGTAAAAAATTTCAAATAAAGCTTGTGCAAAATACTAATATCAACAATTTTTATTTCGACAATTTTTCTGCAAGTGCAACCATTTTTGAGTTATTGCAGATACCGCAAAAAATGACTAGAGTATACATGCACTTCCGGTTTGAATATTGTTTTCAAAAATAGGAGGTTTTCTGCCCAGGCATATAAAAAGCTTAAGTTTAAAATTTCATAGTTTTGCCTTCAACCGATTAGGCTGTAGAGCGCACACACACAGACATACACACACACAGTCACAAACACACACACACACATACACACACACACACAGACAGACAGACAGACATACACACACAGACATACACACAGACACAGGCTGACGTCATTCCAAAAATAGTCGGAATCAAATCAAAGGTCAAACGTGTATTTCCGTTAAAATCTCGAGATTGTGAAGAAAGTAAAATAGTATTTAAAATAATAATTAATACTTATGTTATCACGAACATAGATAAAAGTGATATTATTTTGACCGCTATAAGGTTATAAGTTTCACAGTTAAATAGCGGGTCTGCATCTGTCAAGGTCAATGCTCGGATTTTATCAAAAATAAATTTCTAAATATGGTAACCATGCATGTTTTAAGGTGACCTAGGCGTAGACCCCATAAAAATAACTATCATGCAGATTTTGTAATATATACTTAAAATATTCCCTAACAGATATTTTTAAAAGATAAATACCTAATTAAAATAAAACGTTTACCAATTTGATTTAGCTAATTTATTTATAATATTTCAAAAGTGCTGCGTTTGAATTACTTTCTTTTCAATTAATAAAATTGATAGTAAACTTTAATTATCTTGCTGGTTCAAATAATTACGTAAGTGTTTTTAGCACGCATCAGTGCCGTCAAGAATATTTGAAAAATAATATATTTGTTGGAAATTGTAAGCTATCAATTATAGATTTATGCAATTATTTTGGATTGCATGACTAATTCGTTGCTTGTATCACAATTTTTAGTTTTCCGCTATCTACGAATTGATTTTCGTCCGAGCTAAGCGAACTTCTTTTTCAATTTAATTCTTTTAATGAACCATTTTAGATAAGCAAATAACGAATTCCTTTGTTTTCTCTACATTTTTCATTTCTTTGTACCGCTTATGTTTCTCGGCTCCTGATTGATATCTCTTGTTTTATATATTATACACACACACATTTTTCTGTCAACAGTTGTTTGAAATATTAATATCTTTTGCTTTTTTGTAACTTTTCTTTTACAATCAGTGTAGCTGTTTTAAGATATTGCAGAAAGCGCAAAAACTAATTATATTAAACATGGACTTCCGGTTTGAATATTTTCCAAAAATAGGTTTTCTTGACACGCATATACAAATCGTAAGTTGCAAGTTTTAATTTTACCTTTAACCATTTAGGTTGTAGAGCGCTCAAACATGAACGGGCACACACACACATACACACACATTCATGCACATACACAGGCAGACGTTATTCCAAAAATAGTCTGACTCGATTCAGGGAAGGTCGATAGGTATATTTTCGTTGTATTGTGGCATAACGTAAATAAAATATTTGGTTGTGCTTCATTTTATAAATTTGAATACATTATTTACAATAGTCTAAAATAATATGAAAATAACGGCCATATAATAGGCCTTAATATTTTATTCATAAATATTTATTGATTTTGGAAATACATGGCGCGCTCCCGTTGTGCATGTGTAGTATTCCACCATTGTAACTTTCCCAAAAGTATAAACTCAGACATTTTTCAACCCTTTCGTCTAAACTTTCACCTTATAATTCTATATTTCACTGATATATAATATCCAAAATTTAAAGACTTTTTCGTGTGCAATCGGAGACATATCACTAACAATACTTCTGAGAACAGTAACAGAATAAATAACTATCGTTAGAAAATGGAATCATTAAGGGGTTTTTCTAGTGTTAAAACCGTAAAATGAGATCTTTTTTTAATATCTGTGGAAACCAACAGTTGATATTAGTCGGCAACCGGCTAAGGTTTTTTTTGCAACCCAGTAAAGCAGAGTTCTAAATGGTTCAAGATTTGTTTGTTTACGTAAGGGGGTCTTTACCTAATTTTTTTTCATAAAATCGATTTTTTTTTAATTGCATTTTTTGATAGTTTAGAATGTGTAGAATATGCCTGTAAAGTGTTATCCCCGAATTTAAAGCCTATACCATCTTTTTCGCCGGCTGAAGCGAACAATGCACCGGCCTGAAATACGTATACTCAAAACTTCAAACGCGTTTTTCACGAAACTACTTTTTTTTATCGGGCGGAAAGATAACTCAAAAAGTTCTGATCCGATTTCGATGATTCTTTACGTAACTGAAAGTAAACTAAATTTATTGGATTAAAGACCTATCTCTCATGTAATTCCATCAATAAAATAATTTTTATAGCCCGCCAAAGTAAAAAAAAATGACGAAAAAAACTATTTTTCTTTCAAACTACCGCCATTTTGTCAATTATTGACCAATTGTACCTGGGTTAGGTCTTTACTCCAATAAATTTTGTCTACAATCCGATTTTCGAACCCGTTTGTGTTTCAAATTCGTAGGACGACCGGCAGATTTCCGCCCGATGAGCTATGCACGGCGTGCATGTCCGCGGTGTGGGCGCCATATCTCAGCTGGAAGTTGAAATTTCGCCTTCAAAAATTTCACTTTTTTTAGACAAAATGTTAATAAATAACATGCTCTAAACTCCGGGTTTTGAGCATGTTATTTATTAACATTTTGTCTAAAAAACTGAAATTGCTATCATTTATCCAACCCGAGAAAAAAATTATTGACGATTGTTGATATCACCAGCGTTTTGGAAATGCCGCCACACGTCGCTTTCGCTGCAGCCGTAAACGACAATAATCGTCTTTGACTGAGGTGATCAACAACTACTCTACCCCTCGCTGCCTCTATGTAACCGACAAAGTTACACGAATTTCGTTCCTCGTTGACAATGGAGCAGATCCCTGCGTATTTCCACGTACCAAAACACATGGTCGTCGAATAAAATGTGCTAACTTGTTGTACGCCGCAAACAATAGAACAATCGCTACTTACGGAACTATTACTTTAAAACTAAATTTAGGATTACGGCGCGATTTTGTATGGAAATTCGTAGTTGCGGATGTAGATAAACCGATAATCGGAGTAGATTTTTTATCACATTGTGGACTCTTGGTGGACATACGCAACAAACAAATCGTGGATAATCGGACGGAATTAACGACTCGAGGTGTCGTCGTGCAAGACGCAGGTAATTATAATTCGGTTAAAGCAGTGCGGGGTGAATCGGTATTCGAAAACATTCTCCGTGAGTTTCCTAAACTGATACGACCGCAACGACTCGACAGCTCTGTGAAGCACAACGTTGTTCATCATATTAACACAACGCTCGGACCTCCAGCCTACTGCCGTCCAAGAAGACTTGCTCCGGACCGCTTAAAGATCGCGAGGAAGGAGTTCGAATTGATGCTACATGGCAGCAATGCACCTGGTGCCCAAGAAGAATGAAGAAATGCGACTATGCGGTGATTACTGTGGACTCAATAACCGTACGATTCCCGATCGTTATCCTATACCACACATTGAGGATTTCTCGCAAATGCTAGCCGGTTATCAGATTTTTAGCACTATAGATTTAGTTCGCGCGTATAATTAGATACCGGTAGCGACAGAAGAAATCGAGAGGACCGCTACCACAACCCCGTTTGGGTTGTTTGAATTTCCCCGTATACCGTATGGATTAAGTTATGCAGCTCAAACTTTCCAAAGGTTTATGGATAAAGTACTCCGAGGATTAGACTTTTGCTACGCTTAGCTCGACGACATCCTGGTAGCGTCCATAGTTGCAAAGAAGCATTCAAGCCACCTTCGACAACTATTCTCACGCCTCAAAGACTATGGACTTATAATAAACCCTAGTAAGTGTGTGCTCGGGAAAAATCTGATACTTTTCCTTGGTTATGAAGTAAACAAACAGATAAAGTACTCCGAGGATTAGACTTTTGCTACGCTTAGCTCGACGACATCCTGGTAGCGTCCATAGTTGCAAAGAAGCATTCAAGCCACCTTCGACAACTATTCTCACGCCTCAAAGACTATGGACTTATAATAAACCCTAGTAAGTGTGTGCTCGGGAAAAATCTGATACTTTTCCTTGGTTATGAAGTAAACAAACAGGGGACGAAACCATTTCCAGATCGTGTGGATGCCATAACCAAATACCCAAACCGAAAGTAGTCAGAGAACTACACCGATTCTTTGGTATGATAAATTTTTACCGCCGCTTCATCCCGAATGCCGCCCGACTCCAGCAACCACTCAACACATTACTGCACGGACCACATACCCCTGATTAGTTGGACCACGGAAACGGAGGATGCATTTACAGCCGTCAAGATAGGTTTGGCTAACGCAGCCATGCTTGCCCATCCTATCGCCGACGCGAAACTCTCTATGATGACCGACGCTTCAGATTACGCCTTCGAAGCGACGCACAGTAGGACGAAACGCTTGAAAAGTGGCCCAAAAGGAAATTTTCAAATATTCGATATTTGAATATTTTTTTTATACCATCTTATTAAGAATACTTTAGAATATAGAAAGCAATCATTTTTTTATTATTACATTACAGAAATACATAAAAACAACCTCTAAACATAAAACTTTAAAAATTTCAATATTCATAATGTTTTAAATTGCTATTACAAAGTTTCAAAGTGTTTATTTAAAAATTTTAAATACGAAGCGAATTGCATATTACAGCTTCCAACATGGCGGTCCGTTGTTTTTGCTGGGCTTAAAATTTTCATTGGAATAGAACATTTTAGCGCCGCTTCCCGCCGCTCTAATTTTTTCATAATTAAATATATAATACTTTTGAGAAACAAGATCAAACATAAAAAATACCCCGCCTTTCCCCGGATTTTCGTAATTTATATTTTAAGTGGCGGCTGACCAGCAAACAAATATGTACTACGCTGCGAGGAGTCCTACTTTATATACAAAATTTAACAAAATTCTGCTATCAGTACCTGCAAATATTAAGAAGTTTATGAATTTTATTCATCTTTTAATCTATGCAAATAATATAAATAAATAAAGTGGGCTGGGTTATGCATACGAAAATATAATACATGTACTTGACGGTAAGATTAAAAGTAAAACCTGCCCTAAAATTAATTAAATTAAGATAGTGCATATATCCATAATTAAAATTTTCGTTTATGTTATCGGCATCTTCTAAATATAAGATAAACTTAATCTCTAATACGGCAATTTTGTTGCAGGCGGCTTTATTATTATATATTTCGGGATCTGTAAATTATCTTTTCTGGTGAATTGTTTTGCAAGAATGCCTAATTATGCTGCTCAGGAAGGTAGAAATAAAGATTTCAAGCGTATACGAGAATTTAATTCTAGAAAATGTAGTCGTCAAGCTACAAATGAAGATTTGCATAAAAACATTTTTAATAAATATACATTATGTGAAGATGCTCTTAATTTATTAAATATTTAGTTATATTTTAAAAATATATCAAAAATAAGCCATGAAATTGAATATTATATATTTCGATAACTTCTAATTTTTTTTTTCCATTTACTAATTGTACTTTATACGCTATGAGAGCGATCATTTTGATGACACATTACCAGCCAAAAGCAAAAATAAAATTACTAGTTTTATACTCTATAAGAGCTATGGATTTGATAGATTAAGGGGGTAGTACACTCTGGCGGCATGAAAAATAGGTCATTTTCGCGAATTTTTTTTTAAGGGTAAATAACGATTAATTGTAAAAATGGAATGCATGGTTGTAATCATTGGAATGTCTTCTTTAAAGGAGAATTTTTTTATTAATATCCCGTCACTCCTTTGGTCTCTACACCAGATTCTGCAGGAGACCTCCATGTTTATGTTGTCGTGGGGCGGGAGGGATTCTGGTCACACCAATGGAAATATAACAAAAAAAAATTGTTTCGTTTTTCCCTGATAGATTTCCCGTTGAAGTACGTAGCCTTTTTGTTTTGGTTGAGAAATAAAAATTTGGTGACGTAAAAAAAAACAGCCCGTTTTTGACCCTAAAAATGGAGATAAAAGCTTCTTTCGAAAAACGGCTACGTACTTCACTAGAAAAAAAGGTTCCAAATTGAGAAATCTAAACGCCGTTTAAAACGGATGAGCCGTTTTAGAGATACAGCTCCCGCCAATTGTAAAAACATCGTTTCGAGATAATCGCGTTTAAAGTTTCGCCGGTAAAGGGCGGGTTCTCCGAGCGCTTGCCTGAGCGAGTTTGGAGCGTCTCGACACGGGTCCACTAATCGGCCTGTAACTCTTGAACGACGTTACTTACGGACTTGCGGCAAAGTCTACCCTAAAGTAGACAATCCAAAGTATTTTTTAAGCTAAAGAAATAAAAATCGATTTTCTGAAATTTCCAGAGTGGACTACCCCCTTAAGCATTATCAAACAAAAACATAAACATTTTTTTCAAAGTTAAACTTCGGTTTAATTGCAAATTTGATGCTTAATAATAAGCAAAAAAAATCTTCAAAATCTTTATTAATACCGAATGACGAGAGTGAATCTAGCAGCTCGAACTAGCAGCCGATTCGAAAAAGCGGCTAACCAAGGCCAACTAGATACATAAACTAATTAAGACTAAATACGCATGTTTCACTTCATTATTGATAATAAATAATAACTATTATACAAATTATTGATTTTCTATACTTCATAGCCCCAAAATATATATAAATTATTCGCAGGCGCCCTTCGGAACACATAGAAAAAATCATTTCTTTAACATTCTCACGAATTTCAAGTTCAAAGTCGAATATTATTATTAGCAACAATTGTCTGTCTTCCAAATTAACAATAATTAATCATTATCAACCATGGCAATTAAATATATAAAAATTATTGGTCAGTGCCCTTCGGAACCCTTAGAAAAAAAATCATTTCTTTAAAATTTTCACGAATTTCAAGTTCAAAGTGCAATAATATTATTAGCAACAATTGTCTGTCTTCCAAATTCATATCAAATAATCATTATCAACCATAGCAATTAAATACATAAAAATTATTGGCCAGTGCCCTTCGGAACCCTTAGAAAAAAAATCATTTCTTTAAGATTTTCACAAATTTCAAGTTCAAAGTCTAATATTATTATTAGCAGCAATTGTCTGTCTTCCAAAATTATATCAGTTAGTCATTATCAATAAAAGCAAATAAATATATAAAAATTATTGGTCAGTGCCCTTCGGAACCCTTAGAAAAAAAATCATTTCTTTAAAATTTTCACGAATTTCAAATTCAGTCTAATATTATTATTAGCAACAATTGTCTGTCTTCCAAATTAATATCAGTTAGTCGTTATCAATCATAGAAATTAAATAAATAAAAATTATTGGTCAGTGCCCTTCGGAACCCTTAGAAAAAAAAATCATTTCTTAAAAACTTTCACGAATTTCAAGTTCAAAGTGCAATAATATTATTAGCAACAATTGTCTGTCTTCCAAATTAATATCAGTTTGTCATTATCAATCAAAGCAAATAATTATTTAAAAATTATTGGTCAGTGCCCTTCGGAACCTTTAGAAAAAAAATCATTTCTTTAAAATTTTCACGAATTTCAAATTCAAAGTCTAATATTATTATTAGCAACAATTGTCTGTCTTCCAAATTTATATCAGTTAGTAATTACTAATCAAAGCAAATAAATATATAAAAATTATTGGTCAGTGCCCTTCGGAATCCTTTGAAAAAAAATCATTTCTTTAAAATTTTCACGAATTTCAAGTTCAAAGTGCAATAATATTATTAAAAACAATTGTCTGTCTTCCAAATTCATATCAAATAATCATTATCAACTATAGCAATTAAATACATAAAAATTATTGGCCAGTGCCCTTCGGAACCCTTAGAAAAAAAAATCATATCTTTAAGATTTTCACAAATTTCAAGTTCAATGTGTAATATTATTATTAGCAACAATTGTCTGTCTTCCAAATTAATAACAATTAGTCATTATCAACTATAGCATTTAAATATATATAAATTATTGGTCGGTGGTATGAAACCCCTTAGTAAACATTGCAAAACAGAGTTTTGATCATCTAAGTTGTGCATTGTTTTCCAGCAAGAACCACGAGGAGGTTAGGGTCCATGACTGTTTAAACTTTAACATATTTCATTTACTTCAATTTAAACAGACATTTTTCTTGCCAGGATAGGAAAGGATACAGAGTATAATATAGGAAAGGAATACGATTAACCGGTAGGGTTAGGATCACCAATCACTAAAATTTTCCATCTGTGTGGCATTCTAGCTTTTGATGATCTCTACTGAATAATGTTTAATTTAGTACAAATCAACACTTAGGAGGAAGTACTGAAATGTTGAAAAATATTAATTTAATATGATTTTTGATAAATTTTGAAAAAAAATCATTGTAGAAGAAAAGTTTTTTGGTGGTCCTTTGTAAATTTTTGGTATTTGTTGTTTATATGATTGAAAAGTTGTTTCATCATTAAAAAGTAACTGATAATTTCGAGCTTTGCTAGTTGATATAGGATTCTTGCCATCTGCTTCAGTTAGAAAATGCATTATCCACATCCTTATTTGAGGCATATTTGCTTCAGAAAAATTATAAGGATTTCCACAGCAAATTATATAGGCCCAAACGCATAAATGCACTCCGCAATTAGAACCAACTTGATTATTAATTTTTTGGCTGGGAATGTCAACACAATTGTATATGGTCTATTCGTCACAATTTAGCAATATACTGTATTTAAGAAAATGCTGGTTATTTAGAAAGAGAAAAAATCTTTGCATGAAGTCTATCGGTATTGTACCGTGCAGAGAATCTAAATATAGTATGTATTTTAATTTGACAATAACTACTATAGTAGTCCAATGATTGTCATTCAAATTTAAGGGAATTAACCAAACATCATATTTTAAAACATCAAGTTTCTGTCCCCAAGTATTCAAAGAAAACAAACGATCGCACATTAATTTTTTGAAAAAAAATGTATCAAAAGCAAAAATATTGCGATTTTTTGAAAACTTATGGGAAGCTACCGAGAGAAAAGAATTAATGATTTGATCATCTAGCCAATTATTTCCATGAAGACTGTTGAAGCTATCAACGTTTAAAATAAAATTGTTAATTTTATACGAATGTTTCCAAAGATGTGGATAGGAAGAAAATGAATCCCAAGGTGCCTTGTAATCGACAGGAGTAACATATTGGCACGAAGATGGAAGTAGAGTGTCAGTGGCAACTTTGTTGGTAGCTTCCATAAGTATGGGAGACTCTGCGGGAGAGCTGCAAGGTGTCGAAATGATTGGAAGAGGTGTACTATGTTCCTTAGACAATGCAGTGGAAAAATTGTTAGGTGGATCGACAAATGCAATGTGCAATACATCTTTTGCTCCTGAAGTTTGTGCAGATTGCTCGAAAAGTTGAAAATGACTCTTATTTTTTTCTTCGGGACTTTGAAGGAAGTCTGTGAAGGCATTGATAGCCTTCGAAGTGGCTTGAAGAGGTGTTCTGGGTTTTCCCCACGTCTCCTGCGATAGAGTAATATTTAGACTATCTGCATTCAACGACCTATTAAGGATTTGTTTTTTTCCTTTTTTCGTAGTTTCCAACGATATCTTCTGATCAATCTACCTTTTAAGATACTTTCCATTTTTCTGATGAACCGAGGTATTTTTATTCTTAATTTACTACGAAATGTATCTTTTTTAACAATTTTGAACCAATTTTCTACTATGGCATTGCAGTCTTTTCTGATAGAAAAATTTTTTATGACAATTCCCGACAGAATTGGATAAAAAGGAAAGAAATATTTTAACAAATAATTTATGAAAGCGGGTAAGTATAAATCATTACAAATACCAGAATCACAAGAACCAGCGAGGTTATATATAATAGTTGGAAATAAGAAAAAAAAGGAGATTTTTTTCTTAATGAAGATGCTTCAGTTTCCACCAAATCAGAACAGGGTAGAGGACCATGCATTTTCATGAGAATATTATGACTACATGTTATAAATCTTAGAGAATCGTCAAAATCAGAACAAATGAAGGGTAACCCGAAGACTTTCACAATATTTGTCCAAAAAATAGTTACACAAATGAAATTATTACTGTGAATTAAACAAGCAAAAATTCTTTTTGTCAGAGTTCTCAGACGTTTATTTTTTGTAAAAGAATTTATTTTAATTGTGCCAGCATGAAATAAATGCGTAGAACAAACATGTAATATAACAAGATGATCTATCGTATTTGAGAAAGTTACATGATGCCACATTTGCTTCAAGTATTGTAGAAGATCCATCTTATTAAAGGACAGTAGCACACTCTGAATAAGAACCATACTAAAATCTGTTTCTATTTTCGAAATAATAGGTTTTTTCGAATGGAAAACTCTATTTAGATCGTAGAAAAAGGAAGATAAAAAATACTGAATTGTTGGAATATTGTGGGCAGATGAAATGCATTCAGCTATAGGTACAGGCGATTTATTTGTACTAGGAAGAACAAGGGCATAATAATAAATCTGCTTTTTAATCCAGCTGGGTTTACTACATATGCTACCAGTGGAATCTAAATAAAGAAAAATAGGATTCTTACGTAGTGAAATAAGATGCCGCAGTTGATACTCCGTTTGTAGTCGAACAAAAAATGGAGAGTAGCTAAGCTCCTGTATATAACCAGTAATATATTTTCCATTCCATTTATCAGAACTAAGATCTTTTTGATAGACTAAATCTTGAAATAAATCTTTGTGTAAATCATCGGCTTTGATGGTCTCGCTGGAAATTTTTTTTTAAATATTTAAATTTGGCAGGTTATTTAGATTGCCACTGTTAACTGCCTCCATATTGGCCGAATTTAGCTGCTGATATTTAACAACACTAGGTGAATCTAGAAGTAGTTTCATAGCTAACTCTTGCCTTCGGGTACCCTTCACAAAACGTCTATATTTTTCACCACTATGGTAAATGTTTCCATGTCTTTCAATGAACACTGTGATATCTGTTCCTGAAGATAACTTTTCCCTCGCATAGAATTTAAATTTTGCACAACCAGTATGTTTGCATTCGGCTTTTGAAACAAATTGATACCTGGGACGTTTTCGAGAATGAAGATAGCATTTATGCCATAAAAATTTCAAAACGCATAGAGGAAATATCTGAGAAAAGTAATAATTGAAATCATCAGTCCAGTTTTTCTTCAATAACTTTTTACTATTGTAATAAGTTATCCAAAATATTGCAGGAACAGTCATAAAAGTAAAAAACACGGGAGAAGATGACTTTGAAGCAACATTTTTAGTTGTAGCTTCATAGGCAAAACTAGAAGCAGAATCATTTTCATTCAGCTTTTTAATGAACTGATTCTCAGAATGATTCTTACAAGAGATTTGTTCAGGAGGATCGGTGTTCTCTAATGTTAATAAAGGTTTGGAACTAGCTGAAAGAGACAGAATGCGGTTTCTATGACGCAACCACAATTTCTGATATTTACTGCGATTATTTACGTGATTTTGAGCACCCATAAAACTACAAACAACTGAAAAGATAGAGTTTTCAGGATAGTATGACTCTAAATCTAATCTTTCGACGGTATCAGGAGCAGCAGAAAGCAGAAAGCTATGAAAATGCTGACACCTAGAAGCAACTTCACTGTTAGCCATTTTTCTTCCAATCATATTGTTTAATATTGTGAAAAGTATCAGTACAGAAACCACGACAAAAAAATATTATGTTAGCAATTCACAATTGCAAAAACCAGAATTCGTAGAACTTCAGCGCTACAATCCTTGTCTGAAGCAAGCTATCAGCGTTAGAATTAAGTTCAAATAAAAAAACAATCAAAATAAAAAATAAAACACACTTGTGCTATTGAGTAAACTGAAATAATAAATTTGTATTAAAAAATGACTATGATTTGTAATGAATATGATTGAAAACCAATAATGCGATGTACAGTTATTTTAATTTGTGTATGCGGTTGATGATATAAGGGCTAACTTACTTGATATCAACTGATTTAATGCACTACAAACAAAATACACCAGCGAAATGATCTAAATATCTACGTTTGACTTGCAAACAAAGAATGATGCTCAAAACATTTCTAGGGTAACAAAATGCTATGTAAAAAGTTCAACAATGCAACTTTTATCTTAAACAAGCTATCAGCAACAAACTCAATGAAAATCAATCAGAAAAACAATCAAACAATCAAAAACACAATTTTACATAGAAGAGAATTATTGTGCTAATAATAAATTTGTATTAAAAGATAATTATTTTTTGATATAAAAATGATTAAATAAACAAAGATGCGATGCGCAGTGCACTCAATTATTTTAATTTGCATATTAGGTTGATCATGTGTTCCGAAGAACACAGGCCTATAATTTTTATGTATTTAATTGCTATGGTTGATAATGATTAATTGTTATTAATTTGGAAGACAGACAATTGTTGCTAATAATATTATTGCACTTTGAACTTGAAATTCGTGAAAATTTTAAAGAAATGATTTTTTTTCTAAAGGTTCCGAAGGGCACTTACCAATAATTTTTATATATTTATTTGCTTTGATTAGTAATGAATAATTGATATTAATTTGGAAGAAAGACAATTGTTGCTAATAATATTATTGCACTTTGAACTTGAAATTCGTGAAAGTTTTTAAGAAATGATTTTTTTTCTAAGGGTTCCGAAGGGCACTGACCAATAATTTTTATTTATTTAATTTCTATGATTGATAACGACTAACTGATATTAATTTGGAAGACAGACAATTGTTGCTAATAATATTATTGCACTTTGAACTTGAAAATCGTGAAAATTTTAAAGAAATGATTTTTTTTCTAAGGATTCCGAAGGGCACTTACCAATAATTTTTATATATTTATTTGCTTTGATTGGTAATGACTAATTGATATAATTTTGGAAGACAGACAATTGTTGCTAATAATAATATTAGACTTTGAATTTGAAATTCGTGAAAATTTTAAAGAAATGATTTTTTTTCTAAAGGTTCCGAAGGGCACTGACCAATAATTTTTAAATAATTATTTGCTTTGATTGATAATGACAAACTGATATTAATTTGGAAGACAGACAATTGTTGCTAATAATATTATTGCACTTTGAACTTGAAATTCGTGAAAGTTTTTAAGAAATGATTTTTTTTCTAAGGGTTCCGAAGGGCACTGGCCTATTATTTTTATGTATTTAATTGCTTTGGTTGATAATGATTATTTGATATGAATTTGGAAGACAGACAATTGTTGCTAATAATATTATTGCACTTTGAACTTGAAATTCGTGAAAATTTTAAAGAAATGATTTTTTTTCTAAGGGTTCCGAAGGGCACTGACCAATAATTTTTATTTATTTAATTTCTATGATTGATATCGACTAACTGATATAAATTTGGAAGACAGACAGTTGTTGCTAATAATAATATTAGACTGAATTTGAAATTCGTGAAAATTTTAAAGAAATGATTTTTTTTCTAAGGGTTCCGAAGGGCACTGGCCAATAATTTTTATGTATTTAATTGCTATGGTTGATAATTATTATTTGATATGAATTTGGAAGACAGACAATTGTTGCTAATAATATTATTGCACTTTGAACTTGAAATTCGTGAAAATTTTAAAGAATTGATTTTTTTTCTAAGGGTTCTTAAGGGCACTGACCAATAATTTTTATATATTTAATTGCCATGGTTGATAATGATTAATTGTTGTTAATTTGGAAGACAGACAATTGTTGCTAATAATAATATTCGACTTTGAACTTGAAATTCGTGAGAATGTTAAAGAAATGATTTTTTCTATGTGTTCCGAAGGGCGCCTGCGAATAATTTATATATATTTTGGGTCTATGAAGTATAGAAAATCAATAATTTGTATAATAGTTATTATTTATTATCAATAATGAAGTGAAACATGCGTATTTAGTCTTAATTAGTTTATGTATCTAGTTGGCCTTGGTTAGCCGCTTTTTCGAATCGGCTGCTAGTTCGAGCTGCTAGATTCACTCTCGTTACCGAATGGCAGAGTTTTGGCCACTTTTCGAGCGTTTCGTCCCACTGTGCGACGCTGCAACAATTGAATGAATGTGCGTGGCAACCTCTGGCATACTTTACCTTAACGGTGTCAGAGCGTACATACAGCGCTTACGATAGCGAACTTCTCGCTGTTTACGCTGCCGTGAAACGATTTCGGCACAACATTGAAGACAGACTTGTCACAACCTTTACGGATCATAAACCACTGATCTTTGGATTCAGACAAAAATCAGATAAATGTTCTCCAAGACAATTTCGCTATCATGTCTACATCGGCCAGTTCACTACGGACATCCGCCACGACAATGGTCAAGATAACTGTACTGCCGACCCTCAGCCCAGCAGATGACCGGGAGCTGCAACAACTTTTACGATCTCAGCAGACCGGACTGCAACTGAAGAAGATTTGATTACAAAACTCAGACACCATATTGTATTGCGACGTATCCACGGGAGCTAATCTTCCTTACGTCGCTGCTACCCTTCGTAAAGTAATATTTACTAGCACAGTCTGTCACATCCGGGGGTGCATGCTACACAAAAATTAATTGCAGAGCGTTATGTTTGGCCAGGTATGAACATAAATCTAAGAGACTGGACGCGATCGTGTATCCCATGTCAACGCAGCAAAGTTACACGGCATGTTACAGTACCGGTGGAAGCATTCTCAAATTCGATCATGTTCACGTTGATATCGTAGGGCCGCTGCCCATATCAAGAGGATTTCGATACTGCCGTACACGTGTCGATCGCGCCACCCAATTGCCAGATCGATTCCACTTCTCGATATCGAAACAACTGTAGTAGCACAAGCCTTTGTCGAGCATTGGATATCTAGGTTCGGCGTTCCTCAAAGAATTACCACCGACCAAGGACGCCAGTTTGAATCCTGACTATTCAACGAAATAAACCAATAAATGGGATCAATCCACTTTCGCACTATGGCTTATTATCCGGTTTCCAATGGCATGGTGGAGCGGTTCCATCGCCAACTCAAAGCCGCAATAAAATGCCACGAGACAAGCATGGATCAACATCCTTCCAATTGTCCTACTTGGCATCAGAGCGTCGTACAAAGAACATCTACATGCTTCTACAGCAGAACTAGTCTACGGTTCGACGATACGACTCCCGGGTGAATATTTTGACTCGCAGCCCACAAAATTCACAACGGAATATGGACAACAGCTACGTGACAAAATACGAGCCTGGAAACCATCACCGGTTACTCGACACGGTAACAAAAAAATTTTCATTTTTAAAGATCTCCGTGCCGTACCGACCATTTTCGTTCGACATGATGCGATACGGCGTCCTATACAACCAACATACGACGGACCATTTGAAGTTATAAAACGTGAAGATAAAATATTTGATGTACGCACCAATGGTAAAGTAGTGCGTGTATCAATTGATCGCCTGAAGCCTGCATATACCGTCTCCGACGAAAAAGTAATGCCGACTAACACCGAGATGACCACCGATATCACAAATGATTATGCAATAAGCAACACTACAGCAAACAACACTGACACGAGCAACGAAAATTATCATATACGATTTGGACGCCGAGTACGATTTACCGACCGCTACCAAGCGACTTCCTAAGACATCTTATTTTGTTTTTACCAGTAATAACGTTATCACTTGAAGGGGGTGATGTGGGGACCAACAGTTGATATTAGTCGGCAACCGGGCTAACATTTTTTTTGCATCAACCAGCAACCAGACAGGCATAGTTCCGAATGGTTCAAGATTTTATTGATAAAAGATAAATTGAACGTTATCAAAAAACATCCGCAGTGTCATGCACAGAACTTTATTATACGCTTTTGGGTTAAATCACATCCTATTTTCATTATTTTTCTAATTTATAATATTTGTTCTAACCTTTGGAACATTTTTACATTAGGACTGCGGGCCACACAAAACTCGCATATTAGCCTTAGTTTAGATCGGTGTAATTCGAGAAATCGCCACAGTACGTAGCTCAGATTTTTGTTAATGGCAGATAAAGTATATAACTCTGTATGTAACAATTTTCAAAAATCAAATTCCAACGGTTTCGAAGATAAAATTGTTGAAACATTCCCAATTTTGGGGTTGTTCGTCGAATATTTACTCGTTGCCTAATGATGCTATTAAATATTTATAAAAACGTAATAATTCAATAACGTATCACCTAGTGCATGGTATTTTTTATAAAATTCTAACTGGAAATCCTAATACAAAAAAAATATATTTTAACTGTTGTATCTTATTTTCAAAAGACATCTTATTTTTTTTCTTTTGTGATGTTGAAGTTATGGCATTAAAATAGTTTGCATTCCCTAGATCTTTGATTGTTTCACCTTGTTTATTTTTTTCATTGCAAATGACTCCACTGTTGAGATGCATAAGACAATAATATCATATTTTAATTTCCATCCTATACCATAACGTAGAAATTTAGTTCGAGGTTTTACCACCAATATTGTCGCTTTGTACTTCCCTTTTCTTTGCGTCTCGGCCATACTTTCGTGTGTATGTATTAGTGAATACCGTCTGAATAGCGAATGGACACATGTTCAAAATTTTCAATACTAGTTTCTTTGCAGCGTAACGACCAGTGACGAGGGTCGTGCAATTTACCTTGAATCATACAATTGTTAAAGAGCTATATCGCATTCTGTCTCACTTTACAATTTTCATAGCGAATGAAAACAAAGTACATAGATAATCAATGATGGTGGAACTGCCAAAAACATAATTAGTAATCGTAGTTTTTTGTTTTTAATTCCTGAATAATAGTTACGAATGTCTACTCAATGTAAACTGGATTGCACTAATTTTAAAGTTTAGTTTATTATTTCTATATCATTCGTATAAAAAATTATAAGTTTGTTTTGGGAATTAGGATTTGTAATAGGATAACAATAATGGCTCGGTTTACTTAATAAATTTTTTTTTTATTATCTTTTTCTAATTTTGCAGCTATAATCGATGCGCTTTCCCTGCATTTGTCCTTTTGGAATTCTCCTTAAAATTATTTCCGGCAATATGCAGTCTCTAAAAAAGTTTATTAGCTTGCTTTCCATTTTTTCTTTCCAGAATTCATTGTCCCTTTTTATGTTTTCAATAAATATTGGACTATTGTTGTCTATATATGTTATAAAATAACATAGATTTCGATTAGTTACGTGGAACTGTCCTTGCACTAGAAAAATAATAATAATTAATAAAGATTTAAAAATATATTTGAAGAATGACTTACTTGATAATAATATATGTGAGTTTTTTTGAGTTGCATTTTGCCATTTACCAAAGATAAGAAGAAGTTCTTGTTATTTTTTGCAGCTTCTTCTAATGTCATCTGTTTTTTTATCAGGGAAGGTACACATTTTATTTCGATGATCGAATCATCTTGCACGACGCCTAATCAACAACAAAAAAAAAATTAATATTTATATATATATATATATATATATATATATATATATATATATATATATATATAATATAAAATTACCATCAGGGCTTGCAGCCAAAAACCCGTAAGTTTTATCGACAAATAATCCGCAAGACCGCACTGTGAGATTCCTTTCCCTTTCAAATTTTTGTACGGCAACAGATTCATTTTCTATGCCATATTTTGTGAAAATGTGAGCCATATAAACATTCCTTTACCAGGCAATGACAGGACGTGTGGGGCAATCTTTTGCAAACTTTACCAAATAAGGATGCTGTCAGTCTGTCGGCTCGGTACATGTCATAAATATTCGTCTGTGTAGGTTTTGTAATGAGAGCGTCCAATTTAAAATATAGCCCAATTCGACAACACGATTACCATCGATTATCGTACGATTATCGAAGGGTTTATCAGTCGTTTCGATAGTTAATTTATGATTTTCGATATCAGTTATTTCTTCATCACTCATAAATTGATATTCCAAAGTGTTGTCTGATTTATTTCTAAAATAGTTACTATATTAAATATGTGTCTATAATTCTACACTTTGAATTCTTACGAAATATTTAAATTTTCTTGAATTAAATTGGATTCAACAGTCGGCATTACTACATTATTCATAAACGCAAGTGGTTGGTCTGTGTTATTTCTAAAATAGGTGATTAATTAAAGTTATACTTTTATCTGCATTTATAATGAAATTCTTACGTAGCATTAGTAGTTTCAAGGAGTAAATTGGAATTAAATATCGGCGGATTTATTAAAGAAGGTCCAGCAGAATCTGCATTTTCTTTTTTCCTGCAATATTATATACTTTAAATGTGCACAACACATCCTAATTATATAAATATTTCTAATAATACTTACATATTTGCCCATCTTCTCTGCTGAGCTTTAGATCTAACTGATCTTCCATGTCTGTACACATTCTTTTTATTACCCATATTTTAAAGATAAAAATAATAAGATAATAAAATAAATAAATTTCAGAACACACAATATCACAAATTGTAAACTCGTTCAAATGAAAAACCTAAATATGTTTTACTAATAAACGCACGTAACAAATAGTTGATATTGGCAAACCAAATTATAACTGATCTGCGTACTGTTGGGTTATATACTACCCCCAAGTTTGAAATGAGAAACCCCCCCCCCATACTCGAGTTAAATCTTCGGGGATTGTTGTTGCAGTCCAGATGCGGCTAATAGGCTTATAATAATAAACTTAATGTATTTTGAGGAAAAACCCTGCGTACCCAAATAAAGTAATTCAGGCAATTCGCTTAAATATTGTATAATGATACCGACAATTATAACGGGACAACAATTCTACATAAAATTTCCAAAAATAATATCTGATGACAAATTCTGGTTACGGAACTTGCATAAATATTTCAATGCATTATATAGACAATTGGTTATTATTCCCTACGAATATACTATGTAACTATCGCTGTCTGCCAGTGGGTCTCGCTCTCTCTGTCTACTACTATGCACACGCACACATTCACACATACGACTCGCTACTTTCATATACAATAAATTTCAAGTACAGAGCTCGCGTTGCCTGGCCTGCCATCTCCTGTCTCAGAATCATATGTCAGCGACTATCCCCCAGTCTTAAATATATTTCGTAGAATAAATATAAAATGTCAAACTTCAAATTATTTAAGTCTGTTTTGTTTTTTTGAAAAACAATTGATTTATGTAAAAATAAATAATAAGAAAAAATTTCAAGAGCAATTTTCTTGTTTCCGGTACCGTTGGGAAAAAAAAATTTCAAATAAAAGTTGTACAAAATGCTAATATCCATAATTTTTATTGTAATAATTTTTCTGTAACAATTATTTTTGAGTAATAGCAGGATCTGCAAAAAATGACTAGAGTAAACATGCACTTCCGGTCGGAATATTGTTTTCAAAAATAGGAGGATTTCTTACCAGGCACATACGAATCTTAAGTTTAAAATTTCATAATTTTCCCTTTGGCCGTTTGGGCTGTAGAGCGCTCACATACACACACACACACAGACGGACGTCATTCCAAAAATAGTTGGAATCGATTCAGGGAAGGTCAAGACGTATATTTCCGTTAAAATCTCGAGATCGAAATTTTACATGATTACAATACTTACTTATACTGCGTATAAGAAAGTAAAAACTGTCAACATTAAATATTCTGTCGATTAAAATTATAAAAAATAAAAGTATCTTCTAGTAAATTGTATCACAGCAAATCGATGCCAGATAAAGAGGAATAAATATAAAGACATGATTTTTGGTACACATCTTTATTATGTGAAATTTGCGTATTGTATTAAAAAAATTCAAAATTTCGGCCGTGGTGGACATTTGATCAAGCGCGTTCAGAAGAAATTCTTCATCTGCGCGGCATAGTGCTATTTTTAACTGCAAAATAAAAACAAAAATTTTTCTGTTAGTTGCCAACCTTATTGACGGTAATGTGGTGAATTTTTAACAATATATTAATTTTTACTATTTTTTTCGGATTGCCAAGTAGTGCGGTGTCGCTCTACATTTTCAATATAAAATATTTTTTTAAAGTAACTAGAAATACAAATTTTTTGTAAAATTCATCATATTACCGTTAATAAAGTTGGCAACTAACAGAAAAATTATTTTGCAGATAAAATTGCGATCCCTGCACTGTGCCGCGCAGAATTTCTTCCGAGCCACTCTATTCCGAGCGAGCTTGATCAACCGGCTGTGCCGGCCACAATTTTTTAAAAATATTTATAATTTAATACGTACATTTCACTTATAGTAAAGATGTGTACCAAAAATCGTATCTCCATTTTTATCTCTTCAACTGGCATCGATTTAAAATATAAATCATTTTATGGTTTTAACACTAGGAAAACCTCTTAACCACTTGCGGAGGACTAACTATGATAACTTCGCATAAAATATAAAACATCTGAAGTGTCTTGCACCGAACTTTCTTATACGCATTTGGGTTGGACCTACGATGTGGTCCAACCCAAATTTATATTTGTTCTAACCTTGGATCACTTTTACACTAAATATATTTCTTAGAATAAATATAGAATGTCAAACTTCAAATTATTTAATTTTATTTTGTTTTTTTGATAAACAATTGACAGGCGCAGATGATAAGATTTATGTAAAAATATATGACGCGCCCAGAACAAAAACGAGGCAAATGAAAGTTATCAAGCAAGAACGGAACGAAGTATTTAAGAGCGTAAAAATGACAGATTCAAATTTCCGGGTAAAAACGAAACAACTATAGTTGCGAGTAAGAACGCAACAGCCTAAAAATTCCGGGCAAAAACGAAACAAGTAATTGTTTCGTTTTTGCCCGGAGCTTTTCATTGTTTCGATTTTGCTCCAACTGATTACAGCCCCAGCCTAATCGTTTTTAAATATAGAAATAGATAATGATAAAAAAACACGTATTAATATTTCGTTTCGTTAAGATTTCAATTCCGCTTGACGTTCGAGGTTTCAAAATATGAAATGTCGAACGTAAAATCAACATAGAGTTTTTTTTTATTTGCACTTTATTTGATATGATGAAATAATACCACAACGGTATTCCTGACTGAATAATTTTTATTCTCTTCATATAATGAACAACAACAATAACAACTTATAATAATTACATCAAGGGCCGCAGAAACAACATTTGTATGCAAATCTTCAATATTCGAACCATCATACTTTAAATTTTCATAAAATGCCCTATTTTGGACAGGTATGAACATCTTAAGTTCCATCAAATCGTCATATTTTGCTTTGGTTATGTTCCTGCCGAACGGGTACAAATGTGTCAATGCGACCGATTGAAAATCCTGCTCATCAATCTTTCGTTTTTTAATATTCACACCATGTCGCATGTTCTTAAAATCCGTTAGAATAATCGTGAATAATTGCAAAATAAGTCCCGGGTAAAAATGCAACAGCCTAAAAATTCCGGGCAAAAACGCAACAAGTATTTGTGTCGTTTTTACCCGGAACTTTCTTTGTTGCGTTTTTGTTATCAACTTTCCCTGTCTCATTCTTGCCCCTGAAATTTGGAGTGGCGTTTTTGCTCGAAACAAATATATTTCTCATTCTTGCTCTCAGCGCGTCATATATAATAAGCAGAAATTTCAATAGCCATTATTTTGAAACAAGTATTCTATTTAAAAAAAAATTTCAAACAAAAGTTATGCGAAATATAATCACCTTTAGTTTTTGTACAAACAATTTTTCTGTAACTAGCCTTTTTTGAGTAAGAATAAGAAGCTGTACATTGCAACATTGTTTTTGATGTATCAGTAATATGACTAAAATATACCGCTAGTGATATCTTGGCATGTGACATCATTCTTCCTACTCATTTTGAATATTTTAGCGAATAATATATTAAAAAGGTAATATATTTGAAAATAAAAATTATATTGTTTAGTTATAGAAAATTTGACGCAACTAATTTGATAAGTGTTGCTACTTCCAATTTAAATGTGAAATTCTATCAAGAGTTGCTAAATTACAAATTATTTTAGTTTATTTTATATCGTTTATTGTTTGCAATTTAAATTTTTGGAACATTTACTGTAATTAGCTAATTATTAATATGTCTGATGAAAAACAAATTTTCATTTCGTTATCAACAAAAATAAATCACGAAATATTAATCCTTGCAAATATCTGTCCAAAGAAAACGATTTTATTTTATTTATTCGTCAACTCATGCAAATAAAGTTGAACTTCTAATTAAATAATAAAAATACAACTTTATATTTTGGTTGTTACTTGGATCAGTGCAACAAAGTTTATACTAAACATGAACTGAATTCAATTTTCAAACTAAACGTAGCACTGAAAAGTTCACACTTAGAGCCCGATTCTCAACTCTCACTCGTGTGATAAATAGTGAAATTTATCACCGATTATCACTCGCATCACTTAAGGTTATTCTCAACTACAAAAAAATGAAATATCGTGATACATATCACTCGCTTATTTTCACTTGATATTTTGACGGCGATAACAAGTGAGAAGTGGTGAGAAGCTCAAACTGACATTTATTTGTGGTTTTACGATAAATGTCATTGGCTGAATAAATTCAGGATTGTTGTATCTTTAACAATGGAGGAATATGTCCAAATTTTATTATTGGAGCAAATGGAACATGAAGAAGTTCCTAGATTTTTTCGGCCAAGATTTGATCCTTTTCAGTTAAGTGAAACGCGGCTTATAAAATTATTTAGGCTTGATAAAATATTGGCAAGATTATTAATTGAAAGTGTTAGTGAACATATACGTAGTCCTGCTAAAATATGGGCTTTGAATGTTGAAATGAAGGTAATATTTAAAATTATATTAGAAATAACACTGCAATACAGGTTACTAATTGTTTGTTAATAGATTCTTATAGCACTTAAGGTTTTTGCATTTAAAGTTGAAGATACTTCTTCCCATGTTATTGCCTTATCATTATGATTAATAAAGATGCCACTATTTAAACTTGAATTTTGTTGAATAATAGATATTAATTTTATTTTTTGTTCGTTAGAAACATAAATTTCGAAACTAAAACAAATGAATATTTAATCTGACATAACTTAAATATGTAAACTTACATCAAATATAATATCATAATTTCTCACTCACAAATCTCATATCATTTTCTTGTTGAGAATAGCATTTACAGTTGACAAGTGATATGGTATAATTTTATTACCTAGGTGATATGATATGAGATGATATATTGAGAATCGGGCTCTTAGTCCAGTGGAAAACGCTATTAGTATTCGTGTTCAAATATTGACAGGACTAGTTGCTATGATGTATTAACTTAAGTTTCCATAACTACGTAACTATTGCAACATAAATGAATTAGTTGCTATTCTCTTGTATAGTAAGCGCAGAGATCATTTTCTATTTTCTTATAACTGGTGCACTTTTTAAAGAAATGCATATTTATATATAGCTTATAGTATTATTACCGCTACACCACCAGTAGTTATAGAATGGTTAATTCTTTTTCATGGTACAAAATAAAGTTATTTTTCAAGTTATTCTAGGCCGTTATGGATATTTATATTATAAAAATAAGACAATACCTTTTATAAAAAGAGGGTAATTAGGTAAATGGATGATTTTTTTCCCGAAACTAAACCTTGAAATAGGTAACTTAACGAAACACTTATTAAATATAAAGAATTGTATAAAATAGTGAACATAAAAATCAAAACGTATATAACTGTCAGTAGGAGTTTTAGTTATTAATATTACTGAAAATATAATTATAATATATATATAAAGGTTGTCGGTAATTGTAATGTGGTAAACTGTACGTGTAGTGCCGCATCTTCTTTAGTGAATAATGATAATAGTATTATAGCTGCAGTTTCATTTTTACATTCTTATACGCTGTATAAGTAAGTATTGTAATCATGAGAAATTTCGATCTCTAGATTTTAACGGAAATATACGTTTTGACCTTCCCTGAATTAATTCCGACTATTTTTGGAATGACGTCCGTCTGTGTGTGAGCGCTCTATAGCCTATACGGTTGAAGGTAAAGTTATGTAAATAATATTCAAGCCGGAAGTGCATTATTACTCTAGTCATTTTTTGCGGTTTCTGAAATTACTCAAAAATAGTTGCACTTACTGAAAAATTGTTCAATTAAAAATAATAGATATTCGCATTTTGAACAACCTTTATTTGAAACTTTTTTTGAAATAAGATACCGGAAACAAGAAAATGACTATTGAAAATGATTATTATAATTATTTTCACATGAATCGTATCAACTGTGCAAAATTTTCATTGCATATGATTAATAAATAATACTGTTTAAAATAGAACAAACGCAACAACTACTATTGCGCTGCGAATGTATGAAATATGCAAACCGTTCGAACTATTCAAATATTTGATATTCGAATAGTTTCTTGTTCGACTACCAATTTTACTGAATAACTATCATTAATAAATACAAATTGAATATCAATTTAATTTATGCTTTATATTACATTTCATATATGTTGTGAATGACTCATAAAATCAGTTTTTGATAATACTTTATATTTCATGTCAAATTCATTAATTAATTTAAATATTACATTATTTATACATTTTCTAAATATTTAAATTGATATGTACATGTCTAATTCTAATTTGTTAGTTTGATCGATAAGTATACATATTATAATTTTGCAAATATGTACGCATTTATATATGTAATGTATCGTCTTTCCTCTATATTAAAATATATATGCAAAACTAAAATTGTTGAGCTTATGCTACCTATAAAGGGAGATGATATAATCTATTAATTGTTCAACGCACTATTGTGCCTATTAAAATAGAAAATGTCAAACCTCTATTGAACATAATTATTTTCCATACTATTGTTTTCTAAGTTTTTTGTCGGATATTTATGAAAATGTATAGGCTTGATGAGTCACGATAGCATGTTCTAAGTTCTCTACACTACGTATTGCAGCATTTACCCAAAAAGGCAATACGTATCACTGTTGTCAAGGTAACGTGGGCAAACAACAAATGCCCACGTTCAATATAACTAATTAAATACCTGCATCAAACTTTCGATTTCGTATCAATAGGTACAATTTACGGACGTACACCAATTGAATATTCATTGGCAAAGTAATTGCTATTTCACAGATACAGGTAGCTCCATTATTTAAATTTTAACAATAGATAAATAGAATATTGTTTCCGTGTATAGAGAAGCAACACATATTTCGTTATTTCCTTTAAAAAAATCGAATAAATTTGCGAACGTATTACGTTTGATACATACATTAATAAGGATAAACATTATTACTATATTTAACGAATTCTCATTAAGAAACATGCTAAGAATAATTTTAAGCAGTTGAAAAAGTAACGGATACGGCAGGGACCGATGGTCGCGGGTTCGATCCCTGCCGTATCCGTTACTGTTTCAACTGCTTAAAATTATTCTTAACATACATTAATAATTAGCAGGAACCATAACTCACAAAAGCAAAAAACTTGCTAAGTAGGCAAGATTCATACTTTTGCACATTTATTTATTTATTATGCACTACCATTGTCCTTCGAGTAGAATACAAAAAAAAAATTTAAATGCTTACGTTAAATATTAATTTACTTTTGAAACTAGATTATTGAATTTTTACTACCTTTTCCATTAGCAATGTTGCCAATAAACACATCAGTAAATAATATATTTATATACATATAATATTTTACTATCCTTTAAATCGATTTTTACTTTCTTATATGAAGTAATGAGTAGGTATTGTAATCATGAAAAAATTCTGAAATATATCTTTTGGCCTTCTCTAAACGCGCGCGCGCCTCTGCGTGAGCGCTTTTTAGCTTAAGGGGAGGTTTGCTTATAATTGTGCCAAAAGTACCTGATGTTTGACAATTTTTTTTTGAGGAACTGAAATGACTTAGACATCTTCGCTTCATTGCAAAATGTTTATTAACCTTTGGTCTACAAAAGCAAGTTTTTTGAGTTGTGGTTTTTCCAAAATGGCGGCTTTAGAAAACGTTGTTTAAAACAAAAGCTTTTCTGCAGGCATCCTGGAAGCATGGGACTAAAACAACCATGAAGCTTACATTCCAAAGAATAGAATAGACCTAAATAACATGAAAATATTCATTATAGAAACAAAATGGCGGCCACTTGAAAACAAAGTATCGTTTTTTCGCATGATTTTTCGACTTTGGCCTGCTGTAAATAATCGTTGATGATCGAAATGTTATAATTTTATATGGAGAAATTTGTTTCTTTTAAGGCTGGATAAACGCGAAGTAGATTGGTTGAACGGTTAAAGAGTAAGAATGCTCGCAGATTTGAAAAATGTTGTTTCGAGAAAATCGCGTTTAAAGTTTTGGAAACGGTTTTTGCTCTTATAATTTGAGTTACTCGATCAATTTTTCCAAGAAGAAATGAATTTATAGGTTTCTGAACACGAATGTTAGGTCAGATTTGAATAATTCAAATTGGCGGACCAAAAACGAGATATATTTATCAATTTAAATGAAACTTTGAATATAAGGGTTTTTGGAGTCGCTGAACACAAATTTTTTAATTTTCATAATTTTTCTTTTAACCGTCTAGACTGTCATTCCAAAAATAGTCGGAATCGATTCAGAGAAGGTCAAAACGTGAATTTCCGATAAAATCTCGAGATCGAAATTTTTCATGATTACAATACTTACTTATACAGCGTATAAGAAAGTAATAACTAAAGTAAACATGTACTTCCGGTTTGATTATTCCTTTCAAAAATAAGAGATCATCTTTTCATAATTTTACCATCAACCACTTGGGATGTAAAGCGGTTACACACACATGCGCGTACATGCACAGATAGACAGGCACCATTCCAAAAACAGTCTCGATTCAGGGATGATCAAAAGATATATTTCCGTTAAAATCTCTAATTCGATTTTTTTTGATAACAATATTTACTTATTACTTCATATAAAAAACTAAATATATGGTTTTTGTTCTTATAAAATTCTATATAGTCATATGGAAGAATAAATCAATAGAGAGCTTTAAAAATTGATATCACAAGTATTTTAAATCTTATTATGGTAGCAACTGCTCATCATTTTAAAGCACATTATTTTATTAAAGCGGCTTTGTTGTGATTTTGTTTTGATGAGTTTATCCTTACATATCAAATATAAAAGTACTATACCATACATTATACATTATTTAAAAATAATAAAATTATGTACAGGATTTGAAATGTCAATATAGTGGACCAAATTATTTATTTATTTTTATATTTAATATCATTGTGTTATACGGGCCTTGGATAAATAAAATTGGTATTATTAATTTATTTGTTCTTCTTAGTATAAATAAGATTGCTGGCCTGTCCGATTTTGAACACTGTACACAACTGCAAGAGCTTTACGTCAGACAAAACGAAATATGGGACCTTAATCAAATCTGCTACCTACAAAATCTTTTAAATCTCAAACATCTGTGGCTTGGCGAGAACCCGTGCGCAACTGCTGAAGGGTACGTATATATATATATATATATGATCATTTAAAAGCCGACTAACTTTAATCAATAGAAACATTTTTAAATAAAAATCCATTTCATAATTAAAGTTTAAGCCCATTTAGAAATCTTCAATGTATAAATATTATTAAACTCGAATTAAACAGAGAACAAGTTACTCTGGTATGAATAAAATAGAAAAACTCATGATTGATTAGTTCAGGTATTTTTAAGAGTTCCGAAAATAACTTTTATTTTAAAGGATGGTATACGTTTGTTTTTCGAAAATTCGAGTGTATTTGTAAATTATACCTCGCAACCGCCTGTTAGAGAGTAGAGATGGCTGTATTTGTAGTTTATCCTTATGTATTAGTATATAAGATTACCGGTTCTAGATCGGAAACGACGCGGCAGGTAAAATACAGGTATACATGTACTAATTACAGGTACATACTTGTAATCAGTGAAAACACATGTGAACGTGCATACATAAGAAGTGAGTGAACTTATAATTAGTACAAATGTTTTACCTGCCACGTCACTTCCGATCTAGAACCGGCTAACAATATCTACTTATATTGTCGATAGTGGCATTTTTATTTAAGGGTACCTTATGGAGCCTCGGATTGAAAAAATTTATAATTTTTTTTTGGAAAGTTTACGGCTTAGAGAACATCCTGTGAAAATTCGAAAGTGTTATGCGTAATAATCTTAAAGTTATAAGAGTCACAAGCGCGCGAGTTTTGTGTCTTTGCTGATTAGGTATACGCTTAAATATGAAGAATTTTTTCATTACTAACTTGTATTTGAAACTTCAAACGCGTTTTTCTCGAAACTATGTTTTTCAAGTCTGCATCCACGACTCAAAAAAAAGTATGCGATCAATCCGCACAAAATTTTAACTACATGTTCTTAACATATCAGTGCTTGGAATCATCTGCGATGAACATGATCCGACCAAAATTTCATATTATAAAGCCCCTTCTCCGGAGCGAAATATTGAAAAATCTCTTTGCTCGTCCTTTGAACTTTTACTAGGGTTACAATTTTAGACAGATCGAGCTTATCTTAGATGATTCTATACATACGGTTAGTACGAATATGTAAACTTTTTTTTGGTTTTAGTTCAACAGAGCTCCCTGAAACATGGATACAGCGGAGACGTTTTTTTTTTTCTTGAGGAGCTGCTTTGGTGCTTTGTTTTCGCAGGAATGTGACATATATAATTATAATTTTTTTTCTCGTAGTTCTTTTGTCAATAAATCATTTTCTGCAAACCGATTTTTAATTTTTTTTTTTGGTTTGGCCACAATAAAATTTAAAAAATAGAGGTAATTTTAGAGCCGAGACTCCGTAACGCATCCTTAAGCATGGTTTGTGATATTTGAATTTAAATTTGGATATATTATTCAATAAGTAATAAATATTTATATTTAGTTACTAAAATATTGAAAGGATTTTAACTTGTAAATATAGTATTGTTTAACCATAGTAATGAACACATTACGGGTCCTAAACTAATGATGCAAATTGCGTCAATGTTAGCTAACGAAACATAGGCCTTCAAAGCAACTAATAATAAGTTGATAAGTGGATATTATTCCATGGGTAATCCGAGTTTTTGGGCACATATATGTGAATTTCTAATATTTCCTTCAGAAGGAGGAGCGGACCTTGTAGTACATCATGCACTATTTACCGCTATTAGAAAGATTGAAAGCTATACCCAGTAATGTTACAAACCTCAGCGCAACTTAAAGATGATAGTTATATATGTATCAAGGGAATAAACTATGGTTTTATTACCGAGACTGTAACTTATGCACTAGGCGAAGCCGAGGGCATTTTCAGTTGAGGGAATAACGAAGTTTATTCCAAAAAAGCATACAAAACTTTTCTTTCCGACTTCTATATTTAAATAATTTAATGTATTTATGGTTCATTGATATGCGCTCAGATATTTAAGTTTGCGTTGAAAAAAATTCATAACAATTTATTGTCAAGGAGAAAAACATTCATAAAAATGTGTTGTCAAGGAGATAGCTGTCATTTACTTTATCCCTTTAGGGAATAAAATAGTCTTTTATATGTCAGATATCAACTACATTTATTCTTGGTCGGGATAAAACAATTTTTATTCTTGTCAAAAGTAAGGTCTCAGAGACTGCGTAGTACTTCAAGGGAATAACAGAATACAACTTTTATCCTTAGTTAAATTGGTGAAGCCAAATTTCACTAGCAGTTCAGACGGCTGCGAAGAAAGTATCGGAAGAAAAATAAATCAGGGTGTAACAACGAAACGAGCTACCTCGAATAACTTCTATGTTATTAAAGATACAATTAAATTGTATAAGACAATCTTATGCAGGACCAAGGGGGGCATCCAACTATAAAAGAAAATATTTTTTTAAAGCAGTGGTTCTTGAAAGTTAAATAAATTTTATTCTTATAGTTATTTTTCAGTAGGCTATGAAACAAAATTGAGCTTAAATACATTAAATTATTTGTTATTTACTTTATAAATAGTGTTATAAAGTAAATAACAAATAATTTAATGTATTTAATTTATGTTTCGTTGTATTTAAACTCAATTTTGTTTCATAGCCTACTGAAAAATAACTATAAAAATAAAATTTATTTAACTTTCAATCGCATTTTCTCAATATTTTACTTATATAAGAGTATAAAACGAATACATAATGGAATTCAGAAAAAAATACTCTATCGAATGGGCTTAAAAAATATATAGCATCTCATTTGAAAAATATCTGCAGTGTCATGCACCGAACTTTCTTATACGCATATGGGTTAAACCACATCGTAGTTACATTATTTTTCTAATTTAAAATATTTGTTCTAACCTTTAGATCGCTGTAACACTAAATATATATCTTAGAATAAATATTAAATGTCAAACTTCAAGTTATTTAAGTCTATTTTGTTAAACAATTGACAGGCGCAGTTGATACGATTTATGTAACAATATACAGGGTGTAACAGCGAAACGAGCTACCTCGAATAACTTCTATGTTATTAAAGATACAATAAAATAGTATAAGACAATCTTATGCAGGACCAAGGGGGACATCCAACTATAAAAGAAAATATTTTTTTAAACCAGTGGTTCTCAAGTAACAACACAAAGTTATGTTTTTTCAAATGAGATGCTATATATTTTTTAAGCCCATTCGATAGAGTTTTTTTTTCTGAATTCCATTATGTATTCGTTTTATACCCTTACATAAGTAAAATATTGAGAAAAATGCGATTGAAAGTTAAAGAAATTTCATTGTTATAGTTACTTTTCAGTAGGCTATGAAACAAAATTGAGCTTAAATACAACGAAACATAAATTAAATACATTAAATTATTTGTTATTTACTTTATAAATAGTGGTATAAAGTAAATAACAAATAATTTAATGTATTTAAGCTCAATTTTGTTTCATAGCCTACTGAAAAGTAACTATAACAATGAAATTTCTTTAACTTTCAATCGCATTTTTCTCAATATTTTACTTATGTAAGGGTATAAAACGAATAAATAATGGAATTCAGAAAAAAATACTCTATCGAATGGGTTTAAAAAATATATAGCATCTCATTTGAAAAACCATAACTTTGTGCTGTTGCTTGAGAACCACTGGTTTAAAAAAATATTTTCTTTTATAGTTGGATGTCCCCCTTGGTCCTGCATAAGATTGTCTTATACTATTTTATTGTATCTTTAATAACATAGAAGTTATTCGAGGTAGCTCGTTTCGCTGTTACACCCTGTATATAATAAGCAGAAATTTATTTTGAAACCAGTACTTTTTTTGGAAAAAAGATTCAAACAAAAGTTGTGCTAAATATAAATATCATTAATTTTTGTTAACAAAAATTTTCTGTAACTGTAACCATTTTTGAGTAATTGCAGAAACTGTAAAAAATGACTAGAGTAAACATGCACTTCCGGTCGGAATATTGTTTTTAAAAATAGGAGGTTTTCGTGCCAGGCACATACAAATCTTAACTACAATAATGAGCAATAGGTGACTACGTGTTGCATTTCAATAAGAACCTTATTTCAAGATGAAATATTGTATTCGAATCAAGGCGTGGTATCAGATAGTTACTAATTTACATAAGAATAACATGAGAGTGAGTTGGGTTCTTACGCCAGCTCAGCTGGCTGTAACTGCGTTGTATATACAGGGTGTAACAGCGAAACGAGCTACCTCGAATAACTTCTATGTTATTAAAGATACAATAAAATCGTATGAGACAATCTTATGCAGGACCAAGGGGGACATCCAACTATAAAAGAAAATATTTTTTTAAACCAGTGGTTCTCAAGCAGCAACACAAAGTTATGTTTTACTTTCTTATACACAGTATAAGTAAGTATTGTAATCTTGAAAAATTTCGAACTCGAGATTTTAACGGAAATATACGTTTTGACCTTCCCTGAATCGATTCCAACTATTTTTGGAATGACGTCCGTCTGTGTGTGTGTGTGTGTGTGTGTGTGTGTGTGTGTGTGTGTGTGTGTGTGTGTGTGTGTGTGTGTGTGTGTGTGTGAGTGTGAGTGTGAGTGTGAGTGTGAGTGTGAGTGTGAGTGTGCGTGTGTGTGTGTGTGTGTGTGTGTGTGTGTGTGTGAGCGCTCTACAGCCCAAACGGCTAAAGAGAAAATTATGAATTTTTAAACTTAAGATTTATATGTGCCTGGCACGAAAACCTCCTATTTTTAAAAACAATATTCCGACCGGAAATGCATGTTTACTCAAGTCATTTTTTACAGTTTCTGCAATTACTCAAAAATGGTTACAATTACAGAAAATTTTTGTTAACAAAAATTAATGATATTTATATTTAGCACAACTTTTGTTTGAATCTTTTTTCCAAAAAAAGTACTGGTTTCAAAATAAATTTCTGCTTATTATATATATTGTTACATAAATCGTATCATCTGCGCCTGTCAATTGTTTAACAAAATAGACTTAAATAACTTGAAGTTTGACATTTAATATTTATTCTAAGATATATATTGAGTGTTAATGCGATCTAAAGGTTAGAACAAATATTGTAAATTAGAAAAATAATGTAACTACGATGTGGTTTAACCCATATGCGTATAAGAAACTTCGGTGCATGACACTGCAGATATTTTATTTCCGGTACCTTTTTTGAAAATAAGTTTCAAATGAAGGTTGTACTGTAACTGCAACCATTTTTGAGTAATTGCAGAAACCGAAAAAAATTACTAAAATAAACATGCACTTCCGGTTTGAATATTGTTTCCAAAAATAAGAGGTTTTCTGCCCAGGGATATACAAATATTAAGTTTGAAGTTTCATAACTTTACCTTCAACCGTCTAGGTTGTAGAGCGCTTGCACATACACAGACGGACGTCATTCCAAAAATAGTCGGAATCGTTTCAGGGAAAGTCAAAACGTATATTTTCGTTAAAATCTCGAGATCGAAATTTTTCATGATTACAATACATACTTATACTGCGTATGAGAAAGTAAAAATTAAACTGCAGCTATAATACTATTATCATTATTCGCTAAAGAAGATGCGGCACTACAGTTTACCACATTACAATTATCAACAAGCTATATATATTATAATTATATTTTCAGTAATATATAATAACTAAAACCCCTATTGACAGTTATATACGTTTTGATTTTTATGTTCACTATTTTATACAATTCATTATATTTAATAAGTGTTTAGTTAACTGACCTATTTCAAGGTTTAGATTGGGGAAAAATCATCCATTTACCTAATTACCCTCTTCCTATAAAAAGTATTGTCTTATTTTTATAATATAAATATCTGAAATGGCTTGTATTATTCGTATATTGTTTAGATAAGAAGGATATTCAAATACATAATTTGAATATTTCAAAAAACTAATTTTTAAAATATACAAAAAAAATTACCTACGATCATATGCTTATTATTTTAACGAGAGTGAATCTAGCAGCTCGAACTAGCAGCCGATTCGAAAAAGCGGCTAACCAAGGCCAACTAGATACATAAACTAATTAAGACTAAATACGCATGTTTCACTTCATTATTGATAATAAATAATAACTATTATACAAATTATTGATTTTCTATACTTCATAGACCCAAAATATATATAAATTATTCGCAGGCGCCCTTCGGAACACATAGAAAAAATCATTTCTTTAACATTCTCACGAATTTCAAGTTCAAAGTCGAATATTATTATTAGCAACAATTGTCTGTCTTCCAAATTAACAACAATTAATCATTATCAACCATGGCAATTAAATATATAAAAATTATTGGTCAGTGCCCTTAAGAACCCTTAGAAAAAAAATCAATTCTTTAAAATTTTCACGAATTTCAAGTTCAAAGTGCAATAATATTATTAGCAACAATTGTCTGTCTTCCAAATTCATATCAAATAATAATTATCAACCATAGCAATTAAATACATAAAAATTATTGGCCAGTGCCCTTCGGAACCCTTAGAAAAAAAATCATTTCTTTAAAATTTTCACGAATTTCAAATTCAGTCTAATATTATTATTAGCAACAATTGTCTGTCTTCCAAATTTATATCAGTTAGTCGATATCAATCATAGAAATTAAATAAATAAAAATTATTGGTCAGTGCCCTTCGGAACCCTTAGAAAAAAAATCATTTCTTTAAAATTTTCACGAATTTCAAGTTCAAAGTGCAATAATATTATTAGCAACAATTGTCTGTCTTCCAAATTCATATCAAATAATCATTATCAACCAAAGCAATTAAATACATAAAAATAATAGGCCAGTGCCCTTCGGAACCCTTAGAAAAAAAATCATTTCTTAAAAACTTTCACGAATTTCAAGTTCAAAGTGCAATAATATTATTAGCAACAATTGTCTGTCTTCCAAATTAATATCAGTTTGTCATTATCAATCAAAGCAAATAATTATTTAAAAATTATTGGTCAGTGCCCTTCGGAACCTTTAGAAAAAAAATCATTTCTTTAAAATTTTCACGAATTTCAAATTCAAAGTCTAATATTATTATTAGCAACAATTGTCTGTCTTCCAAAATTATATCAATTAGTCATTACCAATCAAAGCAAATAAATATATAAAAATTATTGGTAAGTGCCCTTCGGAATCCTTAGAAAAAAAATCATTTCTTTAAAATTTTCACGATTTTCAAGTTCAAAGTGCAATAATATTATTAGCAACAATTGTCTGTCTTCCAAATTAATATCAGTTAGTCGTTATCAATCATAGAAATTAAATAAATAAAAATTATTGGTCAGTGCCCTTCGGAACCCTTAGAAAAAAAATCATTTCTTAAAAACTTTCACGAATTTCAAGTTCAAAGTGCAATAATATTATTAGCAACAATTGTCTTTCTTCCAAATTAATATCAATTATTCATTACTAATCAAAGCAAATAAATATATAAAAATTATTGGTAAGTGCCCTTCGGAACCTTTAGAAAAAAAATCATTTCTTTAAAATTTTCACGAATTTCAAGTTCAAAGTGCAATAATATTATTAGCAACAATTGTCTGTCTTCCAAATTAATAACAATTAATCATTATCAACCATAGCAATTAAATACATAAAAATTATAGGCCTGTGTTCTTCGGAACACATGATCAACCTAATATGCAAATTAAAATAATTGAGTGCACTGCGCATCGCATCTTTGTTTATTTAATCATTTTTATATCAAAAAATAATTATCTTTTAATACAAATTTATTATTAGCACAATAATTCTCTTCTATGTAAAATTGTGTTTTTGATTGTTTGATTGTTTTTCTGATTGATTTTCATTGAGTTTGTTGCTGATAGCTTGTTTAAGATAAAAGTTGCATTGTTGAACTTTTTACATAGCATTTTGTTACCCTAGAAATGTTTTGAGCATCATTCTTTGTTTGCAAGTCAAACGTAGATATTTAGATCATTTCGCTGGTGTATTTTGTTTGTAGTGCATTAAATCAGTTGATATCAAGTAAGTTAGCCCTTATATCATCAACCGCATACACAAATTAAAATAACTGTACATCGCATTATTGGTTTTCAATCATATTCATTACAAATCATAGTCATTTTTTAATACAAATTTATTATTTCAGTTTACTCAATAGCACAAGTGTGTTTTATTTTTTATTTTGATTGTTTTTTTATTTGAACTTAATTCTAACGCTGATAGCTTGCTTCAGACAAGGATTGTAGCGCTGAAGTTCTACGAATTCTGGTTTTTGCAATTGTGAATTGCTAACATAATATTTTTTTGTCGTGGTTTCTGTACTGATACTTTTCACAATATTAAACAATATGATTGGAAGAAAAATGGCTAACAGTGAAGTTGCTTCTAGGTGTCAGCATTTTCATAGCTTTCTGCTTTCTGCTGCTCCTGATACCGTCGAAAGATTAGATTTAGAGTCATACTATCCTGAAAACTCTATCTTTTCAGTTGTTTGTAGTTTTATGGGTGCTCAAAATCACGTAAATAATCGCAGTAAATATCAGAAATTGTGGTTGCGTCATAGAAACCGCATTCTGTCTCTTTCAGCTAGTTCCAAACCTTTATTAACATTAGAGAACACCGATCCTCCTGAACAAATCTCTTGTAAGAATCATTCTGAGAATCAGTTCATTAAAAAGCTGAATGAAAATGATTCTGCTTCTAGTTTTGCCTATGAAGCTACAACTAAAAATGTTGCTTCAAAGTCATCTTCTCCCGTGTTTTTTACTTTTATGACTGTTCCTGCAATATTTTGGATAACTTATTACAATAGTAAAAAGTTATTGAAGAAAAACTGGACTGATGATTTCAATTATTACTTTTCTCAGATATTTCCTCTATGCGTTTTGAAATTTTTATGGCATAAATGCTATCTTCATTCTCGAAAACGTCCCAGGTATCAATTTGTTTCAAAAGCCGAATGCAAACATACTGGTTGTGCAAAATTTAAATTCTATGCGAGGGAAAAGTTATCTTCAGGAACAGATATCACAGTGTTCATTGAAAGACATGGAAACATTTACCATAGTGGTGAAAAATATAGACGTTTTGTGAAGGGTACCCGAAGGCAAGAGTTAGCTATGAAACTACTTCTAGATTCACCTAGTGTTGTTAAATATCAGCAGCTAAATTCGGCCAATATGGAGGCAGTTAACAGTGGCAATCTAAATAACCTGCCAAATTTAAATATTTAAAAAAAAATTTCCAGCGAGACCATCAAAGCCGATGATTTACACAAAGATTTATTTCAAGATTTAGTCTATCAAAAAGATCTTAGTTCTGATAAATGGAATGGAAAATATATTACTGGTTATATACAGGAGCTTAGCTACTCTCCATTTTTTGTTCGACTACAAACGGAGTATCAACTGCGGCATCTTATTTCACTACGTAAGAATCCTATTTTTCTTTATTTAGATTCCACTGGTAGCATATGTAGTAAACCCAGCTGGATTAAAAAGCAGATTTATTATTATGCCCTTGTTCTTCCTAGTACAAATAAATCGCCTGTACCTATAGCTGAATGCATTTCATCTGCCCACAATATTCCAACAATTCAGTATTTTTTATCTTCCTTTTTCTACGATCTAAATAGAGTTTTCCATTCGAAAAAACCTATTATTTCGAAAATAGAAACAGATTTTAGTATGGTTCTTATTCAGAGTGTGCTACTGTCCTTTAATAAGATGGATCTTCTACAATACTTGAAGCAAATGTGGCATCATGTAACTTTCTCAAATACGATAGATCATCTTGTTATATTACATGTTTGTTCTACGCATTTATTTCATGCTGGCACAATTAAAATAAATTCTTTTACAAAAAATAAACGTCTGAGAACTCTGACAAAAAGAATTTTTGCTTGTTTAATTCACAGTAATAATTTCATTTGTGTAACTATTTTTTGGACAAATATTGTGAAAGTCTTCGGGTTACCCTTCATTTGTTCTGATTTTGACGATTCTCTAAGATTTATAACATGTAGTCATAATATTCTCATGAAAATGCATGGTCCTCTACCCTGTTCTGATTTGGTGGAAACTGAAGCATCTTCATTAAGAAAAAAATCTCCTTTTTTTTCTTATTTCCAACTATTATATATAACCTCGCTGGTTCTTGTGATTCTGGTATTTGTAATGATTTATACTTACCCGCTTTCATAAATTATTTGTTAAAATATTTCTTTCCTTTTTATCCAATTCTGTCGGGAATTGTCATAAAAAATTTTTCTATCAGAAAAGACTGCAATGCCATAGTAGAAAATTGGTTCAAAATTGTTAAAAAAGATACATTTCGTAGTAAATTAAGAATAAAAATACCTCGGTTCATCAGAAAAATGGAAAGTATCTTAAAAGGTAGATTGATCAGAAGATATCGTTGGAAACTACGAAAAAAGGAAAAAAACAAATCCTTAATAGGTCGTTGAATGCAGATAGTCTAAATATTACTCTATCGCAGGAGACGTGGGGAAAACCCAGAACACCTCTTCAAGCCACTTCGAAGGCTATCAATGCCTTCAGAGACTTCCTTCAAAGTCCCGAAGAAAAAAATAAGAGTCATTTTCAACTTTTCGAGCAATCTGCACAAACTTCAGGAGCAAAAGATGTATTGCACATTGCATTTGTCGATCCACCTAACAATTTTTCCACTGCATTGTCTAAGGAACATAGTACACCTCTTCCAATCATTTCGACACCTTGCAGCTCTCCCGCAGAGTCTCCCATACTTATGGAAGCTACCAACAAAGTTGCCACTGACACTCTACTTCCATCTTCGTGCCAATATGTTACTCCTGTCGATTACAAGGCACCTTGGGATTCATTTTCTTCCTATCCACATCTTTGGAAACATTCGTATAAAATTAACAATTTTATTTTAAACGTTGATAGCTTCAACAGTCTTCATGGAAATAATTGGCTAGATGATCAAATCATTAATTCTTTTCTCTCGGTAGCTTCCCATAAGTTTTCAAAAAATCGCAATATTTTTGCTTTTGATACATTTTTTTTCAAAAAATTAATGTGCGATCGTTTGTTTTCTTTGAATACTTGGGGACAGAAACTTGATGTTTTAAAATATGATGTTTGGTTAATTCCCTTAAATTTGAATGACAATCATTGGACTACTATAGTAGTTATTGTCAAATTAAAATACATACTATATTTAGATTCTCTGCACGGTACAATACCGATAGACTTCATGCAAAGATTTTTTCTCTTTCTAAATAACCAGCATTTTCTTAAATACAGTATATTGCTAAATTGTGACGAATAGACCATATACAATTGTGTTGACATTCCCAGCCAAAAAATTAATAATCAAGTTGGTTCTAATTGCGGAGTGCATTTATGCGTTTGGGCCTATATAATTTGCTGTGGAAATCCTTATAATTTTTCTGAAGCAAATATGCCTCAAATAAGGATGTGGATAATGCATTTTCTAACTGAAGCAGATGGCAAGAATCCTATATCAACTAGCAAAGCTCGAAATTATCAGTTACTTTTTAATGATGAAACAACTTTTCAATCATATAAACAACAAATACCAAAAATTTACAAAGGACCACCAAAAAACTTTTCTTCTACAATGATTTTTTTTCAAAATTTATCAAAAATCATATTAAATTAATATTTTTCAACATTTCAGTACTTCCTCCTAAGTGTTGATTTGTACTAAATTAAACATTATTCAGTAGAGATCATCAAAAGCTAGAATGCCACACAGATGGAAAATTTTAGTGATTGGTGATCCTAACCCTACCGGTTAATCGTATTCCTTTCCTATATTATACTCTGTATCCTTTCCTATCCTGGCAAGAAAAATGTCTGTTTAAATTGAAGTAAATGAAATATGTTAAAGTTTAAACAGTCATGGACCCTAACCTCCTCGTGGTTCTTGCTGGAAAACAATGCACAACTTAGATGATCAAAACTCTGTTTTGCAATGTTTACTAAGGGGTTTCATACCACCGACCAATAATTTATATATATTTAAATGCTATAGTTGATAATGACTAATTGTTATTAATTTGGAAGACAGACAATTGTTGCTAATAATAATATTACACATTGAACTTGAAATTTGTGAAAATCTTAAAGATATGATTTTTTTTTCTAAGGGTTCCGAAGGGCACTGGCCAATAATTTTTATGTATTTAATTGCTATAGTTGATAATGATTATTTGATATGAATTTGGAAGACAGACAATTGTTTTTAATAATATTATTGCACTTTGAACTTGAAATTCGTGAAAATTTTAAAGAAATGATTTTTTTTCAAAGGATTCCGAAGGGCACTGACCAATAATTTTTATATATTTATTTGCTTTGATTAGTAATTACTAACTGATATAAATTTGGAAGACAGACAATTGTTGCTAATAATAATATTAGACTTTGAATTTGAAATTCGTGAAAATTTTAAAGAAATGATTTTTTTTCTAAAGGTTCCGAAGGGCACTGACCAATAATTTTTAAATAATTATTTGCTTTGATTGATAATGACAAACTGATATTAATTTGGAAGACAGACAATTGTTGCTAATAATATTATTGCACTTTGAACTTGAAATTCGTGAAAGTTTTTAAGAAATGATTTTTTTTTCTAAGGGTTCCGAAGGGCACTGACCAATAATTTTTATTTATTTAATTTCTATGATTGATAACGACTAACTGATATTAATTTGGAAGACAGACAATTGTTGCTAATAATAATATTAGACTGAATTTGAAATTCGTGAAAATTTTAAAGAAATGATTTTTTTTCTAAGGGTTCCGAAGGGCACTGACCAATAATTTTTATATATTTATTTGCTTTTATTGATAATGACTAACTGATATAATTTTGGAAGACAGACAATTGCTGCTAATAATAATATTAGACTTTGAACTTGAAATTTGTGAAAATCTTAAAGAAATGATTTTTTTTCTAAGGGTTCCGAAGGGCACTGGCCAATAATTTTTATGTATTTAATTGCTATGGTTGATAATGATTATTTGATATGAATTTGGAAGACAGACAATTGTTGCTAATAATATTATTGCACTTTGAACTTGAAATTCGTGAAAATTTTAAAGAAATGATTTTTTTTCTAAGGGTTCCGAAGGGCACTGACCAATAATTTTTATATATTTAATTGCCATGGTTGATAATGATTAATTATTGTTAATTTGGAAGACAGACAATTGTTGCTAATAATAATATTCGACTTTGAACTTGAAATTCGTGAGAATGTTAAAGAAATGATTTTTTCTATGTGTTCCGAAGGGCGCCTGCGAATAATTTATATATATTTTGGGGCTATGAAGTATAGAAAATCAATAATTTGTATAATAGTTATTATTTATTATCAATAATGAAGTGAAACATGCGTATTTAGTCTTAATTAGTTTATGTATCTAGTTGGCCTTGGTTAGCCGCTTTTTCGAATCGGCTGCTAGTTCGAGCTGCTAGATTCACTCTCGTATTATTTTACTAATTTCCAATATTTGAAGCAATTTTTCACTAAATATATTTCTTACAATAGATATTAAATGTCAAGTTATATGAGTCTATTTTGTTTTTCTGTTAAACAAGTAATGATGATACGATTTATATAAAAATAAATAATATAAGAAATTGCAATAGCCATTTTATTGTAACAAGTACCTTTTCGAAAAAAAATTGAGGTAGTAGGTAAAAAAAAAATTTTCATAGATTTTCGTGTCTGATATATGTAATGCTTAAAACACACACACAGATAAACGTCATTCCAAAAATAGTGAGAATCATTTCAGGGAAGGTCAAAAGGTATATTCCGTTAAAATCTCGAGATCGAATTTGTATAAGATAGTAAAACTACAATGTCAAAGATGACTTATGTTATACTTAATTTTATTATTTTAGATACCGATTGGCTGTGATACGTGCATTACCTCAACTGCAGAAACTTGACAATGTGATAATACAACCTGAAGAACTCTCGGATGCGTTAAAGAAAGGACGAGTCCTTGTTCATCCGGATGATCAAACCGAGCCAGAACAATATGTACAAGCACCTCATTATGAACAAACATCTGCCTACCGAAACCCACAAGATTATAACGAACAATATACACCACTACAAGAGGTACTCATTCTTTTCTAAAATATGTGTATTAATAATGAATAATTTATTCATATTAAAACTAGTAAGGTTTTGATGCAATAATACACAAATAATGAAACTAACTTGAAGTACCATGCTTCATACGCTATACTAACAAATCATAAAATAATATGTTTATCGAGCAGGTTGAACATGATCACGAAGATCCAGGTGATTTTTATGTGGACGACGAAAGACGAGAATTCGATTCACCGATAATGCAGGTAATTCACAATTAAGTCTATTATTAATACCTGTCTAGAACCATAAAGTACCAGTGTTCTGAATACATTTTATAGTGAAACAAACAAATCCAATAGAGATATCACTGCTTTTTCCAAATGATGTGTTATAATGTATATATATATATATATATATATATATATATATATATATATATATATATATATATATATATATATATATACATATATATATATATATATATATATATATATATATATATATATATATATATATATATGATCATTTTCAATTAACATAACATAAATAATTAAAGTTAAGGATATTATTTATGTTTCTACACAAAATTAACCACTAATAATGCCGCCTGCGCAGACTAGTTATACTTAGATTTTGTTTATGTTTGAACTTTTGACATAAATATTTCATAATTCTGTATTTTTACGATCATTTTTACTTTCTTAAGTCCATTTAGATTACATAATTTGAACGAGAAGTTGTACAACCTAAATAGCAAGATATTGCTTGCGTTTCAATTTAGTTCGTATGATACTACACAATTTATTGGACAATAGCAGCGTTTTGTTGTTTGATGCCGGTAGTTTTAAATATAAATAAACTACCATTACAGGGATTCACAGTCGCCTAGTTGATAGAACCTTGAGTAATACGGATAAATTTGTATCAAATAATGTCTTTGTAAAATGTAGGGCTTTATTGTATTACCTCCAGTAGTGACAAAAAACGTAGCTAATAATTGATTTGTGATCCTATAACATATCAATATTTATCAGACTATTCCACTCACCTCTCATCTGTCAAAAGTAGACCAATAAGAATGCAGGATTTTGAATTTTACAGCCAATCAAAATGAATTGTAGTGCATATTTTGTACTAGTAAGGTTGTGTGTCGACAATTCAGTACTAGTACTTTTAAGTGAATCAAACAAATGAAATGACAATATACGTCAAAAAACACTTTTGACATTGAATATTTGCAAATAACAGCAACTGTTTTTCTGGTTGCTATGGTTATGTTTTCATAACCAAATAGTATTGCTATTTTTAAATTAAAATATAGATTTGGTTCATTGAATAGTCTCTCGAATACGATTCGTAGTAAAAGTTAAGTAGATTATTTTTGATGGTGTATTACTCATGTCTCTTGTGCTTTCGAATATCACTCGTGCTGCGCACTCGTAATATTCATACTAAAGCACAAGAGACATTCGTACTACACCATGAAAAATAATCGACATAACTTTGACTACTTATGGTATTACATGTGAAAATTTTAATGTATGAGACATAATTTAAAAGCTTTCAAAATTTATTCATCTTTCGTATATAAATTCATATTATAACTGTCAGCAATTCAGTAAAGTTTTATGAAATTCACGAAATTCATTTAGGAGAATGGGAAATTTTCGATTAACATGGGTTCTTATGTAGTTTCACGACTTATCTTCATTTGTAAAATAAAATAACAAGGCCTTTAAACCTTAATATAATTATTGATACATGTTTAATAAACAGTTCAATTCCAAAATAGCGATCATTTGGAAAATCTGAAATGAAAATATTCAATAAATAATGGCTGAACTTTCTTATATGTATTTTATTTAAATAGGAGGGCCATTGAAATACAAATTTAGAGTATTTTAAAAAAATATAATTTTTAAATAAACTAAATACCTATCTGCAATACATATATATTATTATATAGGCAAAAAAAGTGGGCTCACGGTTTAATTTATCCCATTGCGCATGTGCCAGAACACTTCCCATGGCGCAGAAAATAATTTACAATTTCAATTTGAAAATATAGCTTTATTAAAGATTTTCGCCATTGCATACATACAATACCATAAAGGTTATTCTATTGCCCCTAACATGATGATTTTTTTTTATTAATTTAATGACATATACAGGTATAATGTCTCAAAATAAATGCGTCGCCGATTCTCGCCATAAGGATAACATGTCTCTAGCGTTGTACGCGAACATTTTCGAACCCTGCGTCGTTTGTCACGTTTTCACTTTTTTTGCCTATTACTAATTTATAATATACTATTGACAGGCAAAGTTGATACGATTGATGTAAAAATAGACAAAATAAGAACGAAATTCAATAGCTATTTTCTTGTAACCGGTACCTTTAATGAATAATATCTGCAATGTCTTACACTGAACTTTCTTATACGCATTCTGGTTAAATCATAACATATTTTTATTATTTTTCTAATTAATAATGTTTTAAGCCCGTTTTACATTCGTGGGCTAGTTCATGAACTAGTCCAGCAACCTTAGTTGCGCAACCTTAGTTGCGCAACGCAAATTTCTTGAGTTTTCTTGTGTATTACACTGGGAAACATATTTTATGGTGGGTTTATACAGAAAAAATTAGCGCTACATTTAACATTAACGCTACATTTAACGCTGCATTTTACTAACAAGAAAAACTGTCGTTTATACAGCTAAGCTAACAAAATTAACGCATGCGCATAATGGTTTCCGTGTTTGACATTTGCTAGTGTCAACTTGTTTTTTGAGGCTATACTTTTATGATTTGCGAAAACATTTTTCCTTTTGTGATACATATAGTGGTTTTTATTTCTTTTAAATAAAAATGGATTCGGAACGTTTTTACAGAGAACATTTGGCTAGTTATTTTGGTTCAGTACCATGGCAAAAATCTCTTATCGAACAAGATTCTATGCCGAAAGACTATTAAATTAAAATGACTGTATTTTAGTTATATTATTTTGGTTCAATACATTAATATAGCTTATTTAGAAGTTATTTCAACTTATGCTAACCTCAGTACCTACCAAAGTCGTATATAACAAATGTGAATTGTGTTTGCGGAAAATAGGAAAAGGAACTGGAAATATTTTTAAATAAAACAATATAATAAAAAGTATTTAACTAATATATTTATATAATCTACTCGCTGTCCACCCCAAATCCTATATCCATAATTTTCTTTTGCCTACGTTTCTTCGAGTTTGGCGACACATTTTTCATTAATACGCCGACGCTTTTTCTAAATATGTCGGAGTCCTCTTCGGTCCTTTTGGCACTATAGTATTCTACCAACGACAGGCATGCACCTTCGATGCTTGCATCTGCAGATGACTCGAATAGTTTTTTCCTCTGTTCGGTCACTTCGACGTGGCTAACGGGTCCATTCGGTTCATCCAAACACATTGGGGCCGCAGATCCCGAAGCTTCCTTGCCGTCGAGGCGTCTCTCAGTCGCACAGCGAGACCGCAAAGTCTCTCACCAGGATTCACACTCTGGAACTAGAATATATTTAAAATTACAACATCGTCCTATTTTAACTTTTAACAAAAATATATAGTTGCATATTACATACCTTTTAGCCCCCTGACTTCGGAAACACTTCTCCATGTATTTTCTTTACTAGTTTTATTGCGGAAGCCTACACATCGCTTATCATACAATATAGCGTATTTTTGACACTATCAATCAATTCATCGTCCATTATGTTAAAATAACTATATTAAACAACAATATAGCAGGTTAACAAAAGCCAATGCAAAAAGAGCACGAAACTGTTCTGACATGTTGTGCTTGTCAACACTTGTACACCCGGTCACGCTTGCGCAGATGCGTTTTCCAAACTGAACTGATCTTAGGCAAAGAAAGAACGAGGTTTTGTTCATCTCTCTTAGTAAGAAAGATAAAAGTTGGCCAACTTGTTGGCTTAGCGTTAAAAAGAAATGTAGTCTTAAATTCAGTATAAACGACAACATTGGTTAACATGGTGTTTATCTTTTTCTTAGCCTTAAATGTAGCGTTAATGTTAAATGTAGCGTTAATTTTTTCTGTATAAACCCGGCATTAGCAACAAAACTAGTTATATTACATTTTATACCAACATAAATCAACAAAGGTTGGTCGTTTATGACAGTTATAGAAATCCTCTTTTTCGATAACTTTGTGTTTATTGATTAATGTTTGTTTACACTTTCTGTTTCTTTTTGGAAATATTAATTATTATTCTTTAAAAATAAATCATAAAAAAGCCTACTTACGAGAAATTCGTTTGTTTTTTAATAATTATCTGGTTATTACACTAACTAATTAATATTTATTTAATACGTATTGTTGCAAATATACAAATTTACGTTTTATGCAAAAATATAAATAAATATTAACATTTTTCAGGAAAAGATACCCATTTATAAATTTCTTATAAAGTTATAAACAAAAATAATGATAAGTTCAATGATGAGATAGTCTTTTAGTTGGAAATAGTACCAACGCAAATTTGAAATAATCAATGGAAACGAATTTGAGAAAAATTCATCGGGCCTCGCCGGGAATCGAATTCGAATCGAATCGAATTCGATTCCCGGCGAGGCCCGATGAATTTTTCTCAAATTCGTTTCCATTGATTATTTCAAAAATAATGATTATCTAAAGCAATAAAATATAAATAAAATGTACAGAACAAATTACAAAAAAAAGTAATCAAAAATATTGTGTGATCTGTAAGTAATCAGTATCTTCGTGTATGCCGATTTTGGTAAAAAATCTTAAAGACGATAAATAAAAATCCTAATTGAATGAAAACAAAAGACTTATTCCTACAAAAGACTACAAGGAACGCCACGCAGAAGACCGCGCTACAAAGAAGACCAACCAAAAAAAAATTTAGATTGGTTAAATGAAAAGTAACAAGAATCACTAAATGTTGCTTGTTTCCCAGCATCAAAATTAGTACATGTTCTAATCTGTGCAACACGTCCATGGATTAGTTGCGCAATACAGTTGCATGCAACTTCTGTTTTACATTAGGCAATTTTTGTTGCTGGATTAGTTCACGAAAATGTTGCTGAATGTAATTTACTAACCGTTGGAACCCTTTTTCACTAAATATATTTCATAGAATAAATATTAAATGTCTCACTCCAAATTATTTAAGTCTATGCTGTTTTCTGTTAAACAATTGACAGGCGCAGATGATACAATTTATGTAAAAATAAATAATAATAAGAAATTTCAATAACAATTATTTTGAAACCGGTCTTCTTTTTGAAAAAAAATTTCAAACAAAAGTCATGCTAAATATTAATACCTTTAATTTTTATTGAAACAATTTTTCTATTACTGCAACCATTTTTGAGTAATTGCAGAAACCGCAAAAAATGACTGAGTAAACAAGCACTTCCGGTTTGAATTTTTTTTTTCGAAAATAGGAGAAGTTCTTGCCAAGTATATTCAAATCTCCAGTTTGAAGTTTCATATTTTACCTTCAACCGTCTAGTTTGTAGAGCGCTCACACACACACACACAGACGGACGTCATTCCAAAAATAGTCGGACTCGTTTCAGGGAAGGTCAAAACGTATATTTTCGTTAAAACCACGAAATCGACTTATACTGCTCATAAGAAAGTTTGTTGACTCTAGTATTTTTTTGCGGTTTCTGCAATTACTCAAAAATATTTGCAGTTACAGGAAAATTGTATGGAGAAAAATTAAAGATATTAGTATTTTGCATAACTTTTCTTTGAATTTTTTTTTCCAAAAGGGTACTAATTTCAAAATAATGGCTGTTGAAATTTCTTCTTATTATATTATATTTATGTTTTACATAAACCGTATTATCTGCACCTGGAAATTGTTTCACAAAAATATCTGACATATCTGACACTGAATTTTCCTATACGCATTTTGGTTGGATCGTTAGAATTTCAAATATTAAAATAAATTTCAAAGTTTTATAATTTTTAACGATCTAACCTAAATGCGTATAAGAAAGTTCAGTGACAGACATGCCGCATGCCAGCATATGTATTACCGCGTTGAGGCGAGTATATATCTGTAGACGTGAGAAGTATTGAATCTAATATTGAAAATAACCATTTTTTTGTATGCAGTACCTTTTATGAAAATTATTTTCAAGTAGAAGTTAAGCGAAATATTAATATCTTTTATTTTCATTCTAACTCATTTTGCTCTAAGTACTACCGTTTTTTAGTTATATGCACTTCCGGTTGGAATATTCCTTTTAAAAATAGGAGGTTTTCCTGCCAGGCATATACAAATCTTAAGTTTGAAGATTCGTAATTTCATCTTCAACCGTTTAGGCTGTAGAATGCACACATACAGGCAGACGTTATCTCAAAAATAGTAAGCCTCGGTTCAAGGAAGGTCAAAAGATATATTTCCGTTAAAATCTCGAGATCGAATATTTCTATGATTACAATACTTACTTATACTGCGTATAAGAAAGTAAAAGCAAAATTACTTAAATAATTTGCAGTTTGACATTTTATATTTATTCTAAGAAATATAATTAGTGTAAAAGTGTTCCAAAGGTTAGAAAAAATATTATCAATTAGAAGAAAAATAGCAATATGATGTGATCTAAAATGTGTATAAAACATCTGCAGTGTCATGCACCCAACTTTCTTATACGCATTTTGGTTAAACCATATCGTAGTTTCATTATTTATCTAATTTATAATATTTGTTCTAACCTTTAGATTGCTTTTACACTAAATATATATCATTGAATAAATATTAATTGTCAAACTTCATATTATGTAAGGCTATTTTGTTAAACAATTGACAGGCACAGATGATACGATTTATGTAAAAATATATATAAAAAGCAGAAATTTATTTTGAAACCAGTACCCTTTTTGGAAAAAAATTTCGAACAAAAGTTGTGCTAAATATAAATACCTTTAATTTTTGTTCATACAATTTTTCTGTAACTGTAACCATTTTTGAGTAATTCCAGAAACTGCAAAAAATGTAGTAAACAGGCACTTCCGCTTTGAATATTTTTTTCAAAAATAGGAGGTGCACATCCCAGGAATATGCAAATCTTAAGTTTAATGTTTCATAATTTTAGCTTCAACCGTTACGGCTGTAGAGAACTTTGAATATAAAGGATTTTGGGGTCTCTGAACACAAATTTTTTAATTTTCATAATTTTTCTTTTAACCGTCTAAGCTGTTATGCCAAAAATAGTCGGAATCGATTCAGGGAAGGTCAAAACGTATATTTCCGTTAAAATCTCGAGTTCGAAATTTTTCATGATTACAATACTTACTGCGTATAAGAAAGTAAAAATAATGAATATCCGATGTGATCTAACCAAAATAAGCATAATAAATATCAGTGCAAACCACTGCAGATGTTTTTTTAAGTCTTTAAGGAGCATGTTTGTAAATGAAAGCGAATGTATTTGCTCTTTTCTGTGATTCAGAAATGTTTGTGTAGTATACTTTGCTCAACACATTTAAATATCTTACCCATGCCTCAAATAATCCTAAAATCCATATTTTAACATGTCAACGCCTCCCTTTTCCAAAAAGAACTAAAATAATAATCTAATAAACTCAAACTAGACGGGCCCTGCTAAAAGTAAAGCACAATCTTCAATTAGCAATTTAAATGGATTTAAATTGAAAACACGTTTTAACACGTGATTGTCTAAAATATATAACTTTAAAATCAAAACCTGCGTTGTGTTATAATATGTGGTTCTTTTATTAAAGACAGACAACATTTTAAAGCAAACAATGTTTCATTAGCAAATTTATTGTCAATATTGAATAAATATTTACCAATTAATTGTCTAGAAATAGCCAGAAATCAACATTATCAGGCACGTGACCAACCGCCAGGGACACAACATTTGAATCATTTAAATTTTATTTTTTGGTATAATGTTTATTATAACTTCGGCCGCAAGTGGTAAATTCACTCAGAAGATAGAGCAGATCCTTCCTCTGCATCTGGTTTTACTCGGTTGGAACTGGTATATTCGAATTAAAGCTGCCGGATTAGTGAAAATGCCGGATTACTGGATATTATATCTAGTAATATAGAAAAGATTTCGAAATATTAAAACACATAAGAAACAAATATTTTTACTAGGCCTATTCCATTAGAGTGAAAAAACTGTCAATTTACGACTGTTTGGCCTGAAACGGCATTTTTAACACTTTCTCTTTGTTTACGAACTTTGATGCCCGTCTAAAAAAGCTGACGTGTCTGTTACTGAACTTTCTTATACGCACTTTAATAAGTTCGTTAGAATTAAAATAACATTTTGAAAAATTTAAAGGTTTTATAAATTCTAACAATCTATCCAAAATGCGCATACGAAATTATATTAGCGTATACGAAAGTATATTAACACACTCATGCACTGATATCTTAATTGATTAATTTTAAAGAAATTTGAAATTCTGATAAACATCACAAAAATATCGTCCGCTAATTATATCTGCAATTGTATACCAATGAAAGAATCAGCAAAAATGCACGAACTATTCAATTTAAGATCAGATTTCTTATCGAGATAAAACGAAAATTGTCGAACATGTATGATTTTAGTTAGTCGTGTAATAGCGTATGGCATCTTTATAGTAGCCACCTGTAGTGCGGAGGTAGCACTACAATATTAAATGCCGCATTACATTATACGTCAGTGTATACTGGTCTGTGGATCATCGCCAGACATGCCGTGGCGAGTAGATCAACTACTGCCGGAGTACAATTATATAGATATAACCTCCGCTAGTAGATGTGAGAAGTATTGAATCTAATATTGAAAATAACTTAATTTTTGTTGTAACCGGTACCTTTTCTGAAAATACTTTTCAAATAAAAGATGTGCGAAATTTTAATATCTTTATTTTTATTCTTACTAATTTTGCTGTAAGTACTACCGTTTTTGAGTTAAAGTAGAATATTAAAAACACTCCTTTTTTTGTAATTAGTACCTTTTTTGAAAAATATCAAATATAAGTTACGCGAAATATCATCTTTTATTTTCATTCATAAAATTTTGCTGTAAAAACTACCGTTTTTGAGTTTAAGAAAATGCAAAAAATGACTAGAGTAAACATGCACTTCCTGTTGGAATATTCTTTTCAAAAATAGGTTTTTCTGCCAGACATATACAAATCTTAAGTTTGAAGTTCCATAACTGTATCTTTTACCGTTTAGGCTGTAGAGCGCACACATACACACAGACACACACACACACACACCCACACACACACCCACAGACTGACGTAATTTCGAAAATAGTCAGACTCGATTCAGGGAAGGTCAGAAGATATATTTCCGTTTGAATTTCGAGATCGAAATTTTTCATTATTACAATACTTATACTGCGTATAAGAAAGTAAAAACGCCGGAGTACTGTGTCGAGTCGGACTGGTGAAGTGCCGGATTAGTGAGACTCTACTGTACTTAGTCTTCCTTCGGATAGAGATTTCGGCTGCAAATGGCTCACTTGGTTGGTGGCGCTTGATTGAATTACTGTTAATCCGGATGACTGTTACCTCTTCAACGTTCTCTTTCTTAGCGTACTTCCCCTTTTTATCATATGCTTCCTCCAAAGTAGGGCCTTGGATCCCCGGTGTGAATGGATCTAAACAATAAATAGCTAATTTAAATTTATGGAAAAGAATCTACTAGATTAGTAAAATTCTGATATCACTTTAGCGTATAATTTGTCTAAAATTACGTCAGTTCAATTATTTCACAAGATAATTATGTATACTACTATACTTAAACTTCAAAAGACATACGAATACGAACTGTACATTAGGAGATCTCTGTATATTTAATTTTAAACGATATAGATCTATCTTTGTTATTATTGTTATAAAGGTATCTCAAGAGCACTATTCAGCTTTTCTATGATTATAATTGTCTTTTCAAAGAGTGCCTATTTCCCTTCTACTTAAATATGCAACTCCACCAAAAAGGAACCAATATTCTAAGTATTTTTTTGTCAGAGATTACGAATGTAAACTTTGCTTGTCAGCAAAATGGTAGGCCACATTGTTCGTAACTCCCATATGTTTAATAACAATACACCCTCCATCTTCTTTACAATTTGTTTGTACGGCCGAGACTGAAATCTAATCTACATTGTCTATATAAATTCTTTAAAAATCGATTAATGCGTAAGCTTGAATTACAATTGGTTTACCTTCCACGGCTATCTTGTCGTGCTTAGGATAAATTGCTGGTATATGTCATAGAGTATGAAATATATCAAACTACTCGGGCAGTATAACTGATGGTAAATCAGTTTTAACCACGTTTAATCTATTCTTTCAACTGATGTATGTAATCTGTACAAACTGTAACTTAAAAGCTCATAAATCTAAAACTATGAAACATAGTACCTATGTATTAGAAGAGTCCCAATAGTGCATATGTAAATTTTTGATATAAAACAGAAATTCTGTAAGGTGGCACTTACAAAACAATGTTTCCCATAAGTTCCTGTCTGTATTTATAAGATAATTGAATTCAGCACACTGCAGATTTGACGTAAACATAATTCATTCTGTTTGTCATATTTGATTATTATTATCTTCCGATATGGTAATCAAATTAGTCTAAACTTATAGTACCACTTGAAATATAAATAATACTATTCGTAAACGAAATTAACAACTCGCTCTCCGGCGGTAAAACTACTGTACTAATAAAATTGGTCATTATACCGGAGATCAATCGATCAACTCACAAATAATTTCTAAATAACAGTAACATTCATAATACACTTCGATTTCTAATATAAACTTTTATTGAACACAAAATAAAAGATTTTCACTCCAAGAATGATAGTTTTGCAAAAAACGAATTTAGAATCAGTCAATCAGCTACGTTCACTTCGGTGCACTTCGCATTTCCAATCATACCTCAGTTGCCCAGTAGCACGGTAATATAATACTAATATTGATTGACATATTGGCTCAATGTGAATAGGGTTAACATCGTACAATATTGGCAGTATATGTCAGACCCAGAAGCGCGCTGTGTTTAGCTATCCATATTTCTGTACTAATTTCTACGTTCCGCACGTTATATTAGGAAGTTAAATAAGGGCAAAATACTATTTGGCGATAAATGTAAATTACTACTTCAGTTTTTAAAACAGGTTTCATTAACATTTTATGCAAATGTGTGCTAGCTTCAAATAATACGCCACTGATCTCTGCAATACATTGTAGAAGCAAGCGCATGCGCTATAATAAAATATTATTATAGCGTTGCGCTTTACATGCCATATTGAGCCAAGATTTATTTTATATTGGTTTGGTATTTGATGCTACTAGGGCAACTTCTACTTTGTGATAACACAACTGTCAACTCAATGGTCATTACGCCCGATATTTTTATTTTTTGCCACTAGCGCCACCAACGATAATTTCGTTCATGAATTATACACCGTTTGGCTCCAATCGCTGGTCATCAACGTGTTATGGATAAATGATAATTAATGTTAAGGAATTGATTTTTTAAAATATCATTATGGCATTTTTTAACTAGTCACAAATGCTAAACATATATACTACAAGCATTCATTAATGATGGATATATTCATATTTTTCTCACTACATACATATATTTTGGAGTTTTATTGTTTAATCTAATAATATGTAATAACAAATAAAACAGTATCCATCAAGAAAACTACAAGAAACCCGAAGATGCAATTCACCGATTAAAGAAGAACCTGTACCAGTACACTACGACGATAGGCGTAATGCTAACAGCTGTGAGCAAGAATCTGCAAAGCAACAGAATTATTATGATGTAAGGTTTTCTCGTAATGATTGGCAATAGTAATTATATATAAAGTGATTTATTTAAAAAATTATTATCTTTCAAAAAGTCACTATATATCTTCTTTAATACATCTACTTATACCACTACTTATTTATTTTCATTGCACACGGTCGTTGGTTGACTTTAAAAATATTAAATTAAATGTTCTTCGTTGCTCAACATGTTAATCTAAGGCTGCTTTTTTGTTTGCCTTAGGCCTGATATTTTCACCTTTAGATAAGTTCCAGATAACTATCTGACAGTTAAGTTACTATACTTGTATATATAAACAATTGAACTATCTACCAGAGAGCTTATTTGGAGATGAAAATACTGACCTTTAGTTATATAAAGAGTACTTTAACAGATTATTTGTTTATAGATAATCTGATTACGTATTACGCAATTATGATGATACAATACATTAGATGTAAATGTTCATTATAAATGGCGCTCGCCTGTCAATTGTCCACATATTATTATTAGTCAATAGCACTAAAGCAAGGTGACTGGTCATCCAACCCAATATGCTCCTAAATTATTTTTGTTAATTGCAGGATTATTCGAATGGAGACAAACATTACCACCAATACAGACAGCATGAAGGAAGTGATGAATCAAATTCCGGAACATATGAACAACCACGCAGGGAACAGATCGAAAAGCATAGTTGTCCTGTAAACCATCGACCTCCGTTTAGCAGAAGACCGGTTACAAGGGTAAATATTTTCATTTTAAATGTAAGAAATATGAGCTTCTTTTGCCCAATTGCATTCCTCGTTTAGCATTCTACGGTAAATTAATGCATATTGATTTTTATCGATGTGCAAAGTTAAAACTCATAAATGTGACATCGGCACTAAATAAATCTATATTTAGTTTGAACTAGTTGTTGAATTTTAATTAGAAATGGAACAAATATCCGGTCCGTTTTGACCAGATTAAATAATCATGATCAAATGATTCTTAATTTTATAACTCTAAAAATGTATACTTTTGAATTAATCTTGAACAAAATAACTATTAAAATTAGTAATATTATTATAAACTTCTATTAAATATCATTTCATGTAAAAAATTTATCTTTTATCTTGTATAAAATCTAAATTTAAAAATTCCTGGTTTGTTGTATGTATTAATTAAGTATTCTTGTATTTTTGCAGAATTCTAACATTCTTTCTGCAGTTCTTTGCTTGGTTAAAGAGTTGGACTACCCAAGTTTAGAAGTTGTAGAAATGGCAGTTCGATGTCGGATGGATGAACTGAATGAATAGTAGACTTGGTATTTGAATCTTGAATTATGTACTTATTGTAACTTTTGCACTTACTATAAAATACGTACCTAAATTTTTTTGTGAATAAATATTTTACTTACTATGTTACAGGTTTCAATAATAATTCAATATTATACTTTTCATTTAATCTGAACATTCTGCAAAGTACTTTTAAATTAGAATATTAATTGTGCAATATATTTTCAAATATTTATCAAAATTCCTTATGTCTAGTAGTCAAGTTGAGCCTGAAGCTTATGGTTAGTCTTCACTACATAGCAATAGTATGGTTCTCTAATTCTAATAGAATTAACACAAAATAAATATATATTTTCCACTAATAAACAAATCAAAATGACGTATTTACACTAAACTACACTCACTAATCATTGCTAAGTTTACATAATTTTACTAATAATTATTGTACTTTCAATTAGTCAAGACTAAGCATAATTGTAGATTGAACCAGATCATGGATGGGATTCTGCAATTACTAATTTTTCGATATAACGAATCCAAAGCAGAGGTGGATTCTTGCCCCTTATAAGTTGTTGCTGTAATGAATATTGTTTGGCACCGTGCACTTTAAAACTAGTAAATATTAGTGAGACAAGCAATTAATTATGCAATTAAAATATATAGTTATATGATTAAAAATGTGTTTTACATTCTAATCTTGAGTACTCATCATTTGACTTAGAATTAAATTTTGAGAATAATATTTACGCTTAGAGCAAAAAGCATAGCAAACAATTATTATAACAAATAATATGAAAAGTTTTCCTGAAATCTAGATGTGTATAAATATAATGACAAGTAAATAAATATTACGCTGTGATTGTTTGATTTTGCCAAGTTGTTAGTTGTTTAAAGGTTATTGCTCTTCATGTGTTGCATTTGACTGCTAATAAAATGTTTGCTGTGAATTACACTAATTTTGTTCAGTAGCTTACCGGATAAAAACATAGAAGTGACATCCGCGTAGAAAGATTGCCAATTAGAATAATTTTGTCGTACCTTATTTGTACTGCGACTAAGATTTATAACACCAGTTTAGGTACAGGACACTCCTAAAGATCATTCATTGTTAATTTAACGTCGTCAGCTTAATACTTTCTGAAAACAATACTGTAAGTTTAAAATAATTTTTGTGGCAATACAAAATCAGAATTCATTTTATCTAACCGTACTAGATGTACATTACTTTGAAATGGTTGAAACTATACTGTATGCAACATAGTCATTAGTTACGTTATAACGTTCTTGCCAGTTTCGTCACGTTGCGCACTCTTTTGTACGAATCATTTTTAAAGTCAGTGCATCACTAAAGAATGAGTTAATTAAAATACAACTGATGCGATGGAAAGATAAAAATGCAATAACTTACTACATAAATAATTTCGTTGTGGTGGAACCCATAGCCACTATGAATTGTTGCTCTGGTTTATCATGGATTTTCAATCTGACTTACTATGAATATGGAATTTTGTAAAATATAAATACTCTAAACTTAATAAATCGTTACTTGATACCTAACTATATTTTGAATATTTGAAATTTGTATGGATATATACTCAAATTGTTTATAGCTAAATTTTATAATCTATGTTTTAAATGTTGACAACCATTGTTATTATCATGAAATATTTTGATAATGCTGATATTTGTTACTAATTAATCTTAGTAATCGGTGATATTAATTGGTAACAAAAAATACATTGATAATTCTAAGCTTGGATTAAAGGTTCTATCTGCAAAATTTCAATTTTGAGATAATAAATGTAAATAAATAAATGCCTTTAAAAAAAATGAAAATATGTAGATATATCTTTAACATAGCAGGGCAGAATTATGGAAATTTGAAAATCAAAGTATATATATAAATTTAAATATTACATTCAATTGAAATTCTCAACAGGAATAACTGGGTTATCTTTGTATCATACATAAAATAACTATATTCATAAGTGACACCTGACTTTTTTTTATCACGGTTTATACATTTTTTCGAGTAGAAGTAGAAATATTTTGTTTATATGTATCATCGGATTTTTGGAAAAGTGTCACTTTTGTATATAAAAACTCTGTAATTTTTTGTACCATGGCTTATCATGATTAGACACTAATATTTGGAAAAAGTGGGGTGATTTATTGATAAATCTTATGTATATTTTCTAAGACATTCCAATTTAGGATTTATTATCCATAATTACTTTTATTTTCTAATTTGCACGACTGGCTTTTTTTAATATTTTAATTCCAATTATATATGACAGTTTTAAAACAAACACCAAATTTATACCACCCCATTGATGGGAATAGGCAAATTTAGAACAAATATCTATAATAGCATGTTCCGTAAAGCACAATAAGCATCAAGTTTCTGATTCACCCCGTAAATATAAATTGTCAGCAATTTTTTGTTGTTCGTGGCTACTCAAATTTGGTGACAGATTACACACCAAGATCAAGACATGGGTTTCTTAGTGACTTTTTCTTTCTACTACCTGTTTTGAATTGCAAACATCAAAATTACAGATATATTTCTTGCGAATGATATGACTTATTCAAATTATAAATAATTTTAGACCAGTCACTTATCAAAATATTGGTGGTTTAATTTAATTTATGGAACATATTATTAGTACAGTGTTGTGTTTCAAAATGCAACATTATTTTAATTCGTAGCTACATATTGTTTGAAATATAATGTCATCATTATAGGGACTTGTTATATAACCGGATACTTCTGAAAATGTGTCTTGATATCAGAATAAGTATGTAATTTAAAAATCTTTTGTCGTTTAAAGTTTTGTCCTGGTAAAACTTAATATGCACCTCACATCTCCTTGTATAGTTTGATGATAATCTCATTTTAAAAATTTCACCTATTCTATTTATGCATCTCTGGAATTTGTTGATGAAGGCCGTAACCATAATTTATTTATAAAAGTGGGGATAAAATTGAAACTTTTAGTTTGTGTTTAACAAATTTTAAATATGAGAGAAAGTGTTTCTTGTTCTTATCGTGCTGTAGAAATATTGAATGGCTGTTAATTGTAAATTAATTAAATATAGTTTCCGTAAACAGGCATTCGTTTGGAATTACTTTAAAATACGAAAGAACATTTTGCATATTTAAAATTGTATGAATTATTAATAAGTTATTATTTCAATAAATATTTTGCAGAGGTAATTGTCGCAATTACACCCACTTTTCAAAGTTAAAAATAATTGCGACACATAAATGAGTAATTGGCATAATGAAATATTAAATTGAATCTACTAAATATGATATTGACAAATAAATGTGATTTTTTTTAAATTTGGTTTGGAAGTCAATTCCAAAACACTCACGCTAGTTACGGTCTTGTAAATTGAGCTTATGTTGAAACAATGAATGCAAAAGTCGATCGACTCATTGTAAACTATATTCCAAATTAATATATTGGAATATTTATTAAAATTGTGTATATCAATGACTAAAGTGAACTATCTGGCAGATACATTTAGGAAACTATCACGTAAACAAATAAAATATCTGCAAAATACGTTAACTGTTCGTAAAGAGAGTAAAGCTGGACAACATGAAGATAAAAACAATATATGCTGTAATTTCTGTTTAAACACAGCAATTCTTTTTTTACTCAAAAAATAAATATATTTCTAATTTAATTTAAAAGAAATTTACAATTATTTTAATATTTCGGAATTAATTTAAATGATATTTATTTATTTGATTCACTTTTGCGTTAATAACTTCGATTGTGATACCTTAGCAGTAAAATGTCTGCCCCCATCAAAATCTCCTCATGTGGATCTGTGCTATACAATACATATTGCCTTATCTGCATGATTTAAGAAAATAACTGTTCTAAACGTAAGGAGAATATATTATATGATTATTTGTTGACTTGTTTTACTATACCTAATTTATTTTAATTGTTAATGCTTCTTCGTATTTCTTTTGTTACTTAATAAATGTTTATTACATGAAATATTTATTGTTTTTTCATCCTAGTTGTTATAGAAAATACGTATTTTTACATTCTTATGCGCAGTATAACTAAGTATTGTAATCATGAAAAATTTCGATCTCGAGATTTTACTGATTTATAATATTTCACTATCCTTTGAAACTCTTTTTCACAAAATATATTTCTTACAATTGATATTAAATGCCAATTTATTTGAGTGTTTTATTTTTTACTTTCTTATACGCAGTATAAGGAAGTATTGTAATCATGAAAAATTTTGATCTCGAGATTATAACGGAAATATACTTTGACCTTCCCTTAATCGATTCCGACTATTTTTGGAGTGACGTCTGTATGTGTGTATGTGAGCGCTCTACAGCCTAATCGACTGAAGGGAAAATTATAAAATTTTAAACTTAAGATTTGCATATGCCTGGGGTGTGCAACTTCTATTTTTGAAAAATATATTCAAAGCGGAAGTGCTTATTTACTCTAAGTCATTTTTTGCAATTACTCAAAAATTGTTACAGTTACAGAAAAATTGAATGGACAAAAATAAACGATATTTATATTTCACACAACTTTTGTTTGAATTTTTTTTCCAAAAGGAGTACTGGTTTCAAAATAATGGCTATTTAAATTTCTTCTTATATTTATTTATACATAAATCGTATCATCTGCGCCTGTCAATTGTTTAGCAAAATAGACTTAAATAATTTGAAGTTTGACATTTTATATTTATTTTAAGAAATATATTTAGTATAAAAGCGATCTAAAGGTTATAACAAATATTGTAAATTAGAAAAATAATGAAACGACGATGTGGTTTAACCCAAATGCGTATAAGAAAGTTCAGTGCATGACACGGCAAATGTTTTTTATAAACAATTGACAGGCGCAGATGATACGATTTATGTAAAAATAAATATAATATTACAACGTAGGTCTTATACCATTCGAAAATATCTGTCATGCGTGACACTGAACTTTCTTATACGCAAAATACATATAAGAAAGCTCTGTGTCAGCCATGAAAGACGTTAATTATTTTACAACACATCCTTTCACTTCTCTCTGATTCTAAAGTTGTATATATGGGCGTAAGACCAAATTTAGTCGTTTCTTCTCCTCTTAAGATGGGTGTAGGTGATTAACATTAAAAGTAAATTTGGAAATAAAAATATATTTTCAGTAATGAAATTGGATGCGAAACATAAACGGGATTGTTTACAAGATTGTCTAATATATAACAATAATTTCAAATTTTGGTATAAAAGAAATTGAATGTTGGGGCATATTATTTGTATAAATGACTAATTTGTTTCTTGTTTTTTTTTCTTGATTTGTTCTTATGTCTATGTTGTCTTAATGCTTATTAGACCAATTTGTTCTTATTTACCTATCACAGTAAATTTCAAAAAAATCTTCAGAGGTAATCGGTAAAAGTTTATTCTAACTTGAATTTTGATAAATCCATAAAAATACGTGTTTTTCAAAATATTAACAATTTGATTTCGAGTAATTGGAACTACTGGAAGGTGTAGTTCTTATTGTCTATTATCTTCTTTTTTCTATTTGAACACTTCTTAAAACTATGTCTATTTTTCAGTTTTTTAGCACTTAAAACTAAAAATCCATATAACTATCTTATACTATGAAATTCGTACTATTCCAACACATTTCTAGTAGCACTTATCTTCTAATGTTGTCCCACTTAATACTAATATTGTCAATAAACCACTAAAAATTTAATTTTCGATGGCCGAATAGACGCACCATTCCCCCATATAAAACGGTTCGCCAATCCATCCCACTCCAAACAACTTAACGGTAACCTCTAATTTAACTTCATCATCTTGTTTCTTTCGAAATATATTCCTGATATCGGCGAATGATTTTCTGACTGAAAATTGCAAAAATATACATATATTTTTAAGTAAACTCAAATATTAATTTATTGATTCTTACTTCTATTAAAAAACTTCGTCATTTTTACTTTCTTATACGCAGTATAAGTCAGTATTGTAATCATGAAAAATTTCGATCTCGAGATTTTAACGGAAATATACGTTTGGCCTTCCCTGAATCGATTCCAACTATTTTTGGAATGACGTCCGTCTGTGTGTGTGTGTGTGTGTGTGTATGTGAGCGCTCTACAGCCCAAACGGCTAAAGGGAAAATTATGAATTTAAAACTTAAGATTTGTATGTGCCTGGAACGAACACTTCCTATTTTTGAAAACTATATTCAAAGCGGAAGTGCTTGTTTACTTTAGTCATTTTTTGCTGTTTCTGCAATTACTCAAAAATGGTTACATTTAATATTTATTCAAAGACATTTATTTAGTGTAAAAGCAATTTGAAGATTAGCACAAATATTATAAATTAGATAAATAATGAAACTACGATATGGTTTAAAAATGGTTTGAAAATGTCTGAAAAAATTATTGAAAATGTGTTATTCTTTGTTAATTTATATTATAGGAAGTTATATACCTTGTAAATTTATTCACCGAATAAATTTAACTGATATTGCAGCAAATATGAATGTTTTTTAGACAGTGATTTGAATCCTGTCTACTCGTTGAAAAATCAAAATTATGGGTGGTCTCTATGGAAATGAAGCAGCTTGTTGTATATTTGCTTGCGATTGTTGTATACTATTATAATGAAAAAGCATCTGCAGTGTCATGCACCGAACTTTCTTATACGCATATAGGTTAAACAATATCGTAGTTTCATTATTTTTCTAATTTATAATATTTGTTCTGATCTTTGGAACACTTTTACGCTAAATATATTTCTTTAAATAAATATTAAATGTCAAACTTCAAATTATTTAAGTCTGTTTTGTTTTTTTTGATAAAAAATTGACAGGCGCAGATGATACGATTTATGTAAAATTAAATGTAATATGAAGAAATTTCAAGAGCCATTTTCTTGTTTCCGGAACCGTTTGAGAAAAAAAGTTTCAAGTAAGAGTTGTACAAAATGCTGATATCTATAATTTTTACTGTAACAACTTTTCTGTAACTGCAACCGTTTTTGAGTAATTGCAGAAACTGCAAAAAATGACTAGAGTAAACATGCACTTACGGTCGGAATATTGTTTTCAAAAATAAGAGGTTTTCGTGCCAGGTATATACAAAGCTTAAGTTTAAAATTTCATAATTTTCCCTTTAGCCGTTTGGGCTGTAGAGCGCTCACATACACACACACACACACACACACTCACACACACACACACACAGACGGACGTCATTCCAAAAATAGTTGGAATCGATTCAGGGAAGGTCTAAACGTAAATTTCCGTTAAAATCTCGAGATCGAAATTTTTCATGATTACAATACTTACTTATACTGCGTATAAGAAAGTAATTAGAGGAAGTGAAGTAAATATATATATTTTTACATATTTCGTAAGCCTGTTTGACCACAAGTCTCAACGTTAAATATATTAAAAATAAAATTTATTATATATCGATTTGCATTATTTATATATTTGCTTTTTACTAAAAACATATTATCTTTGCAGAGTTGCAGATATACACAGAATAACACCTATCGGTACTATATTTGTAGATCTTGAATTGTTGAGATACAATTGATGATTATAAGTGTGCAGAAGGAGTAAATTTATAAATATTTCATATAAAACATAATATGTGTGTATGGATATTGTAAATTAATACCTTAAAAAGTTTAATGTGAACGTTGTAAAGGTGAAATTTCAAATTTACATCAAGGCGACGATAATTAAGGGTATTTATCGAATCTTAATTTATTTAACTATAATTTCGCAAAGGCGGTGGAGCATGACAATCGTAAAGTTGAACTGAAAACGGACAATAATGTTTTTTATGTCCAAGCAACGGCGTATAAAATTTATAATATTTGTTCTAACCTTTGGAACACTTTTACACTAAATATACATATTTCTTAGAATAAATATAAAATGTCATGCTATAAATTATTTAAGTCTATTTTGTTTTTTGATAAGCAATTGACAGGCGCAAATGATACGATTTATGTAAAAATAAATATTATAAGAAGACATTTCAAGAGCCATTTTCTTGTTTCTGGTACCGTTTGGGGAGAAAATTTTCAAATAAAAGTTATACAAATTGCTAATATCTATAATTTTTATACTAATAAGTTTTCTGTAACTGCAACCATTTTTGAGTAATTGCAGAAACCGTAAAACGTGACTAGAGTAAACATGCACTTCTGGTCGAAATATTGTTTTCAAAAATAGGAGGTTTTCGTCCAGGCATATACAAGTTTAAATTTTCATAATTTTTTTTAACCGTCTAGGCTGTAGAGCGCTTATACACACACACACACACACACAGGCAGACGTCATTCCAAAAATAGTCGGAATCGATTCAGGGAAGGTTAAAAGTTGTATTTCCGTTAAAATCTCGAGATCGAAATTTTTCATGATTACAATACTTACTATACTACGTATAAGAAAGTAAATATTAGTTTTCATCTGAAAACTTACCTCCAGGATCGTGGGACTTGGTGGGACTCACCTTACCGGTACCGAGAAAGTAACGGCAAGCTGATTGGTCAGATAGGGTTAGTATCTGACCGCCCGTTTCGCAAGAATCTGAAGCCAAAGTGGTGTCTTGTGTTAGCTCAACCACCAGGATCATCTTCTCCTTCCTTACGGGTCTCCACGCATGTCAAACACCCGGGTGAGCAAAAAATGGTATGAAAAGTCCGCAGAAGATTGGCACACTATTCTTCCGGTAAAATGGCAGAATGAACAAAGTGTTTTACAAGGTATCTTCCTCGCCCATTAGTCGCCTCTTATGACCAGGAGAGGTGCTGCGGGTGAATTCTAACCCTCACCCGCAGGGGGCAAATTTTTCAAGTTCAACCATTTTTTAGTAATTGCAGAAACCGCAAAAAATGTCTGGAGTAAACATGCATTTCCGGTTTGAATATTTACTTCAAAAATAGGAGGTGCACACCCCTGAAATATGCAAATCTTAAATTTAAAGTTTCATAATTTTACCTTCAGCCGTTTAGGCTGTAGAGCGCGCACACACACACACACACAGACAGACGTCATTCCAAAAATAGTCGGAATCGATCCAGGGAAGGTTAAAACGTGTATTTCCGTTAAAATCTAGAGATTGAAATTTTTCATGATTATAATACTTACTATACTGCGTATAAGAAAGTAAAAATGGGATTGGTGCTATAGGCCATTTCATATTGAATTCTTACGGAGAATTTTGTACAATGTTGCCATGTCTTCACATACAAGTCTCTCGCCTTTACGATCTTATCTTTTGCAAGGATTTTATACCTGTTTAGAAGATAATTTTATTATTTTAAAGATATAAATGTTTAAACATTACTATTGTTTCATTTACAATTTCAAAAAGTTATTAAAAATCACTTGACAATTAAATTTGAATCAAAAAAATCGGATAATATTTAGCGAAAATGAGACGTAAACGCATTGAACATCAAGTGTTTTAATTGGCAATTTAAAAGTTTAATTAGGTAAATATCATCTGAATTTTATAATTCAAATCTCTCTTTCTATTATTTTTGATTTCTTCTTGTAATGTGAATATAAAATTTTATTTCAAGATAAACTTGTTAAGGCGCTATACTTGTAGTGATAAAAGTAGGAAAAACGGTGGTTGGCATATTCGTTCTGAAGCTAATACACATTACTTTATCATACTTGAAAAAATATGATTATGTTCACAAAGTATGCCTCTAGACGGGTCCGTGCTTAAACCTAATGTGCGTTTAATTATACTAATTTAAATAAATACTAAATATTAACAAATTGATACTTTTTTTACGGCATTGTTACGCCTACATATGTAACATTTTTACGAAAAATTTCACGAAGCAGTGTAGTTCAACAACTAAACCTTGCATACGTTTAAAAAAAATGCATTACCGTTCCTAACTATTGTTTTATTTCGAATATACGAGCAGGTGTTTTTAATAAGAATTATGATGGATAGATGTCTCCACTATAGCAATTTGTTTGAAACAATAATATTATCGCTTTGCGATAGCACAAATCTTTGGTTCTTTGGTGATTAACGGCAGAAATTATTTTTCGTTTTTACAATACTATTTTATAGATTGGAATACTTTTTTATATTTCTAAAATTATCGATGCGATCTTCACTATATTATTTCAAATTCTAATAATGTTTTATTCAACCCTCTAAATTTATCTATTCGGTCTAAATTATTTTATTCCAACTTCCAATAATACGATTATATATCCTTTGTCGAAATGGAAAAAATGATCATCATTGTTACCGTTTTAGCGGGAAAAATATATTTAATATAAATGTAACTACGCAAAAGTATATTTGTTACATTGTATGAATATTAAAACAAATCTGATCCAAATATCCGAATGTTTTATTTTCTATTAAGTATTCATGGGCAAACGACAATTGATTTTTGTTAGAATATTGAATGAAGAATTTTTTTCATATATCGTGTAATTTGTGTTATTGCTTTGTTTGTCATACCAACGCATATATAAATTATGGCAAAAGGTGAAAAAGATACCAAACGAAATCCCCGTTTATCTACGCGTAGAGAGGCATATTCTAAGAAAAAAAGCTGACGTGTCTGTCACTGAACTTTCTTATAATTTTTTTTATACGTCTGGGTTTCAGCGGTAAATTATCTGCATGCTCGTATATATACAGCGTCGAGTCAATGCAGTAGGCGTGAGAAATATTAAATGTAATATTGAAAATAACTTATTATTTTTGTAACCAGTACATTTTCTGATAAATATTTTTAAATATAAGTTATGCGAAACATTAATAGGTTTTATTTTCATTCTGACAAATTTTACTGTAAGTACTAGCGTTTTTGAGTTATAGCAGAAAATGCAAAAAATGACTAGAGTAAATATGCACTTCCGGTTAGAATACACACACACACAGACAGACGTCATCTCAAAAATAGTCAGACTCGATTCAGGGAAGGTCAAAAGATATATTTCCGTTAAAATCTCGAGATCGAAATACTTTCGACGAAATTTTTCATAATGGTAGTTTAGAATATTTAATTTTTTTTTTTGTGAAAAGTAATATTTATAAAGTACAAATATAATAGTATTTGAATCAACTCAAACTGATAACACCTTTTAAACTTCAAGACCCGCGACATACCCGAGGCCTGGATATTCGTAACGCCGAATAAAGAAACTCAAAAAAAATTAATGTTGACGGCTAATTTACTAATAAAATTAGAGAATATTGAAGCACAACACCATATTGTTAGTGATGTACTATATATATAGTTATAATTTGGAAAGGGATATGTGGCGTAACTACAATACTATTTGAGGTTGAAGTGGGACAGCGGAGAGTAGCGTTTGGAACTGCCTCTTTACTTCCTCGCCCTCTACACTTGTAACAAACGTAGATACCCAAGGATTGCAAGTATCGCGCCTTTATATCATAATATTTAAAATATACCTGCACACAATGGTATACAAAACTAATAATATACTTTCCTATTTTTATAGTTTATGCTTTCTCATAAAATACAAATATGTTCTGTTTTACTCACAGAGTAAAATGCTGCCATTTCTACATGAAATCCACTATAACACTAGCAGTGTTCAAAATGTTATACGTAGAATAGGTTATATTTTGTGAAATTATAAACCAAGTGTTGTATTTTATTTTATTATCTAGAATAGGTTAGTCAAATTGAAAGGACGTCCGAATAAGTGCATAAATATGATTGGAAAAGAATTGCGTGACCGAGAGCAAGCGGAATATGCGTGACCGAGAGCAAGCGGAATATGCGTGACCGAGAGCAAGCGGAATATGCGTGTATGAAAAATGAGAATGAAAGGAAAGAAATGTGTAAGAATAATGTTGAATGGCGAAAGATTGTTAAGATGGGAAAGAACGTAAAGTATTTTTGCCACCCCATATGATAATAATAGGCATGGTGTCATGTATGTATTTACAAGAAAATCCAAAACACTGCAGATATTTATTTGCGGCTCATATATAAACCTAGCTATATCCGATTTTCTTGCAAAAACTGCACATGTATTAAGAAGAACAAAATGGAAGGAATTAATAAAAATATTTTAAATTCTTTTTTTGTTGTTGTTTATTTATACAAAGTTAACATACATTACTTGGCTGTTTTAAGATATTCTTTGAGTACGTCTATAGCAGGAGAATCCTCACCATAGTCCTGAAACAAAAATAAAGCAAAATTCAAACTTACAATTAGTACGATAAATAATATTTATTTTTTTGTAAAATTCCAATGCGGAAAATTCGCTGAATCTAAAAAGTTTCTTGGAAATAATTCCGCTGGTTCAATCTATTAAATATAATATTTAGATATCGTCCGCAAATAAACCAAACAATAAAATTGCATGATAATCGCAGCAATGGGGAATAAAATATAATATACTACATACAACTATAAATTTTATAAAATGTAAGATTCTTAGTTTCTAATACTACAATAGGGTAGATCATTCTAGTAATAGTTTACTATTTTACATTTCGCTTGTACCTAATGGTCGGATTTAAATTAAAAAATTTACAATCCTGAATTCATAAATCTGAAACTACGAGCATGCAAGCAGAATATAATATGATTGATTCTAATAAATTGATGCACGTTTCTGCCAAGAGATTCATACATGGAATCCACTTTACACATTATTTTATTCAAAAAAAAAAAATACCACATATCATTTAACAATGATACCGGTATGAATATATTTTTAATGTTGCATTTTTGGGAGGCCAATGAATTCATTGTGGAATCCACTGGTACTATGAACCACGCATTCTTAATATAGGCCTTTCGAAATATGAGCATTGAATATAAACAATCAATCCCAACACTATCTAAAAGGCCAATGTAAACATAAAGAAATAAATACGCGTCACAAACTATTTAATATAGACCATTTCAAATACAAACATTCAAATTAAATTTTATTTAATAGGCCAAAAGAATTGAGTGTTTGTTTAACAATATAATATATGAATAAGTAGTTGTGAAGACATGGATTCTTATAGACATTAAAAGAGCTTCCCCACAGCTGATTGATCGTGCAATTTCAAATAGTGAAATAGGCGTAAATTTAACTTATATTTGTTTTGTCATTTTGCTATTTTATTTGGTGCAAAAAAAAACGCTACTTATGTATTTATCCAAAGTAATAAATGTTTTGTTTTATAGAACAAAAATTGATATGTTTCAGCTTCCTCACGCACATTACTTTATGAATTAAAAACAATAGGAAACCCAATATAAACTAACCTTAATAACAACACACGAACATCCAACAACTTTACGTGCTTTGCCTGTGCTGTCGATCTTGCAAAGGCCAGCCCATTCTCCAAGCTTCTTATTATTGTCTACCTTGATGATAGGGATTTGATGTTCTGAACACAACGCGCATACAAGTTTCTTGTACATTGGTTCATCGCAATTTTCAGCCAATACGCACAGCATAGCTTGTCGCCTGCAAAAATGAAATCGACGCGTTACACACAATTTTATTACAAGAAAGAATACCACACTTCATTTAACAATCATATCGATATGAATACATTTTAAATGTTGCATTTTTGGGAGGCCAAGGAATTCATTCTGGAATCCACTGGTACTATGAACCACGCTTTTTTAATATAAGCCTTTTGAAATATGAGCATTGAAAATAAACAATCAATCCCAACATTAACCAAAAGGCCAATGCAAGCAACATGAAATAAAGACGAGTTACACTATTTTATTCTAGGAAATAATGTAGCACACACCATTTAACAATCATATCGGTATGAATACATTTTTAATGTTGCGTTTTTGGGAGGCCAAAGAATTCATTCTGGAATCCACTGGTACTATGAACCACGCTTTTTTATTATAGGCCTTTCGAAATATGGGCATTGAAAATAAACAATCAATCCCAACATTAACCAAAAGGCCAATATAAGCAAAATGAAATAAAGACGCGTTACACGTTTTAATTCTAGGGAAGAATGTAGTACATATTTAACAATCATATCGATATGACTACATACATAGAGAAAACATTTTTTGACTGATTCAGGTAAAACGAATTTCTATTTAAAAAATATAGTTACACACACATGTACTTTAAAAGTAATGTGTGAAACTTGCTTGAAAATCTTGTTCTTAAAGTAAAAGGTATGGTATTTTTCAATTCGAATTAAAAAGGAAAAAAATAACACGTACTTACTTATCTAAGGCTTTAGCCGCTTCGTGAAGACCATGCACAACTCCATCATGGATCAACGCTGTCTTCAGAACCTCTTGGAGGGCCTGATTGACATCCATATCTCCACCAGTGGGTGCCGCAGAGGGTACATCGTCTCTAAAAGAGATTGTACTCGTGAATAAATGAAACTAAATAATACATTTTTAGATACTAATATGTTGTTTTCCAATCAGAAGACAAGTTTACTTCATGTTTCAAATCAATGTGATTCTCTCAGAAGAGGGAGACCTGTCTTTCAATCGCATCATTTATTTTTACGACATTTTTAGCAAATGCATATAATAAAATAATAGATTATTAATTAATAATAAATACATGTGGATTACTTACACTTCAATATCTGACATCTTGGTTACACTGAAAATAAACACTTGTATCAAAAGAAAATATATAAAAGTGTGATTATTTGCAATAAATTAGTCAAAAATATCACAGATGATTCAGATAAAATACAATAATTCACAAGCAAATAATCATGTTATCTAAAACTTCGTTTACCTTTCGAGCAACACGAATGAAAAGAGAGCGGATGCCTACGACATTCACCGGCAAACTTCACGCAAGTAAACAGCTGTCTTCTTATGCGTCTTTTTACGTGGCAAATATGAAATTTCCCGCGTTTTTTTTTTATTTTGTCGAAGGTATCGTTCCTTGAAAAATTGTACACATAAATCTTCTCAATCAATCTATTTAAATCATTTTGTAGATCTTTTTACAGAAATATTTATATATTTATAGAATACGAAGTAAAATTAGTTACAATGAAAATGAAAGGTTATTTACATATATGTCCCCAGTGGCACAGTAATATAATACCAATATTGGTTGACATATTGGCTCAATGTGATAAGTGTTAACATTACACAATATTGGCGGTATATGTCAGACCCAGAGGCGCGCTTTGTTTAGCTATACATATTTATGTACTCGTTTCTACGTTCCGCCGTTATATTAGGAAGTTATGTAAGGGAAACAAACTATTTGGCGAAAAATATAAATTACTACTTTAGTTTTTTAAACAGATTTCATTAAAATTTTAGGTAAATTTGTTCTAGCATCAAATAATATGCCAGTGGTCTCTGCAATACATATTAGAAGCAAGCGCATCCACTATAACAGAACGTTATAGCGCTTGACGTGCAATATGAGCTAAGATAAAATATATGTATCCAATATTTATTTTATATTGGCTTGGTGTTTTGTGCTATATGTGGGGTATAACTGGCATTCTTTACCACTTGAGTATAGTTTAATTTAAAGGAAATTTATTTAAAAACATATTTGAAAAGCCTTCAATTCAGTATCCGCGAATATATTTTTCCTTTTCTATTTGAAAAGACTTTCCATTGTAAAGGGTCAACTTTTAGTGAATTAATAAATTTTTTATGATTGTGTAAATGTTTATTTAAATAAATCTTTATATACAAATCATTCACAATGAAAATAATAAAATTATAATAAAAACCATGACAATTAGATAATAAAAGTTTTAATCATGATATACTAGTGGCATGCCAATGAAAAATTAAGGTTCTCCATAATACATTGAAATCAGTACAATCGTTGCAAATAACTTGAGTAACATTAAATGATTAATTTTAAAATATATACCAGATATTCGCCACTATAATTTAAATTATAACTCTTTAAAATATTATGTATCAATCCGATTAAAAAATTGTGACATTGTTATATACAGAATTAATTATTTGAACGTTTTTATTAATTTTCACCCAAAACATTCCCTCTACCCCAATCATGTCGACCGAACGTACCACCTCGGTTCGGTGGAGAATTTGGAGCACGACTTTGCGGAGGAATACCAAATCCGTGCACGCCACCCGGCGAATCGGGAAAATAGTATTTGCTAGAAATTAAATTGAATTATGAACATCCGTTAATGATAAAAACATCAATCAAAAATTTTAGAAAATTGCAAAAACAATTGTTATTTTTCCATATCATTCTAAAATTCAAACTTTATGATTTCCACAGTCTAATTATTCAATTTTGAAATTATGTTAAAATAAATATTTTTATAATGTTGCTGTTGTTTGACTATATGTATTATACTTACAGGAAGGACGGTGTTTGTAATAAGATTGCTCCGCCAAAATCTTGAGGATACTTGTACATTAAAAAGAAGTAAAGATGCCCAACAAGTATACCGACAATTTCCATGACACCACTAGAAAAATTAATGGATATCATATATTTACCTTTTTATAACATTCAAAATGTTGCTGTTACATAAAATGGCGGAACAAATTCATATATGTATATAAATAAATAAAATAGCGTACCCTCCTGATATAACGACGTTGAATGCAAGAAGTACCCATGGTAGGTACATCGCTTTAAATCTTGTACCAAACCAGAAATTCACAATTACATCTTGGTTTAATTGGCACCAAACATATAAAACCGATAAAACCATGGGATCCATTAGTAGCTGCAAATATATAGAGTAGCTTACATTAATTCCTATCTTATTATTTATTCCAAGCCTCAATTTCATCGTGTCTAATCGAGGAACTATATAAATATATATATATATATATATATATATATATATATATAAATATATATATATATATATATATATATATATATATATATATATATATATATATATAACTGTTATACTTACATGTATTTCTGCAATTAATCCCACAATAACACAGCATATCCAATTAAATATTAGCATAAAAAAATAATCGGCAGCTCTTCCTATATATACCCCTAAAATAAAAATACAATTATGAAATGCAAATAAAATCATATTCATTAGATATTTATAAATATATATATAAGCTACGTACCACTCTCCAATAATTTCGAATAGTTATATAAGAAATAACAATTGATTAAGTAGTGAAAACCCGTAGCTGGAGTCAAAGGGTAGTAGAACACAGCTGTTAAAGGTCTCCATATCTAAACAGAAAAATAAAAATTCGAGCTATTATAGGCAACGGCACAATAATGTAAGCGCCTTATTACGGAGACGGATCAAGTATATGGCTAACTTAAAATGAATTCAGTCACATTAGACGGTTTTCTTCCAACATAAAAAAGGTCTTAACTAAACAGATCTGAATTGAAGTATGCGAAATAACATAGATTCCGAATAGACAAATATTAAATAAACACATAAATTAACAGCTGCAACATGTAATAAGTCAGATATGTTGGTAGTAACAAAAAAAAACCATGTGTGTAATTACGAATTGTTTCGATAAATTTAAAAATAAAATAATACGTATATCGTTTTATTTTTATAAACTTCGGTCTATATTTGTCTATTACTAACAATATTTACGTAAAATATAAGTTCAAATCATGTTTAAATTTTTGGGGGGCGAAAGGGTATAGAACGCGCATATTCAGGTCAAGTCTGAATTTAATTTGTGCATTAAATAGAAAAGGCTCATTTCTTTCATAAAGAGGAAATTTAAAAAAATGCTTCAATTTGGCGTAGGGTATTCCAAAAATATCTCTTATAAAAGCTAATGTTAAAAGTTTCAAACATTTGTCGCTAGAAGCTCTGCTTATTTTCTAACAAAGAAGCAATGGGCTTTAGAGCGATAGAGATCGAATATGTATGAAGTAGATATATAGGTGTTATAATGAAGATAAACACTATGATTTAGTGAAATAATAATAACTAATTCTTACTTATTTAATGACTGTGTTGCATAGTGCCAGAGAAGTATTATTTTATGAATTTTTATTCTATTATTAATTTTAAATATGGGAAACAAAAAAAAGCACGTGCGGTTTCGCATACTGCACAAAGATCAAAACGCAGTAAAGAGGCAAAATTGCGGGAAAGATAAAACAATTTGAAACCTAAATCACCATCACTTATTCCTTTAGATTGCACTTGTTAAAATAAAATTGTATAAAACTACAATTTGCATAGCCAATAAAGATTATTGCTATTTTATAGTTTACCGAAACTACAACAGTGTCTTATTCCCAGAAAATGTTAACAGAGAAGATAATGTTTGGAAAAATGAAATGGAATCAAAATTAATAAATTTTTATAATAACTGTATATTGCCAGGAATGGTTCGTCTATGTATTCCTGGTTTTTTAAAATGCTACGATCTCCAAGACAACAAATAAATTTGTAGTTATATAATATATATTTCACATAAGATATTAAATTTTGTCGTCAGTGTTTTATTTTACTACAATCGAGCAGATTGGATAGATAATATAAAAATTATAATAGTTGTGTCACCTTCCTACGAGATATTTCACAGCGGTAGAGAGTTAGCTATTTCAGTGTGGGTTATATTGCTATCATAATCAAAAACGACTGGTAGCGCTGACCGACAGATGACAACAGTTGTTAGTACAATTTAAAAAAATTTTACTTGTACCTTGAGAAACTTTTTTTTACAAAAAAAAATATCTGCAGTGTCATGCACCGAACTTTCTTATCCGCATACGGGTTAAACCATATCGTAGTTACATTATTTTTCTAATTTATAATATTTGTTCTAACCTTTAGATCGCTTTTACACTAAATATGTTTCTTAGAATAAATATTAAATGTCAAACTTCAAATTATTTAAGTCTATTTTGTTAAACAATTGACAGGCGCAGATGATACGATTTATGTAACAATATATATAATAAGCAGAAATTTATTTTGAAACCAGTACTTTCATTGGAAAAATGATTCAAACAAAAGTTGTGCTAAATATAAATATCATTAATTTTTGTTCACAAAAATTTTCTGTAACTGTAACCATTTTTGAGTAATTGCAGAAACTGCAAAAAATGACTAGGGTAAACATGCACTTCCGGTCGGAATATGGTTTTCAAAAATAGGAGGTTTTTGTGCCAGGCACATACAAATCTTAAGTTTAAAATTTCATAATTTTCCCTTTAGCCGTTTGGGCTATAGAGCGCTCACATACACACACAAACACACACACACACACACACACACACACACACACACACACACACACGCACACACACACACACACACACGCACACACACACACACACACACACACACACACACACACACACACACACACACACACACACACACACACACACACACACACACACACACACACACACACACACACACACACACACACACACACACACACACACACACACACACACACACACACACACACACACACACACACACACACACACACACACACACACACACACACACACACACACACACACACACACACACACACACACACACACACACACACACACACACACACACACACACACACACACACACACACACACACACACACACACACACACACACACACACACACACACACACACACACACACACACACACACACACACACACACACACACACACACACACACACACACACACACACACACACACACACACACACACACACACACACACACTCACACACGATTCAGGGAAGGTCAACGTATATTTCCGTTAAAATCTCGAGTTCGAAATTTTTCATGATTACAATACTTACTTATACTGCGTATAAGAAAGTAACAATAAATACTAAATGTCAAATTCCAAATTATTACAGTCTATTTTGTTTTTCTGTTAAACAAATGACAGGCCTAATGGTTTATGTAATATTTCCTATACCTACGTAACTGTCGCAACATAAGTAAGATAAGGAAAATTGGTAATGGCAATTCACTTTCAAGTATACTTTTATTTTTATAACTATAAGTTCAGCCGTTTCGGAGATTTTGTAGTAACGACTGAAGTAAACAAGCACTTTCGGTTTGAATATTCATTTCAAAAATAAAAAGTTTTCGCGGAATTTTATCTTCTACCGTTTAGGCTGTAAAGTGTGCACACGCGTTATACTCACGTACCCACACATACATATTACAAAAATAGACTCGATTTCAGGAAGGCCCGTTAAAATCTCGAGATAGATTTTGATTGATAATTTCAACACTTCCTTGTTACTTCGTATGAGAAAGTAAAACGTACATACAAGTATCTCTTTCATACTTTTATTTGATTGGTAGTTACGAATAACTTAATTAAAAGATTGCAATGCGCCAACTTTAACACTAACCTTTAATTCTGGACTAATTACGATATTATTAACGCTAACAAAGTGTAGCATACACTAAACTATTAACACTAACTATAACTACCAATTTGATGTTGTGAGAATAGTGGTTAAATGTGTATTTAATATTTGTCTTAACTATGAAATAAAAGAATCATAACATGTAATTACTAAACTTTACATAACTTTAATTAGCAACAGTGGGCAAGCGCTGATAGTTAGTTATACGGTTTAGTAGGACCAATACAATATTTAACCTTATTACCTACCTGAAAACTCTTTAGGGGCTCGTACAATAATATTAAATAGTACGGATTTAATAATCCAAACCTGCCCAATATCGATAGACCAACAGTAGCAGCAAGCCAATATCGTGTAAAGAATGGAACAGAATTAAACCAATCTCCCAAGTCCGTCATCGTCACAAACTAATAAAGCAAAATAAATTTACATTTTTCTATACACTTCTATACACTTTCAAACTTACCTTTATTTCTATAGCGACGAACGCTAATAACTCTTTAGATTTTACCTAAACGACATTCATCACATTATTTTTGTAAAGTACACGTGTACATTTATAAACAGTTGTAATCGAAAATAAATAGTGATTCAAACCAAAGACGACTGAAACGTCACTTTTTCGGAGATTAAAATTTGTTTCGCCAACATAAGAAAAAGAAACGACAAATAAAAAAACTGCAACTCATGCTTTCTCCCACACGATTCCTTTTACAAATGTGACAAGTTTTACTTTATGGTAACCGGGTAATGTTAATTATTAGTCATCATAAGTTATCAGTCGCGGCGATTGCGTGAAATAAGTTAAGAGCAAAGACTAGGAAGAGACGGACATCTATGTTAAATCCCTACAACAAAGTTTGATTTCATGGTTTAGTTTACGCATAAACCACAGAGGGCTTGTTTTTTTTAGGTGGACAAGGATAGGTATACTTTTACTTTTCGTGTTGACACGCAAAGCAAAAGTATCAAACATACCCTTAAATAAAAAATATTATTTTAACAATATAAATATTTTTACTAATTCAGTAAATTAAATTTTATATAACATATACATATTTATATACTATTAATATAAGAAATATATTTTTATAATTTAATATTAATAATATTATTTGGTTCTTCACTAGAATATGAATAGTTTTTTATAATGCATAAAGTAAATGTTCATATATATATAAATTATTCGGCTATTTTTTAAATCAAATATTAAGTATTCGATAATTCGGCCAAACTATTCATTATAGTTCTAAGTAAATTGGAAAACAGATATATGAAGTGAATCTTGACATTATAATAACAATTAGTTACTCGAAGAGCACCATATGACCCATGACTTTTCACGATTACTTACTTATTGTATACAAAATAAAATAGAAATTACTTAAAAATAAGCACTCTGCATATTTAGGTATAATACATCAATCATATAGAAATCTCCTACGCATAAAGTGATACATGGCTGATAAATTACATCCACATAAGCGGTTCTATAAACATGTGCAGGTAGAATAGAGCACAACCATTGCTGTTTCCAACCATTTATGGAAAAGTGACTTTCGGAAAACTTGCAAGCCGTGCTTCTCTATCAAAGCGTACGGTAACACAACAGGATCGTTTTTGGAAGGGCATACTACGAACACATTATTAAAGACTTAATTTCAAATGTTTACCATTTATTTGTGATTTAATACTTGCATGCCAAAAAAGAGATTTCTCAAATGCAACAACCTCACAATGCCAATTAAAAACACACACACATGTTAGATATACATATATGCTAATAAAAAAGCTGACGTGTCTGTCACTGGACATTCTTATACGCATTTTAATTAGTTCGTTAGAATTAAAAAAAAACTCATGTACTGATATCTAAAATTAATATTTAAGAAATTTTAAATTTTGATAAACATAACAAAAATATCGTCCGCTAAATATATCCGCAATTGTATGCAAATGAAACAATCAGCAACAATACCCGTTCAATTCAATATAAAATCAGATTTCTTATCGAGGTAAAACGAAAACTGAAATTTTAGTTAGTCGTGTAATAGCGTATGACATTTTTGTGGTAGCCACCTTTAGTACGGAGGTAGCACTACAATATTAAACGCTGCATTATGTTATTCGTCAGTGTATACATGTCTCTGGATCAGCGCCAGACAACGCAAAATAGATTACGATAAACATACCTAGAAATAAATAAATATATATTTTTAAATATACAGTATAAAATCATCTGAAATTTAATTTGATTAGTGAAATTAAATATATACAATTTAATCCTTCCAAATTTTTACTATTTTATCGTATTGCTCGACATCTAGTAGTTAATGCGTCATTTAGAAAATTTTAAAGATTGATTGCAATGGTTCTTCCAGCTCTTCCTACTGTCTGGTTAGGCGTTGCCCGTGCTCTATATTAAATTGCATGCTGTTTAATCTGAGTTTAATTAATTCACCGGTAGATGGCAGCAACACCTCTCCGTTCTATATCTGCAGTATTATGTCAGAAATGGATTCCTGCTATTTATTGCTGTCAAAATGACATATTTAAATATACTTGCTCGATAATTAGTGCAAAATTACACAAATTCGGCATACAGACACACAAGGTAAGAAACATAGTGTTTTTATGAGTTTTTTTTAAGTCATATAGTAGTGAATCTTGACCTAATTTTGCTTATAAAGGGCAAAAGCGTAGACCGACCTTGCCATTTTTTTAAAATAGTATATTGGGTCAGATGTTTTATTTGCAAAAATGATATATTGTATAAATTTTAATAATAATTGGGATATCTATTTAAATATGTTTATTAAAGTTAAATACTATGTGAGATAATACTATCATACATACATTACCTTTTGCATTAAAAACATATAATATAGAGTTAATTGAAACATTAATTGCGTCCGCTTTAACTTACAAATAATCATGAAAATATTATAATGGCATAAATATTGAATGACAATTAATCGCTCTTAATCAAATTTGCTATTACATATTTCATACATTTTGGTTTGTGCTTGATTATTTATCTATCGATAAGTATGTGCTTGATATGAAACAGGATTGGGATTTAAAAAAAGTTGACGAGAATTACAAGTATTTGGAATGGCAAGCTTCGCAGCTCAAGCGGCTTTACGCTCAAAATGGACTTCCTTGGTGGAAGAACACAGCATTGAAGTGCCTGCAGAAGTTAGCAATAAAGTTACGAGTGTTGTCGGATGGCTAAAGCAGGTCTTTCTTTCATTTATTTAACACTGCTTTTTTTGCTATTCATTTTGCTTGGAACATTAGAGATCTTTTTGTTTACTATGTTTATTATTTGATGTTTTTTTTTTCAATATCTCGTACCATAAATATTTCATAAGTTTCTTTGCAGGGTAAGCGAATGAAGATACGGATATTTTCGTTGAAAACGAATGTTAGATCGTATAACGGTAAAATAATGTAAAATTATGCGAAAATCGTTTTTCAAATTTCAACAACATAAACTTTTTTGTTAGGTCTAGGTTGAAATTTAGTTCAATTAAGTTCTATGAAATGCCTCGGAGCTATTTAAAAACATTTTACATGAGGTTATAAATGATTGTATTTACAGTAAAGTTGAGTACTCTGAGAAATCCTTCTCTTATTGTCTATATTAGGAGTATAAGGGGTTAATAAGTGATAGTTTTTAATCCGATTCGAATAGTTTCTATTGTTTTCACGTTCCCAGCGCATATTTTCTAATGTCTCTCTATTTTGCGATGGTTTTTTGCTGTCTTTTTTAAACATATCCATTCAAATATAATGATCATGACGTTCCTATATTCTTTATTTTGTTGCTGCATTTCTTTAGCTCCTCGTACTCGTTTCGGTTTGAAATTTTTCTTTAACATTCGTGTTATCGCCTTGAATCAAAATTTTTTTAATAATTTATGTATTTGGAATATGTAATTATAGTAATCTTAAGATATATACTTGGTAAGAAAACCTAATTTTGAAAAGAGTATTCAAATCGGAAGTGTATTCAAACTGGAATTTTTTAAAAGGGTACTGGTTACATGGAAACCGCTATTGATTTTTTCCTCATCTTATTTATGTTGCCATAGTTACGTCGGTATATAAATTATTATTACATTAATTGTATCAACTATGTCTATCAATTGTTTAACAGAATAACAAAATAAACTCAAATAATTTGGAATTGGACGTTCAGAATATATTGTAAAAATATATTTAAAGACAAAATGTGACTACAGTGAAATTGGAATGACGATGAAGTAGCATTGCTTGATCGTGTCTATCGTCATCAACTCGCACACATCCGTGTGCACCAAATCGAACGGTTGTTTCGCGCGCGAATCGCTGGTGGCGTAGTGAATCCGGGCCTTTTGGAGATATCATGGGGGTCATTATCGTCTATTTTGATGCCAATAGCTAAATGCTGGCTGACCATGTGCTGGATCGCCGCCGAGTCACAAGGTACTAATCGCGCTGAACTTGAACGTCTTCGTCAGGATATACAATTCGTTTTTCCTGACACTTTTCGTGACAATTCCAGTTGCACGATCGCAATTTTGCAGCTGGCTGCAAAGTGAACCACTGCACTTTTGTTCAACAACTTACCTACTGATACCAGTGAGCCCTCAACATCAAACACGTAGTAAACATTTGAGAGATTTAGTTTTTTGTGACACGGATCATAGCGGACCCGATTCCGGTTGTCTAAAGCGCATGTCCACCTCGGACTAGGTTAATTTGTATGTCTAGCTTCCTGAAAAATGTTCGGTCACTGATCATATGACTGGTCACGCTCAAGTTCACAAATAAGACTGACTTCTTGTTTTCGGTAACTTGCGCGCGTTCTCGCATCCCGCAGCTGCAGACACTTTTATTAAAATTTCTTAGTTTTTTACTTTTTTATACTTATAGCTGTGTAAATATTGCATTAAAAAAAATTGATTGGCAGATTTGAAAGGAAAAGTACCTTTTGGCCTTCTCTGAATCGAGTCTGACTATTTTTGAAATGATGTCTGGCCGTATGTGTGTGCTGAATTTGGATATGAGAGTTGCTTTGTAGGAAACATGATTTAAAAAATATTACAGAATGAGATGATCCTATTGCGACAATGTATAAAGTTGATTGGCCATATAGGTACATTTTAATTATATATTCAGATATGCATAAGATAAATTAGCTAACCATGATCAACAACATGAGATTCCAATAGGCTCGGTTACAAATGCACACCTATAGTTGCATGTAGGCGTTTTATATTAGATCCAGTTTTTTATTCAGATGAGTTTTCGTGTTAGATTCTTCTCTTCTATATTGAGTGGACAGTAAACTATTCGAAACGAATGTGTTACCGTTCTTAAATATATCGTTCAAGTATAATTAAACATCGTTGCTGAAAAAAGCTGTAAGTAAATTCAAATATATATTTAAAATGCTACACAAATATAAAACAATCTATTAAATATATCATTGCCGTTACAATAAATTTGTCAAATCTATCTTATTTTGTTATTCTAAAGTGGTGTAAGGCACCATCAACTAATACGATTCTAATAATTAAATGTGTACTACGCTGGACTTATACGTAGTATAAATATGTTTAGATAGGAAGTTGGAAATTATATTAAAATATAAATTTAATTATCTGCAGTGTCTTAAACTGAAATTTTGTTTACGTAGTAGGTATATCTGTTTAAATAGGAATAGTACTAAAATATAAATGGACAATTTTAAATTATGAACATTCTACAAATGTCGTAAGAATTAGAGTTATTATTATAATAAGTAATAAGTTAGTTATCGTAATCGTGAAATAAATTGATCTCTATAATTTAATGGAACCTTCTCTGAATATGTCCGGAAAGACGTCTATCTGTATGTTCGTTTGTATTTTTGTGTGAGCGTGTGCGCGCGCTCTTGTGGGTCTATCTGTGAATGTGAGTGCGTGTGTGTGTGTTTGTTTGTGTCTTAACAAATTCGTATAAAAAGTTCAGTATAAGATATTTTACTGCATAAGGTTGGTCACTTGTTACTATGCGTCGGTAGCATTTTGACAAATGGCAGTAGATGATAGTTTATCCCGTCGTGATTGTTATTATGTTGAGTTTTGTCTTCAGTCTGATGATTTGAAAATAATGATGGCTTTCTAAAATATTAAAAGATGAGATAATTGCGTAAAATTTGTAAGGAACAGTTTTATACAAAACTGATGCTATTAGTTTGCCAATTTTTTTAAATTGGTACACTTTCAAAAATTGATTATCTATTTGGTGATGACAATTACTTTCCAACACGTTCAGAATATAACCGCATATTTATTGGTTTATGGAGTTTTTTCATTTTCTTTCTGATGTAGCAATACGGTTATATCAATGCAAT